>PVKB01002179.1:0-312068 GCA_004027205.1 Ctenodactylus gundi
GATTTCATTCAGATTTCATTTTGGCTGCAAACTTATGTCAACCTTCTTTGTGCTGAACTAGAGGTGTGTCTTTATCTTATTTGTTATGAAAGATTTATGTAGCTCAGGTACCAAAATATCTGCAGCACCTGCATTAATCTAGAAACATTATAATGCTAATTGACAATATGCTCTGCCGCAAGATAAGCACATCAGATAGAACACTTAAAAAGTAACAGCAAATGCTCTTTTCTAAAAAATTTGCTTGATAGCAGCTTTTTTACATGTAATGATAAAATTGAATTGGGGCGGAATTGGCAGGGAATTGAAATATATACACATATGTGTATAGCAGAATTAACTTTTTCTTTCTCCTACATTTTTATTAGTGCACATTGGCTATTTAGATTAATGGTTTTCATTTTGGCAGAATCACACGTTCTCATTCTTTAATCTTTACTCCCCATTGTCGTCTTGCCCAACCCTCCTCGCTAAGTTCACTTTTGGGGGGGGGGGGAATAAGGTGTATAATTACAATATGTACAATGTACTTTGATCATACTCATGTTTTCATTACCCATACTCATAATTTCTCTCCTCCTTCTTCCCTTCTTCTTGTGTAGTAATAGGTTCCCTTGCATTTAGATTAGGAAAAACATGCGAAATTTCTCTTTCTGATTCTGACCTATTTTGCTCAACATGATGCTTTCTGCTATTTTTCTGCAAATGACAAAATGTCATTCTTTTTAAGGTTGAATAATACTCCAGTAAGCACAAATATTACCTTTTCTTTATCCATTCATCTATTATGGACATCGAGGTTGGTTTTATGTCATAAATATTGTACCACAGTAAACATGGATATGCAGATGTCTTTAGGATACATTGATTTTAATTCCTTCAAATCTGTACCAATGATTGGTATAACTGGATCAAATGATAACTCTATTTTTAGTTTTTAAAGCAGTTGTACCAATTTATAATTTGCATTTTCTGTAGTGGTGTAGAATTTTTTTTTCACCTAAATACCCTCACCAGCATTGCCTTTTATTTTATTTTTTATTCTTGATAATAGTCATTCTGACTATGGTGAGCTGGAATCTCAATCCAGTTTGGATTTGCAGTTCCAAAACAGCTAAGGATGCTAAATGCTTTTTCCCATGTGCTTATTAACCATTTGCACTTTATCCTTTGAGAATTTTCTCTTAAATTCTTTTGCCTAATTAGTGATCAGACCATTTTGACTTTTGGTGTTAAAGTTCCTGAGGTCTTTATATAGCCTAGATCCTAGTCCTGTGTTAGATAAAGAATCTATTTTGATGTGGGAAAAAAGCTTTAAAGAAAAAATTAGTGCAGTTTTCCTTCTGATATTGTATAATCTACTCTTACGATACAAGTGGCCATCATGGCAAAATTTCCTGAGAATTCTGCTTTACCTTCCTTATGTCAGTCAAATATTAAAGATCACTGTCTACCAAAGAAAGTCTAGGAGCAGTACCAAATTGGATTTTGCTATGTGAAGGCTAGATGACACTACAAATCAGATTATTTCAAAGGAAATTTCAGTACTATTTAAGCTCAATATGGTTCATTGTATTATTGTGGATTAAGTTGCTAGGCACCCATTGCATTCTGATTTCTCACAATTTTAGTCTTTTTATTATTTTGAGTGATCTGTGTAAATTTGGATATTCCTAAATAAATATTGCCAAGAACTCAGTAACACAATACGGTTTGGATAAATTGTACAAAATATGGTCAGAACTATGGTTATATGAATACATTATTGAATGCTACAAAGTCATTGTATATGTAGAAATAAATTAGCAGTTTCTAAAGCATAGCTTTGGTTTTTTTGTATTATTTTAGAGACTGTCCTGAGCTTTAAAATTGTCTTACTTTAGCATGACTCGATAGTGTTTATTATTTTTCACTTACATTGTGTGTGTCAGAGAGAGAGAGAGAGACAGACAGAGAGAGAGAGAGAGAGAGAGAGAGAGAGAGAGAGATTGGGTTTCTGATACCAGAAGAGCTTTTCTATGTCTCTTTACCTCCTTTTCACTTTTTTTTTCAATTTCACATGACTTAGGAATCCTTTAGTTTTTCCTTCTGTTTACCTATTTGAAGGAGAATAAAAATGAAAGGCATTCAAAAACATTACTCAAAATAATTATTATAAACAACTTCAAATATCTAATTCAGTACAGAGGTTACAAGGAACCAGAGCTTGGTTTGCATTCTCCTCAACAGAATAATCTAGATGTGAGTTTGACTGTAGCAGAGAAAAACGTTATGGCACTATGTAGAGAAAAAAACACAGAAATTTTCCTTACTTGCATTTTTTCTTATCTTTGATCAAGGCTTTTAGAAAAAGTGCAATAAAATATTATCTTACTAAGATGCTCATTCCCAATTCAAATCCATAATCATATGACCTTGGCATTTAGAAAGATTCAATTGAATTCTGCCCTGTGAAGATCCAAGTAATATCTCATATAAGTGAATTACGCACAATGCAAGAGTCTAGCCAGCAAGTAGAGGGTCTAGAGTGATCATGCCATTTCTTGAGGATAACTGGGGAATTCATCTCCAACGTGGCCCAGTGTGTAATGACATGCCTGCTGACTTTTATTTCTCATATCCTTGCTGGCTTCTATTTATTTATTTTTTTTCATTTTCCCACTATTTTTATTAATATACATGTATAATACATAGTGTTTACAATGAATTTGGGTATTTAGGGCACAAGTGTATCTATTGGGGGGGGCTTTAGCTAGAATATTCCATAAGAGTGTTTTCCTATATGATGACATTCTCTAACAAATGACATAAGATATCTCTCTACTATGCCCACTACTAGTTTATTCCTACCTGAAGACTAGACAAATGTAAGCTGTTGTGGAATATATTTTTTTCCTCTTGGAGTCAGTAGATAAATAAAAGTTGAATCAGAGGAAAGGAAGAAGTTAAAGGGTGAAAATATTTAAAAAACAAACAAAAACAAATATTACTTAGCGAGAATCAAAGACAGGAATAATTTTTAAAAGCCACATGTCAGCGTGAGAGATTGGAACGCTGGAAATGCATAGCGTAAGTAGTGGCAAATCGCAACGTGTTTGTGGCTGGATTATTCTTTTTGTATCATGGGTAGTGTTAGCAAAGCATTCTTTCCTGTATGGGAAACAGGAATTTTCTCCTTTTTCTTAAAATTCATGTGAAATTTCTAATTGTGCCCAAAGTGCTTGCCTAGTTACTTTTTTTTCTCATTCTTCACAATGCTCTTTTAATATCTGGACACAAAAAGTGATTTTTCCTGAAGAGATACGCTCAAGCAGCTGCTGCTAGACTGACACAAAAATCTTTAGATTAGGCTTAAGAAGGTTCCCTATGCATATATGACCTGGTCTTTGTCTTTCTAATGAGGACTCTATTCATTAGGGCTAAGCAGCGGTACGTGGGTGGCGAACCAGCATGCAAGAGTGTCTCAGCTTCCATCCATTTTCACTCTGTTCTGAATGAGAGATTGCTTCACTAAATAAATAAATAAATGAATAAATAAATAAATAATAAATGAGTCAGTTGAAGTTGTCTGGGCCAGACCATTAGTTTATAACTATTAATCAAAAGGGGTACTATTCACTGCCTTTATGAATCGCTTTTATTTTTTTGCTTGACGGAAAAGGTGGTTTACTTAATGGAATTCTGAAGTGTCACTTTGAATGCCTGTATCCAAGTTGTGTTTTAGTGGTTTTCGGGACCTCTGTGGTGGTTAGCTTTATGAAGTAGCAGTCTCTAGGTGGCAGCATTTCAAGCCTTTAAAATACGTGTTTTAAAAACATTAAAAATGAGATGTTTCTGCATGTGGCTAGAGAGGATTTAGGGGAGAGTGGTAAAACTTCTAAGTTACTCAGGAAAAAGTGGTCAAAGTCTTGTCGAGTTTCAAGACACTTTTTTTTTTTTTTTCATGAAGGGAGAGCAAACTGGCAGAGACTTTGGTTTTGTTCACAGTAGGACTCTCGGCAGATTATCAGTGTGATTCTCTCTCACCATATTCTGAGCTCTGATGGAAAGAAAACTATTTCCAGCTTCCCTTTCAGAGTACGTGAGTCAAAACAGAATTGACTGCCGTAGAAGTCTTAGAGGCTTCCTAAACTAAGGGTCCCCAACTCCAGGGCTGAAGATCAGTACAGGTCAATGGCTTTGAAGCAACTCGTGGGCAGGACAGAGAAGGGCCCCACAGGAAGTGAGAGGCAGCGAAGCTCCACTTCCTGTTCGCCTGCTCCTTTTAGATTCTAGCGCCTTTGCTGATTGACAGAAGCTGGAGCTTGGCCTCTTCCTTCCCATCCTGCTGCTGGAAGCCATTTCAAAGCTATCCTCCGGCAACTTGATGCATCACAAGTACGCTCCCCACCCCGATTTCCCCTCTCCTGTTCTTAGAAGAAGCCAGTCCCTAGTACCAGAAAGGCCAGGGAACACTGCCCCGAATTGTCCAGCAAAGGGACAATACCAGGGCTGCACGCGGAAGAGGTACCACATTACTTACCAGTCATGGCGACTATGTTTACTGGCTGCTGATTCGACACTAGCTTCAGTTCACCTGCTTTACATGAACTTAGGGAATTACTCTTCACAATAAGCCTAGCAGGTAGACACCACTGTTCTCCGTATTGCAGATGAAGTACTGAGAAGTCCCGATTGCCCATGGTTGCACAGGTAGCCAGTTGCAGACCTGAGATTTGCACTCAGCTAGTTTGCACTGAAGGTTTTTGTTCTTACCTACCACACTGTACTGCATACTCCTATCCAGGGAAGAGGCGCAGGTAGAGAGAAAAGTTCAGCAGCAGGAGCCGTGTGTGTGGCTACCTTGGGCTCAGGGGGAAATCTCTGTGTGCTCAAGGCCCTCCAGAGTATTCTTCAGAAGATTTTGAGTCTACTTTCTGACCGGATACTTAAATTCAGTCAGCACACATTAATCAAATGCCTCTTATGATCTGAAAATCAAGCAAGCCACTGAGGACAAAAGGACAGTTAAGGTACAGATAAGACTCACATTCAATCTTAGAAAGATGTTCTTTTACTGTATAAATGTCCTCAGATAACAATGCTTTGCTGATGTCCTTGAAGTAGCAGCAAAAATGCAAAGCTCCAAAGGATGCTTGTTCCTTGCTGGAGGTCAGCCTCCCTCTTCATTCTTTGAGTGAGATACAACAAAAGATGACAACATCTGATGAATCAGATTCATTGTGTCCTCTCTGATATCAGCAGCAGGCTGCCATTGCTCAAAGACGCTTATTACCCTACTGGCTTACTGATGAGCTTCTCAGACCAGAGACGTGCAGCGACTTGAGTGGTAGAGTTAGCTAACTTTCTTTTTCCATTCCTTGTAATTTAGATTCTTTTCACCTCCTGAACTGTAGGAAAAAGCTGTAATATCATTTGGTAAACAGTAAAGCCAGAAAAAAAAAAGATACGGCAAAACTACCTCCGTAGGAATAAATATCTGAAATAATTCCTGTTACTATCTGAAATAATGCCTGCTATTAAACTTCATGAATTACATATAATAAACAAGTGGATACCTTATCCTTTAATTATGGCAACTACATCTCTTGTTTAAATGACTCTTTTCTACAAGTACGTGGGACAATTACTTAGGGATCCCAGAAGATGCAATAAGAGGCTTAAACTACTGAAATTATTGGTACTTAATTTAAGATCAACTTCAAGGGACTTATTACATCAATTTCTCTGAAACCTACACTAAGCGACAACCTTATTGGTAGAGGTTATTTGAGACTACTTTTGGTGACACCCCAAGTATTTTGTGATAACAAATACCCAACATTAATTGAATCAAACCCTATACTAAATGTTTAACATACATGTCATTCAATCCTCCCAAATATCCAATTTATAGATTTGGAGAGATTTGTTTTCCTAAGGTCACACAGCCAGTAGTGACAGAGTCTGGCTGTGCCCACTCTTAGCACACTCTCTGAATCATTTTGCATTTTCTCATTAACCTCATTCAGTGCCCATCATCCAGTAGCTCTAACCTCTTTCTTACTCCCCCAATTGTTGTGATTTTATTGTGGGAAATAAATTTGTTTTCCAGTTTTATATTGTCCTTGTTTCAGATACCTTTCCATTTTATAACTTGTCATTTTATGTACATTTGTGTGATGATTTTATTAGTGTCTGTGTGAGTTATCTATTGGTGTTGCAAATTTCTCCAAAACTTCATGGGACAAATCAGCAGTGATTGCTTAATCTCTCTTATGGTTTCTGTGGTTCAGGAACTCAAAAGAACAGCAGAGATGCCTCTTTTTTGCTCTGTGGTGCCTAAGACCTCCGCTGGGATAGGAACACCAGGAGACTTGTGCACACAAGGGCCCAGCTGTTGGTGCTGGCTGGCAGGTGAGCACTTAGCAGGGGCTCTAGGTGAAAAGATCTATATGTAATTTCATTGTCATTCCTCAGCTTCCTCACAACATGATGGCTGGCTCTAAGGCAAATATTTGAGACAGAAAGAAAGAAATGCAAAAAACTGATCTACCTTTATTGTAGGGGAATGAAGGAGAAATTTTATTGAGGTTTATTTTATGTCCTATCAGCACATTCACTGTAATATAATTCACACTTCATTGCTTTTTAGTAAATATGTATAATTGGTCAACTTTCATGACAATCCAGTTTTAGAATACTCCCTCTAGCCAAAGCAAGTCCTGTGACGCTCACGTGTAGTCAGTTTTTACTCCTACATCGGGAGGGATGCGGACCCCCAGAGGTGAGCTCTACAGTTGTGCCTTTTCTGAAATTGCATTTGCATGAAATCACACAACACCTAGGATTTTTTATGTATGAGTTCTTCCACTTAGCATGTTCTTGAGATTATCTTTGTTTTTAATTTTCTTAGTATCTTATTGCCTTTTAATGCTGAACAGGATTTATTGCTATAGATTTATCATATTTCATTAATTCTCTTGGTATCTGATGCTTTCTGCCCCTGCCCCATCCTTGTTTCTAGCTAGTGGGAATAATGACGCTCTGACTATCCACGTGTCAATCTCTGAATTGATATATATTTTAAATTTTCTTTTGTGTAGATTAGGGTTGGAGTGCAATCCCAATGTGATATACGGCCAATAGTATTAACTAGAAATTCCCATTATGTTCAATGGAAACAAGGGTGTAAGTGGATCATTTCGTGTTATAGTTTAACATATTAGATTGCTCTTAGAAATTGCTACTTCCTATCTATGACAAGTGTGGTTTTATATTGTTTTTTTTTCTCTTCCTATTGGAACTCACTGTTGACTCATCTATAGATTTTTTATGATGTAGTTATCATTTTTATTTCATCTATCACTTGTGAATGCTGCCTTATCTTTTTTGCTTTCTTTCTTATTTTTATTAGTGCATATTAATTACAAAGAATAGTGGATTTCACAGTAGCATATTCACATATTCTCTTCTCTCAGTCTCCCTTCTACTGTCCTACTGTCTTTTTGTGTCTTTAGACTCCACATCTGAGAGAAAACAAGTGATATTTATTTTTATAAATATGACTTTTAAGTCTTGTTTTACTTGAGGACAGAGATTCTGCAATTTCTCTCCCAGCCGGGTACCTGCTTTTATTCAAGTTCACATCTCGACCTCTGGTTTTGAGTACTCTGCAGTTTACAATATCTGCTTCCCATTGAGGGTATTACTCCCATGTGAACTGTGGGTCCCTGTGTGGGTAGGTGGCACATTCCTTTTGTTGTTTGACATCCTACATGATAGCCTGTCTTTCAGCTGTTGCTTCTGTTCCTGTTTTCATTGTAGTTTGAGCTCCGAGGGAGATAAAAAGAAAGATGAACCTAAAAGCATTGCTGAAAGTCTACAGTACTGGTGTTTACATGTGTGAATGCATAATTAATGAAAATATGTACTCATGTTAAGGTTAATGTTAAAGTATGCATAATTAGGTATTCTTGAAGCACTTCCTAAATCATTTTGGCATCTCTGACTATGGTGCCTTATTTGAAAATGAAGTCCTTGATTGTACAAAAATCATGTTGTAAATCTGGGCACCACCCTTCTACACATACATTTTCTGTGCGTTTTCAAGAACATACACGTGGCTAATCCAAAAGCATTCACATGAAATAACCGATAACTTTTTGTTTTGGTAGAGCAAGGAATTCCAGTTATGGGCAATTGTGACAATATGAAGCAGCCAACAGTGCTTCAAGGAAGCCAGCTCACGGCCCCATATGTGAGCAGCCAAAGTAATGAACTCAAAGTTGTACTTCAAAAAGTGTTGGTGAGCTACTAAAATCTTCCTAAATTTTCAAGTCACTTTAATTCAGACACTTCGTTATTCGAAGTACACCAGTTCCTAAAGACCCATTACTACTTGTGAAAGGGCAAATTGTGTTTATCTCTGTTGGTAACACAATAAAGACATACAAGTGCTCACTCTCATTCATAGGCTTGCTGTAAATTGCGAAGTATTCCTAAGATTATTGGAATTTTTCTTTTGTGAGGTCAATATGGTAACAGTGTTTATTCCTTCTGAGGTCATAATGACTGCATGTTAAAACTGTGACGAGTTTAAGATTGTAACTAGAATGGCTGACCCAAATTCTGGAAAGTATGCTCTCAGGTGATAGAGGAGTTAGGGAGAGTTTTGTAGACCCGAGTAGATGATTGAGGAAATCTACAAGTTGGGAACTGGAAACTATAAAATATCTTGATGGAAGGGGCATAGACTGCTAAACCAGGGATCATTTTGAACGCCTGAGTTGTGTGTAGGGCTCCCACTGGAGTCAGAGTCATATTTAAAAATCAATGGCAGGATCTTGTCCTGAAACTCCAAGTGAATAAAGCCAAAAAATCTGAACTATTTGTCTGAGGGGGAAACAGCCTCTGGGGAGGTCAGGTGCTTGTTAGAAAAGAATCTTCTTGAGACTCTAATCTTGTGGATACATTAACAAGAAGGAGAGAGTCTCATTCGCTGTCTTTCTTTAAGCTTGGAATGATTTGTTATTTTTTTTAAAAAGCCCTTTCACACTTGTTCAATTATTCTTTTTTCCAGATGGTTGAGTATTTTAATGAATAATACTCAGTCTTTGAGGGAATGTTATAAAGTTATGCTTTTTTCTCTAATGGTCTTTGAAAAAAATACTCCTTCTTTTCAGGCTTAAGCGAAAGATGTGGGCGGGGGTAAAATTCTGTAGCTCTTACTTCCTGAACAGGAGGCAGTAGCTCACGCAGTGCTAGCCTCTTTATTGAGTACCTGCAGGGATTAAAGGAAGGAGAGGGGCTGAATAGATGATGACAATGACAACTGCCTAATATCCATTGTCAAAGTACTTTGTCAATGTGGCTGCAGGGAATCATTAGGAATCTTCTATGTTTGTGTAACCTAAAAAGTGATGGTTTATTAAAAAACCATTTTAATTGACGAGGCATGCGAAGAGTCAGTAAACAGAATCTTGCGTGCAGTGTGAGCTGATATGGAAGCACTCCTATCAGCTGCGATCGGAAACAAAATTTTTAAACATCTTGCATTTTACTCTTCAGTTATGGAAACTTTCATAAGCTTTACCAAACCCGTTCTGTAATTTATAAGCTCATCCTTCATAGGTTAAGTGGTTACTGTGTTTTGTTTTCTTGTTGCTATGAGACAATATTCACCACTTGTATTAAGATTTTATTACTCTATCACATAGATTATGTTGGTATTTGAGATTTACATTATGCAACCTTTTAGGCCCTGTTCTATAAAATCTAAGCATTTGAGAAAAAGTAACCATGTTGAAAACAATTTAAGGTTCTTTTATTTATGTGTAAATTATAAGAGGTGCTTAAGTGAGTAAGCTGTGTGGAGTCTGGCATTTGTAGACAGAGCCTTGAAGACATTTTCATAGATTGGTATGGAGTTTTGGACCGTAGAGATCGTGTTTTCAGTGCTCTCTTTCTCTCTCTCTTTCTCTCTCCTTCTCTCTCTCTCTCTCTCTCTCTCTCTCTCTTACATCCAGGAAATAAGGGATGCCCTCTGATATCTTTCATTTTGCTGAGGATCATACAGAGGGAGAGGATTGGACCCCATATCTTCTGAGCCCTGTCCAGAGGTCTACTGAGCATATTATTATATCCAACACTGCCAAATTTTATTAATATTTATTGAGCATCCATCACTTCATAGTTATCTAAACCTTTGTTTTCCTAAGACATTTTCAGAGTCACAAGTTCAATTATATTAACACATCTGGACACAAAATTTGCATTCATTATTTTTGTTCAGAAATAATCTCTTTCAAATTTCAACCTTACTTCTAGTTTTAGAATTTTGGGATTTAGTGAATATTATGCGATATTCTTATGTTCTTTATAATGTAGGTTCTCTGGGTTTCAGCAGGCTCATCAGAAAATGAAGGACTTGCTATAATTGATCCCTAAGGCCAAGCTCTAGATTACATATTAATCTGTATACAATTTTTACTTATTCTTTGGGTGAACTCTCTGTGGTATTAATATTTTGTTGTGTTTCTTTCACCAGGGAGTCAAGGCTTTCTTTCTGTGTGCTAAAATAATTTTAGGCATGAATGGTTAGAAATATTTTTTTGGCAAGTGACTGCTTCACTCCTGTATTAAATTGGGTTTAAGACTGACCCTGAGGATAAACAGCCGTAGTCTTTTAGAATGCTAAAGAGTCTAAATTAGAAGTAAGGTCCTCGGGCTAGTTTGTTTTTATGTTCTTTAATAGAAGTCTCTCTTTCCTGATCTCTCAGTTCTCAAGTGTCAGAGATGCAGGACCATTTCTCGTTTTATCCTCTCCTACTTTCATTTGTCTATGCTCACTGAACCAACACGCCGAGGCAGGTAAGCTATGACTTCATTCTCGAAAGTTTCTCAGTCCTGAAGGTCCAGGGCTCTTAGAACATCAGATACAATGCAGCTGCAACCATACCTATAACATTTTTGTGAGGGTCAATTTCATCTCATAGAATGATAAGAAACCACTTTCTTCAGTAATCTGTAAGAAGCAGCTCTTTATCAGCTCTCACGAGATTCCAGCAACCCAGATCTAACTCTCGGCCCCTCTTCCGACTTTAGTTTGACTGCTCTTTTCACCTTATTTGCGATTACTTACTCCCCTGAGGTCTTCAACCCCCAAAGTTATCCCTGACGGCTGGACCTAACTTCATCCACACTCCTCTTAATGTCAAAAGTTTGACCTCCTTCTACGAATCACGAGGGTTCTGGATCATGCCTACGTGAATTCACTTCATGTTTCCGACTTACTTTGCTCTGATCTATCAGAGGAACTGCTATCCATGGCAGCTGTGAAACGTGTTTCTTAAAAACCACAGTTTGACAGTTACTGCTTTCCTATGGGCTGTAGAGTGAGTGTTGTGTTAGCCAGCATCAAAAAACATTTATTTCTTTGCATGTCTCCATCATTGGTCTTGGGTGACGAGGTGCATTGTCATCAAGCAAGAATACTTTGAAAGGATTTTTTTTTTCCCCTGAGAAATGGCTCTCAATAACAGACTTGAAATAGTCCATAAACCAGGAGATAAACAGATGTGCTGTCACCCAGGCATCGTTGCCTATTTTTATAGATAACAGGCAGGCTATAATTCCAAAAGACTCTAGGAGTTTTTGACTAGTACATAAACATTGGCTTCAACTTCAAGTCCCCCAGCTGCAGTAGTACTTTATGAGAGAACAGCTTGTCCTGGAAGCTTCCAAGACAAACACTGACTTTTCCTCTAAAGCTATGTATGCCCTATGTGTTATCTTTCTCAAGTCTAAGGCTGTTTCATCTGCATTGAAAATATGTTGTTTACACACATTACACACACACACACACACACACACACACACACACACACACACACACACAAGAATTCCAGATTCTATAACACTAGGGGACATATGGTTTGGAGCGTTGGTGACCATATATACCTCCTTTCCCAGTTTTCAGAGATTCATTGTTTTCCTAGCAGCCCTTTGCCCCTCTTTCTACCCTGTCACCTGTGTTAGGGTGTTTTTATGTCGTTCTTTTGTGAATTTCATTGGAAGGATACCCGCCTTTAGTCAGTGTTTTGTGTTTGGTCCATTTTACTGAGCATGATTGACTTGAGGTGGCCCTATTTTCATTCAAATGCTTCATGTCTATCTTTCCTCATGGCTGCATAGTATTCCATTATGTCTATGAACAACATATTCTTTAACTATTTGTCTATTAATGGACAGGTGGGTTGTTTCCAGGATTTGGCTGTTATGAATTGTGCTGCCATAAATGTAAACAAGAATGTGTCTTTTTGGCATGTTGACTTTATTTTGGGGGAGAAGCATGCCCAGTAGAGTAGTAGCTGGTCAAATGGGATTTCTATTCTCAGCTTTCTAAGGTATCTCCAGACTGCTTTCCATAATGATTGAACCGATTGCACAAATAAAATCAACAACTGTTGGTGAGACTGTGGGGGAAAAAATCTGTTGTTTGGTATGGCTACCTTCACTAATTATGTTCGCTGGATCTGGATGACTTCTTGAAGCTTCTCCATCAACACGGGATGTTTCATTTTAGAGAGAGAGCTTATTTCCTTAAACCTCATGAACCAACTTCTGCTGGGTTCAATTGTTTCTCCTATATTTTTAGACTGAAGCAGAATTAGGGCTTCTTTCTGGATTAGGCATGGCTTAAGGGAACATTGTGAGTAGTTTGACTTTCTACCTAGGAGATTGATAAAACTTTCTTTACAGCCTTTTTATAATTTGTGTGTTCGCTAGAGAAACACTTCTAATTTCCTACAGAAACCTTCCCTTTGCATTCTCAAGTTGGCTGCCTAGTCCAAGGGACCTGACACTCCGCATTTCTTGGCTTTTTACACTACTTCGTAACTAGGCTTGATCGTTCATAGCTTTTGCTTTACAGGAGAAATAAGCGGTTCTTTCACTTGAACACTTAGGGCTCGTTTTAAGTTTATTAGTAGTCTAACTTCAAAATTCCTGCATATCAGAGGATGAGGTAGAAATATAGGGAACAGACACTTGATAGAACAGCCAAAACACATGCATTTATTAATCAGTTTGGCTGTTTTACTTGCTTGTAGGCTGTGGCACCTAAAACCAACTACAGTAGTAACACTACAATAGAGATCACAGATCACATACCACTAAACCACATATAATAATGAGAAAAAAATAAAAAAATGGCAAAACATGATACAGAGACACCAGGTGATCATGTGCCTTTGGAGAATTGGCCCTAATAGACTTCCTTGAGGCAGGGTTGTCACAAATCTGCACTTTGTAAAAATCACAATAAGTGCAATAAAATGGACCAAAACAAAACAAGGTATGCCTCAATATGAAAGCTATTTATGCTTAATCACACCATTACCAATAAAGAAAGGCAATAATATTTTGGTGGGAATTTCATGAATCTCTCACACATGTTCAGACACATTCACCCACACACATACTTTTTTCATGAAAAACTACTCTTAACATTTTATCTTTTATTTCTACTTGAAAATACAAGGTTGCCTGGATTTCAGTAACTCATCAAAAAATAAAAATAGAAGTAATATTGTACTACATTTGATCTCTCATGTGTGCTGCCTTCTTCCACAAAGCCTTGCAGTTTTATAGATCCTCAGCCTTTATTTTCTGTGAATATCGTT
Organism: Ctenodactylus gundi; assembly: GCA_004027205.1. NCBI lineage: Eukaryota > Metazoa > Chordata > Mammalia > Rodentia > Ctenodactylidae > Ctenodactylus > Ctenodactylus gundi. The sequence continues at coordinate 13,665 of PVKB01002179.1, forward strand.
AGATCATTAAATATAGTCAATAATATGGTTTGGATGACTTTGTACTGTTCTATGATTGTGTCATAATGCTTACCAAATCCTTTTTTACTGAGAAACATTTTTTTTCTATTTTTCCAGTGTTGTATTTTGTGCTGACATTGTCTTTGTATATAAGCATTTCAGATGATTTATGAATAATGCATATCCTTTTGTTTGTATGGTACTAGGGATTGAGCCCAGGGCTTTTGCTCTGAGATACATCCACAGTCCCATCTTATTGTAGGAGACAGGGTCTCATTACATAACTAAGTTACCCAGGGGGGCTCAAACTTGCTATCTTTCTGCCTGAGACTTCCAAAGTAAGTAAATTTCTAAGAGAGTGATTTATAGGTCCAATGATTTCCAAAATTTAAGTGTTTTACAAACCTAGTAAAATGACCTCTAGAAAATATGAACTGGTTTATGTACTACTAACATTTACTTAATATGTTATTATTTTAATCACAATTAATAGGATGGTATAGTTTGATGTTCTTTTGGTAGCAATTTTTCATATATTTATTAGTTACTTTTTATACATTTTAATGAATATTCTATTATCAACACCTCACTCATTAAAACATCTAGGTTGCCCCTCAGCCATTTAGGCTGTTAAGACAATGTTGGTGTCTTTGTTTCTTGTGGCCAAACTCCTCTGTCTCGACTGGTGTCTTTTATTTCAGATTTATTCCATTTTCACAAATACTAAGAAACCCAGTTCTGCAGCTACCACTCCCATGATAGCCTTCATATCAAGGGTCAGCATGAAACTACTTAGTAAGGCTGGGACCTTCCATTGTGGTGTCCTTCCTTCTATGTGCCAGTTCATTCTATGTGGACTTGTGAAGTGGCGTATTACTCAGTGTCCATTTTTCAAGTGGAACTCAGTCTCCTAGCCAGTGTTCTGATCATATCTGTCTATCACAGCATGGCCATTTCATTCAGCTCCTCTATTTTTTCCTCATTCTCCTTACTTAGAATAGGATGATCACTTTCCTCAGGAACCCAAGAGAGCTCTGGCAACAAGAATAGCCACTCCCTGAGTTTCCAAGTGGGGAGTTAAATCTTATTCCCTAAAAAAGCCCCTCAAAGCAATAAGTTCTTGTTTATCTAGTCTTGCATATCAGTCCTTTTGATTAAATTCTTCCTAAATTCAATACCATAGCTACTCTCTGAATTCCCATCTGTATAACATATTTAATTTTGTATCTTTTTTGCTGTATAGTGTATTTCCTTTATTATCAGGCCCCAAATGTCCCCGTGTAGGTTATGTTAGAATTCAATCTAGTTTTCACGCTTCCAGCTCAAAGACAAAGCACAGAAGGCCCCTGGGGTAGGCACCTGTTGCTTTGTATGTAGAAGCTGCTGCAGCATCTCTAGCAGAAGAGCCCTTGTTTCAAGGTTCCATGATTTTCCACCCAAGGTGCTTTTCTCTAGCGTCCAGACTTTCTTCGAGTGAATATTTGATAGTAGAGTTCCATCATTTTTACCTTTTAAGTGTTCAATCTCCTGTTCACCAGAGTTTTCTTTTTTACTTTGTGAGTGGTTAAACAGGCCACTGGGTCATACACTTGGCCTTGAACTGTTTAAGAGCCTTCAGTCTTGTTATTCCTTTGCAGTTTCCAGTATAATTTAGCAGCAACCTGTCATACCGCTGTCTTTAAAGGCATTGTTCCCTTGTCTTCCAAATGCCTTCTTATATCACTACCTTTAACGGTTGGGTTGCCTACCTGTGCCCCGTACACCACTGTGGCATCATCTTAACTAGGGAGTGAGAGGATAGTTCCCCAACTTTGTTTTAGTATTTCTTTTTTTTTTTTTTTCAACTATGAGTGACACCTTTGTGCCAACTCAGGTCCTTAAGAAGCAGATTCCAAGAGAGAATTAGACACGAATATTAGTTTCTGGTTGCTGCTCTAACAAACTATTACAAATATAGTGTTTTCAAAGAAAACACATTTATCCTGTCATAATTTTGGAGGCCGGAAGTTCAGACAGTAACACTGGCTGATGTAAGTGTCAGAGGAGTGAAATTTCCCATGGAGCTTCTGTGAGAGTAACTGTTCCTTATCTGCTCTAGTTTCTAGTAGCTGCTAACATTCCTTGGCATCTGCAACATTTTCAAATCTCTTTCTTTCTACTGGTTTTCACACATCCTTTTTTCCCTTTTGTGTTTATGTGAAATCTTCCTTTGCTCCTCCCATAAGGCCACTTATTTAGGTCCTGGCAAGTAGTTTAAAAGTTTAAAAGAATTTCATCCGAAGATCATTAATTATGTGTGCAATGATCCTTCTAAGTGAGATATGCTTATAGGTTCTAGAGATTATAATCTGATATCTTTGAAGGCTTTATTTTATATTTGTCTTCCATGCAAAATATTTATCAGGAGGCATAAATATGAAAAAATAAGAAGATAAGGAATACCTTATTGCAGTTATGACATTTTTTAGAGTTAGAAAAAAAGGAGAAATGTATAAAGTCTCCAATGGCAATGTGAGTGCAGAAAATATTTTCCCAGGATCCCGAGCTGATAGTCCTTGAACCAAAATGGCTTCTTTAAAGTTTCTTTATCTCCTGGAATGGGTCTGTACCAGCAAATCCATGTCACCAAGTCTGTGGCTCAGTTGCAGCCCATGGGACTCAATGCCACATTAGGATGTGGTGGTGCACCCCAAAAGACAATTACCTGTCGTGCTGGTTATTTTTGCTTCTCACAGCAATAGAGCTGGGCAGTGCATCTCCATACATGTACCTGTTCCTCAGATCTTGATACTCTCATTTCTCACATTTTTAAGAATCTCTGATCCAAATCCTTAGTCATTAACCAAAAGTTAGATCTACAAGTCTTTCTCCTCCTTTTAAAACAATGGACCTTAGATTACTACCTGAAGTTCTGTTCACTGGGAAGATTTTCTTTCATGACTCCTAGGACACCCCTAAGTGGGATTATGATAAAACAGGTTCTCCGCCTAGCTGGTCACAGACTGAATGCCTTGTAGACTTTCTGTCAACAAAGGCTGTGCTTTGTCCTGATCTATTAACCTATTACAAGAAGCTGCTTATGAGTTGGTGAGAGAGTAGTTTCAGAACAGTAAGAACTATACAGTCTATTTCACTGGCTCAGGTAGTTTACATTTTTTAGACCATCTTGAGCTTGTTTGTCCTCCCTTTTCCTTTTTTTTTGGTGCTGGAAATTAAACCCATGGATTTCTGGCTTGCTAGGAAAATGATCTACCACTGTGTTACAAGCTCAACCTTGAGCTTAGTCTTTGCTACACTATTTCAACTCCCATCAGTAGAAGATACCTAATTTTGTATCTCCTTTGCCATATATTATATTTCCTCTATTATCAGGCTCATGTAGGTTATGTTGGGATTTAACCTGATGATCAGGCTTTCAGCCCAGAGACAAAGCACCTCTGCCTCACCTTCAAAGATCAGCACAGTGTGGATGCTTTTACGTCGAGTGTATATGTTCAAATTCATAATTTGAAAAACTTTAAATAAAGTCAGTTCATGCTGAGCAGCCATGGTCTTATACTTGTATGGTGTTTTATGTATTCCAGAAGAAGTTCCAAACTGAAGCTTGCATTTCAATTAAAGGATGGTTTGGGGGAAACAATCCCATGTGTTTACCCTCAAATTCTAAAATCGTGTGCTATAATTCTTATTAAACCTATATATACCGAGTGTCCTCTAAGTGTCATTTGATTTGCTTGGTCATAAAGCCTATGTCATCTCAATAGCATACAGCTTGTGCCCAACATTGAGTCTTCTCTCACTCTGATACCCACTTAAAGCTGGTAGCTTTACAAACTAGCTTGCAAATGATTGAGGCAATATGCCCAGATATGGTATATGACCTACAAAATATGAAAAGGTCTATCAAACATAGCATCACTTTCTTCATGGTGGGAGTATCAAAGATGGGCAATTTTCCTCTTCCATTAGAAGGGCCATCTGGCTCAGCCACAAAGCATCCCATTCCTCTAGCACCCTCATCTGTGTGGCAGGTATTCGAATTTTCATAGACTTTATCTCATTTTTCTCTGGCACACATGCTCTTTAAAAGCACTTACTTTTTCTACTTCCCGATAACCAGGTTCAATTAGCATAATGTTATCAATGTAATGAGCCAGCATGGCGCTCTGTAGAATGTTAAAGAAAACAAGATTCCTGTGGAATATATTAAGACTGAGAGCTCGAGAGATGTCACAGGAGAGAAAGCTTTCTTGATTGAGTGGCATAGAAAATAAAATGTTTGCTGGGTCAACGACTGTATAAAAGATGCCAAGGGCTCTGACGATTCGCTTTAGCAATGATACCACATGTGGAATTGCAGGTGCGATTGGTGTCACAATCTGATTAGGCTGATGATGATAAGGCATAGTTATTCCTGAACTTGCATCTGGCTTTGTACTAGCTAGAGAATGGAGGGAGAAGAAGATGTAGAAGAAATTGCTACTACTGCATCTTTTGTGTCGTGGATGGTGGCACAAATCTCTGCAACACCCAGGAATGAAATATTGCTTTTATTGGGAGTAGGTAGGTATGGTTTCTCATTATAAGAGCCCTTACAGAGCCAATGGAGGGAAATTTCTGGTTTCTAAGGAAATTAACAACAGAATAAGTCTACAGTCCTGGTAGTTACACTGTGAAATGAACTAGAGTCAAGCCCTATTGGTCATCACACATCCACAAGTCTTCTGTGATTGCTTGACCATGGCATTTTAGGTCTGTGGGGTCTAAGCATCTGTCTAGAATTGTTCATATTCACTTTTGAGTGGTTGGGTATTTTCTCTCCCTGGGTGCACAGTCACTTCTTCTAGGAAAAGCTTGGAAGAAGAGATTTAGTCATGATTTATAGCCATGTGTAGGATATTCCTCAAGATCTCTGTCTTTCTTACTTCTGCTGTGACTCAATACCCAGCATGCACAAATTATGGGAGGAAAAGTTTATTTTAGCTCAGTTTCAGAAGGACACAGTCTATTATTCAGGGGCAGCCAGTACCAGTGAAAGCACTTGGCAAGGGAATGGGTGGAAGCGGCTCCTCATGGTATTGCAAACAGGAAGCCAAGTCCCGGAAGGAAAGGAGGAAGTTGCATTTATCTTTCCAAGACCTGTCCCAGTGATGTACCCCTTCCTTGTCCAGCCTTAGTGTTCTTTGCCTGCTAGGTTTAAGGCCCTAATACACTACAGGGCTGTACTCTGTGATCTATCATTTGCCTGTCACCCAACACATATCCATAATCTATCCCTCCAAACCAGGCTCCCATCCCTTAACCACACGTGGTTGAATAGATAATCTGTAACATCCAAATACATGAGATTTTGGGGGAGATATTCCAGATACAAACAACAATAACCTCCAATCAAAGGACTCTGGTCTGAAAACTCTCTTAAATTTACAAAACAGTCTTGAAACCTCACACATTTACTCATATCAAGTTTCTGCCACTGGAACTAGGTTTTTTTTTTTTCACTCATATGTATCGAACAGTGATTTAGTAACTTCCCATCTATTATATTCCTAGGCAGTTTCAGACTCAATTAGCCACCACCAGACATCCCTTTAGGTTAAAATACTTTGGTTTCAGCTCTGTCCTGTTGCCTTATTATGGTAATTGCACACAGCTTGTCTCTGATGATTAAATGTGCCACCTGGCTTCTATCCATCTGGAAATGAAACCAGGGAGCCCAGCTTTATGATGACATCTGTGACTGTCATCTCCGGCCTCTACAGAGCAGCTACTGTACAGCTTTTAAGATGTCAATCTGTCCCACATTTGTGCATTTCCTAATATTTTACTGAAGGAGATGTCCTTTGGGTGACCAAGAAGAACGACAAGAGGTACCTGGGAGTTTTATTCCAAGATTATTCTCTAATAATCTTCCATTTATAGTGTTCCATGGTCTGGTATCCCTTTTCCATATATATATATATATATATATATATATATATATATATATATATATATATACACACATATATATATAACTTAATGGTTAGAATGAGCTTTGAAATTTTGTGCACAGATATATTTCCCCATTTTTGGACCTCCTGCACCCTTCCCATCACCCCAAGCTCTCACTATTACACCATTTTGTTATATAAAATGCCCGTGTTATGGGTTTCTCATATTAGAGAATCCACACAATATTTAACGATTGGCTCATTTTCACTAAGCATGATGATCTCATCATCATGTCTGTAGACCACTACAGAGCCCATACTTCCATTTTATCTTGTTCTTCTGTATCATACTTGTAATTTTTTTTGGGTTATATAACCCAGATTATAAAGGTGTTATGGTTCAGTGTTCATGTTATTTTGATTGTGACATGTAGTTCATTATTTTCTCTCTTTTGATTATAGCCAGGACTTTGTCATGCTTTTACTGTTTGGTAAGCTTTTTTTTTTTTTAACCACGGTCATCTGGTCAAAGGCAAATAGTCTGTAGCATGTTGTTAATATTGATTAAGATTTTTTGAGTATAAATCATCTTGTCATCCCACTAACTCACCTTAATTTCTTTTTTGTTTTATGAATCTTTTTGATTAATATGCTTCATTCCAGAGAGTTTCTTAGTATTGTTATCTTACTTACAAATTCTCATTTTGCCTGTGTGCACTACAAAATGTATCCCTCACATTGCCATGAAACCAAGGCCAGCCTGATCTCTGTAGCGCATTCCCTGAACTACAGAGGGAAACCCTGTCTGAAGAAAAAAAAGATTGTTAAAAATCTAAAAATTTAAAGAATTGGTATGATATTTAGTTGTGCCTTCTGTTGAGTACAAAAGTGTTTTTGTTTTTGTTTCTGTTGTTTTCTTAGCACAAATATATATACATCAGGAATTCAGGACAGGTCAAGCTGGCCTAAAGCAGAATTTCAATGTGGCTATCAGACCATTTAACACCCTATGGAGCTGTGCCATCAAAACTGGTTTCCCTGACTACTAGAAGACTTTTACTCAGTGAAGTTGAATATTTGAATAAGTGACCATGGAATAAACTGTCTTAATATAGAAATGCAGTCATTAAGGAGACAAGTCGTCTTCAAAGGCAAAAAGGTAAATTAAGGAAGATCTTTTACACACAAAGGTTCATCTTGACTTTTCAGCAAAAATTAGCATGTGATTTTGAGGCTTGTGTCCTTACTGGCAGGTAGAAGCAGGGGAACTTTCTGACCCCAAATAACCTTGGCCCACCACCTGTGTACTGGGTCCATGAGTATGAAAAACTTAGTGCTACAACCCTGCGTCTGAGGCTCTGACACCCAGATGTGCCAAGGAATAGTTTCTCTCTCCAGTTTACTTCGTGTTTTCAGTTCTTCCGGCTCAGCTTTCAAGGTGCCCAACTGGAGCTTGTGCCACGTTTTATCACTTGGAAATTCACAACCTTGACTTCTGACTTGCTCTGCCTTCTTCTTTCACAACTTCCAGCTACACTTGGTCGCACTTTACCCCTTGGTCGCTGCGGAATTATTGCACGGTTAACTCTACTTTTGCTTAGAATTGGGTTAGATTTGTGTGAAGGTGGCTGCATTCTGTAGGAGGGGAACCTACAAAGCTGCTAGGTGCATTATACAGACACTGGACAATGTAAATGTCTTGCATAGTGCACAGTATTATTCAAAGAGCTCTTGGTTTCACCATCCGGGTTTGGCTGTAGTTCCAAATGCCCGTTTTTCTGGTCCCTGCTTACACACACACAGCAAGAACCAGGAAAGGACTGTCACATTTTTAGGTATCAAGAATGAAAATTGGAGGTAGTTGGATGTGAATAAGGAAAATATTTTGCTCTACTTTGTTACATCCACTTTTTCAGATTTGTCAGTTTCCTTCTTATTTTTTCTTTCCTGTGTTGCTATTTGCACTGCTCTGTGTCCGCTTCTTTTTCTCCTCTGTGAAGTAGGAAATCTCCGTTCTATTTGTATTGTCTGTGCGGTTATTTTTGACTTATTATACCACATTTGAAGCTATTTCTTTCTATTGACTACTATCAAATATTAAAAAAGTTATTGCGCAGCTGAAATTCAAACTGAAGCAGTTTCATTCTAGCTTTGTTGATCTTAATTACTAAGCTCTTAAATATAGATAATGCTATTTCAACAGTCTTCTCATTTAGCTTTCAATTTTAGCATGGTCTCCAGACCTTTTACACAAAAAACCATTCAGAACAAGATTCTTTGAGCTCGGATTATATATTCTTGGGGGTATGACTTGCCTAAGTTTATTTTAGGAACATGCCTTTTACTCCAAGACTTAGAAAAACATAATTGAATGCCTGTGTGTGTGTGTGTGTGTGTGTGTGTGTGTGTGTGTGTGTGTGTATTAAAAGAATTCTAGTTTCTATTCATCCTATTTTTTTGTATTTGTACATATGTGTGTATAATAGGCATATATGTATGGGGGCAGTAGATGAGGGAGGGACAAAGGAAAACAGTGACAGAGAGAGAGAGAGAGAGAGAGAGAGAGAGAGAGGCAAACAGACATACAAACACACAGAGACAGAGAGACAGAGAGACAGAGACAGAGAGATAATATTACCTAAAAGAAGAAAATATGCAAAAATTCGGTATGACTTTTGTAAGTCTATTACAAGAGTAGGGAAGTGTAATAAATTGCTAAGTCTAGAAGTTCATATGGCTGTTTTCCTGAAACTAAAATCTACCCCTTTACAAACCCCACTTATTTTCTACACAGCAATTCATTACCAGCCACCACAGATTCAGCCTCCTTAGTTGAATCAATTCAAGTTTGTGTTGCAATCTTGTTTTATTTAAATGCTGATTTATGAAAACATAACATTGATTTCTTCAATTCTTCTAAATTAAGCATTAAACCTAAAAAAATTCCCCCATTTTATTGATATGTATAAGTGCAAAATTTAAGGTTTACAATGAAGTTGAGCATTTTGTGCACATATGTATCTTGTCAAGGTCACAAGGACTTTCCCACTCTCCTTTTGTCCCTCTCCCTCCCCTCCCCTACCTCCCTCCCTCACCCTACTCCCCTGTTTCACTTTGTTTTTTGCATTAAACTTTTGATAATGAAGGTTGTCTACAAAGAAGAAGGAGGAAGAGAAGAAGGAGGAGGAGGAGGAGGCATTGGCTGCAGGCTAATTAAGAAAAGACCAGGCCCTGGGACAAGTTCTACAACTCCCTGAAGCAAGGCTAGCTGGAAGTCTATCTGCTAGACAAAGGGTCAAGAGCCTGTGTCTGTAATGAAGTGTGGAGGAAGAAAATTGAAATAGTTTACATGAATTCTGTTTTGCCTACTGACAAAAGAGTTGTATTAATACAGAACATGGAAAGTATGGGGAGATGAGGATGTTCCACAATGAAGAGGAAGTTATGTTTCCACATTAGTTGTGGTTATTGATGACTTGAAAAGTTTACCTGCCAGCCCAATAGGGTGGCACCTTATGGTCAGCTGCCTGAGGTTTTAAGTCAAGGCTCCAATAAACCTTCAGGAATGTGGAACCATCCTTTGTCGATCCATATGTCTCAACAGTTTATTTGAACTCATTTTTATCCTTTGCAGTGAAATTTAGGTCATCTCTTTTTTTTATCAGAAGCTTTCAGAAAAGTATCATCAATTGTTCCTTTTTATTAGTTTACTTGTCTTCCTTAACTTTATTTGAATCTCATTTACTTTTCAGAATAGATTTAAAAATTATATATATATATATATATATATATATATATATATATATATATAACTTTTTTTAGAAACCTGTGTCTAGGAGGTACAACCATGAAGACAGTGAAAGTATAAATCACTATATAAATGTTGAACAATATGAAATCATGATGATTATGGTCATTAACCCCCAGCATCACACAAGGGACTGAAGACAAAAATATAATAGCTTTTCAGGCCACAGGACCAACTTGATACCATGCAATAGTCATCAACCTAAAGCAGCTTTTGGTCTCCTTACATGCCAATTTCAAAGTACAGACTCTTATCGTGGTAGCTATGCAAATGAGTCTAAAATTTGGAGCCTTTTATGTAGAAAACAATGGTGGTAACTTCATGAAATAATCATTTTCCATATGGTTTATAAAAATCCTCATTCAATTTCTTGGCGTGTGTAAAGTTTTTGTTTACTTTTTTCTAAGTTCAAATTTTTCATCAGAATTCATGTAGCAATAGTTTTCGTTAATTATTTCTGGAAACCTGAGGTTGTTAATCTTTTGATTTATAGCCTTAAGGTTCTCTTTATCAAAAGAGATCTGCTTGATACTTTTTGAGCTGTTCCTTCTCTTTGTCTTTTCTTAGAATTCCTCTTTGACATAGTTTAAATATTTCATGTTTTATATGTCAACCTTTGCAACCTTTTCTTTGTTATGGGAACTTTTTTGGTCTTAGCATATTTAGGTCTTATTAGTTAATACCTGCTGTTATCTCTTAGTTAATATTTGCTCTTAATCTTCTAGTTAATACTTGGCTCCAAATTAGCTTTTTCTTTGCTATCTTTTAACAGTTTGTTGCTTCAGGACTAGTTCAGGAGTAGAGCACTTCTATGGCATGTACAGGTCCCAGGATTTCTCCTACAACATGAAAAAACAACCGAACAAAATAAAACACAGAAAAACAAACCAACCTGATAGTTGAGCAAATTCACCCTCTGTAAATAGAAAACCCATTTTAATAAAGGAAAGAAAAATTTTTTTTCTTCTAATGATCTATAGATATTTTGACATGACATGCTGACACAAGAAGACATATAAAAGTATAAAAAGAAAAAAGGACATTATTAAAAATCAAGAAAAAGGTGTCCAAGGATATAATCTTTGATAGAACACTTGCCTTACCTGTACAATGCCCTAGGTTCAAACCTCAGCACCATGAAAGAAAAAGGAAAATAAAACTTAAATATATCCTAGAAAATACAGATATTAAAGATAATGGGCACAAATTGTAAAGTTACTGTGCTAATATGCTAAATGCATTCAATTAGAAGTTGACATATTTAACCAGATGTTTCTAAAAATTATAGGATGAATTGAATACAATTTTAAAACTAAAATAATTACAATTGAGTAAAATATAACTTTAATAGAGGACTTGAAACAAATTGCAGAAAATCACTGAGCTAGGACAAGCCAGAAGAACTATTCAAAAGGAAGCAAGGAGAGGAAACAGGAAGACTCGAAAGGTGTGTACGTTGCATACGATATACAATTCACTTGCCTGAAATTCAAGACTGTGGGGAACAGGATAGAGATTATGGGACAGAAGCAATCTTGAAACACATAATGGGTGAAAACATAGATTTGCTCATTTTCATATTAGGTTCATTTTATTTTTCTGTTGCTTTTCCAAGCAGTGCATACTCAAACATCTATAAAAATAATTTGTGATAGAAAGGTGGGGAGGGCAAGCCACCCTGGTGATCTGAGTTAAGCCTAATAAAATACCATAAGAGAAGCACGTAGCTAACAACTATTTCTCACAGTCTTAGAAGAGAAGTGACAGCCCAATATGCTATCAGATTAAGTGAGAACCGTCCACCTCATCTTCATACAGAAGCCTTTTTCCTATATTTCACATAATGAAGGCAGGTTTAATTTCTCTGGTCTCTCTTCATAAGGACACAAATTCTATTATGATTGTTCTACTCTCATGATCCATTCACCTCTCAAGAGCCTCTCCTTCAAATACCATCACACTTAGAATTAAAGTTTTCATATATAAATTTTGGGAAAATACATACATTTAGCTCATAAAATCCGTGCAGAAGTAGATGCTGAAGCCACAATAATTCACATTGATCATCTATTAGATTTATAACTCATCCAATAATCTTCACTCTTGGCCAATATTTCCATTGTCCTAGGAAGTTTAGTCAGTGGAAATAATACAGATTCCTTGTACCCTGATGTCTTTGAGACCCTGGTTATTGCAGCTCTGTTAGGCAACAGTTTCTACAACTTTTCAATTGGAATTGTTGAAACGTGGACATATACACAGATAAGGCAATGAAATCTGCCAAGCCTCAGTCAATGTACTCAATACATGGTAGCATTTTCTTTCCTGGAGATATAGGCTCAAAATTACTTGTGGCAAGATAATATAGCAACTCTTCTTAATATTTTCTTTCTTTTGGCCATGAGGAGTTGAATGATGGCCAAGTATAAAGCAAAAATTTAGATCTAGTGTATTATTTAACTGTCTCTTAAAAGAAGTATCTACCGCTGCACCCCCCAGGATCCAGGAAGTCTAGGCCTGCAAATGCAAAACTTCAGAAAGACAAAACATAAGTATTCTATGTAGGTTTGGTTTCTAGACCTTTATAATCTAGTTATCAGGGACATAACGCTGTAAAATAGTGTTGAGTCAAATTATATGTGGCATCATAGTGTGTCTAAAAGTGAGAGCTCACAACAATTGAGCAACTTCCTAAAAATTGTAAACACAGTGAATTATATAGGAAAAAAATTGAACCTGAGTCAATTTAATTCAGAGGTGGTACCCTTCCCACCACTCAATAGAGTTTATGAAGATGTGTATGGCTGTCAGACAATTCATTTAATTTTGTTTCCTAATGTAAGGAAAACTCACGGGGAGCAAGAAACTTATCAGATTTTGTAGCACCAGGAGGTAGCAAATAGCTTGACACAAAACAGGCCTTCCATAAATATTTGACAAATAGGTGGATGATTTACTCCACTGACTCAGGTGAATTAGCTGCATGGAGAGTCTGATTGATTAATTTTGTAGTGTCTATTTATCGATCATGACAGGGCTCTGTGAGTGTAATCATTTTACTAAAGATTTCAAGTTTAGTCACATAGGATGCAGCTTCAGGCACAAAGAATAGAAGGCTTGTTTACCTACTGATCTTGAAAATAAGAAAGTGTGATTTGAAACAATTATGCCACATAGTATTCATAAATCAAAACATTGCTTTGTACTCTGGAAATTTATGCAATTATATATTGTCAATTATATAGTTGAAAAGAAAATATGAGGGATAGAAAAGAGAGTCATTTTTGTCTTCCAACTACGTAAAATCACAAAGATTTCCTAAAATTTTTGACACAAGTCTAGCTTATAGTCTTTGATTAAAAATTTCATCGTAGGCACAATTATTATTCTTGATTGTTTTTATAAAGTACTCAAATTAGGCTTCAACAATTATGGAATTTTCTCTAATATCAATATATACCACTGGAATTAGATTTAGATTTGAGTTTTGAAATAAGTAAGGTTTGTACTTGAGCTTGGATTAAACAACAATGTATATCTAAGAGACCACATTCAAAGAAGAGTTCCCCACACGTGTATTTGTTTCTGAAGGTCAAAAATCACTTGAGATTTCTTATTCTTCTTTCTTACTATTTGTTTTAATTGCTACTTTAATTTCCAGGACATGTGGAAAACAGTTCTAAAAAAAATTCTCAGAGGCATGCTTACAATCCCAGCACTCTGGGGGACTGAGGTAGAAGGATCTCAAGTTTGCAGCTAATCTGGGCAAGTTAGCGCCTTAGTGAGATTGGCAAAAAAGAAAGAAAGAGAGAAAGAAAGAAAGAAAGAAAGAAAGAAAGAAAGAAAGAAAAGAAAAGAAAAGAAAAGAAAAGAAAAGAAAAAGCCTGAGTTACATATCTCAATGCAAAGGTCCTGGGTTCAACTTCAGTACCAGAAAAAAAAAAATCGCGAGTACCTACTTAAAGTAAGAAAAAAAAGTTGTGTAGGTATAAAAAAATGCAGAAAAAGAGAGTATTTATGGGATTAAGGAAAGTAAGAAATAGCATTTAGTTCTAATTATAAGGGGAAAAGGACGTAAGCAGAATTATCAATTTCTTGTTTTGTTTCAGCAGTTGAACTTAAATTTATGCTTATTTCTAATAAAATACAGCCTCCAAATTTTAACTTATTCATCAACAATAAGATTATCACTTCAATAACAAATGTAACAAGAGCTAAAACAATGAGGATCAGCTTTCTTGATTTGACAGCCCCAAATCATTGCCCTCACACTGTAACAATTGGCATTTAAAGTAAATTCTCTAAAACACCAAGAAAGGGTTGGCAGCTGTAACTCAGTGGCTAAATAAAGCACTTGCCTAGCAAGCATAAGGCCTCTAGTACCTCATAAACTGGGCATGGTGGCACACACCTGTAATTCCAGCACACAAAAGGTTGAGGCAGAAAAATTACACTGAGTTTGAGGTCAACTTCGGCTACATAGTGAGTTCAAAACCACTTATACTACAGAGCGAGACCCCATTTAAAAAAAGATAAGCAAAAATTTTATCCTATTCTCTCAGTCATGATGAGTGTATGTGTGTGCACAATATAAGATGGGTGTGTTTCTGGTTAAATCTACGCTTGTCATTTTTCCCAAAATGAACTTTTGATTAGATTTAGCCTGAGGACTATCACTAGCTATGATCTTTTTTTTCATCACCAAAGCCCAAAATATGAAGGCAGAACATTTGATCATATCCTAGTGGAAAAAGAATAAGGGATGTCTCTAAGGCACAGTAGAGAGGTCTGCATCATCCTTTTATAATTAATACCTTTCTTGGTCTATGGATAAAGAGGTGATTACTGCCCTCTACTCCAAGTTGGCATCCTTTGTAATGGATTTTCTTTGAACTGTAAAACAAAAAGATTTTTTCAAAGTATTGACTTTAAAGAGATGACAGTTTCTAAGAGGGTGACCACTATCATGAGAAAAATATTGCCATTTTCATATAAGTTTGTATTTCACTTGGTAGGTTTAGGAAAGAGAAATGTACTTTTTTATTTTTATTTTTTGCTTTTGTACTAGAATCAGTGAAATAATTCTGTGTAATAAATGCAAAGTAAAAATTTATAATTTCAAATTAATTAACAATGGCACTTAAGTAGCTCAAAGTCAGTATTGATCAAACATTTGAGGTAATTTAAAATGTGAGTCATATCAATACCTTTATGTGGATAATTAAAAATCCCTCCAAATTGCTTGTGTATTTTTTTCCTATATTGCCAGGTCCATTTAAGCAGCCCCGGTGGCCATGAGACAAATGGAAACCCATGAATTAGGAGTCTCTTCTCGTCAGTTTCAGTACCTCTATCTGATAATACCTAGAGCGATTTCTTTCAACCTGGGACTGTGCTGCGTCCACAATATGACATAAACTATATAAAGTTCATAAAAAATTAAATGAGGCTTGAACTTAAATCAGTAGTGTGGCCAAGCCTTTCAGAAAACCCTCCTGCTGATGCACGTCCTGGGTCAACAGGCAAAAATCGTGAACTCGTAGAAATGAAAAGAAGTCAGGCAGCACCATGGATATTTGAGAGTAAGGCTTTGTGGATGTGGAGAAGAATCGAGACTGAACGGCAGGATTGCTGTGCTCAGCTGAAAACTAGGGAAAAAGCAGTACTGAAGATTTTGCCCAAAGCGAAACCTAGAAAGCAGGGGAGATAGCAGGAGGTAGAGGTACTGGGTCGTCCAAGCTAATTAGATAGGCTGCAACTCTTCCTGGCTTAGGGCTCTTTGGAATAGGCTGGCTGTGTGAATGGCATGGGAAGTGCTGACTCATGCCTGAAAATAAAGTACTACAGACCATAACAGGGCTGAGACCAAGAGGGCTTCTGAGACGATTCTTTGTGCATCCATCGTTAGGCTAGCCGGTGTCTCTGCTTTTAAGGTTCACAGGCTGCGCTCATCCTGGTGCTTCCAGGAATTTGATTAAGTGGTAACTTTTCCCCCTTTTACTGATATGTATACGTGCAAAATTTAAGGTTTACAATGGAGTTGAGCCTTTTATGAACATATGTATCTTGTCAAGATGACAAGGGCTTTCCGACTCTCCTTTTGTCCCTCCCCTACCCACCCCTCCCTCCCTCATCCCCCACCCTACTCCCCTCTTTCACTTTGCCTTTTGTCTTAAGTTCCGTAGGAGTTGTGACCTGAGACTCTCATAACAGAGAGACCATTCAATGTTTCACCTATTAAGTAGTAATTTTTAGTAGGGAATCTGAAGTCACGTGCATGGTAAGCAGGCTTCGAAGTGAGTAAAAGCTAAGAAAAGCTTAAAAGAAAACAGCAAGAACATGGGATGCTGGAGTGTCTTGTGGACACAGTAGCATTCTGGTTGAAGGAGGGCACCAAAAAAGGCAGATCCTGAGGGATGGTCAGAATGAACCCCAGGAGAAAGTCCTGTGTCTCACTTTTCCTTGTGACATCATTCATCACATGATACAGTGTGAAAAAACATGTCAAGGTGCTGGCTCTGGTCTCTTTTTGGTGCTCCAGGACTGCTTCTAATCTCAGGGCGGTGACCCTGTGCCTTGCTGCTACGGAAGCACGCTGCAGTCACAGCTGATCCTTTTGTGTGTGACGTGCACAGTGCCAAAGTCTGGATGGACCCTAGAGCCGGGTCCGAATTTTACCTCTGCCAGCTACTAACTTCAGGCAAGTTGTGTAAGATTTCTATGTTTGCTTATAAAACAGGTAAAATAAAAAATAATCACCCAATAGACTGTGCATAAATAGAGAGCTTGGAATATTTATTGCCGGACACTTGTAAACATGATGGAAGTGTTAGCTGACATTACTGGTGATTGTTTTAAACCTTCAGCTATCTCGAAGTGTTCAAAGCTCGGTTTTGGAACCATGAAGTCTTACTCAGCTTCATATACTGCAATTCACTGAGTGATGTACGCATTCATTCAATTCAGGAAATATTTTCTAAATATATGCAATGCATCAGACACTGAGAGATGTCTGAGGTAAGTTTCTGAGAGAGAGAGAGAGAGAGAGAGAGAGAGAGACAGAGAGAGAGACAGAGAGAGAGAGAGAGAGAGAGAGAGAGAGAGAGAGAGAGAGAGAGAGAGAAGACCCCATAGACAATAATAATGAAAAGTTAGGAATCAAGCCCAGGTCATAATCAAGCATCAAGCTCAGGCCAGAGTGGATAATATTAATGGTAATCCAGGCCAGGGGAAGAGATATCGGAAAAAATTCCCAAGCAAGAATGACGCCTAAACTGAGTCCTGACAAATGGGTGGGAGACTTCCAGACAGAAAAGGTGTGAGTAGGCTTATGGACCAAGATGTTTGGAGAAGGCTTTCCAGGCATAGTGAAAAGTCTGGACATGAGATTGAGCATCATGTAAGAACTGCAATCACTTCTGTATGGCATACATATGAAGAGATTAAAGAGTAGTGCCAAGAGATGAAGTAGGAGAAAGGAGAAGTGACATCATGCATGGCCTTTTGGTTGTGCTATACTAAGGGACGTATACTTTATTCTCATGCCCATGGGAAGCTCAAGAGATTTTAAATGGTAAAATATCATCATCAAATTTGTGCCTAGGGAACTATTCTGTTGAATTAAAATTAAATAAGACTAGGCTAGAAAGGAGGAATCAGTTGAAAGCCTTTTTCAGAACCAGATTTAGTGGCAAGTGCCTCTAATCTCGCTAGTCTGGGAGGTGGAGGCAGGAAAATCACAAGTTCAAGACCAGCCTGGACAACTTAGAAATTTGATGAAAAGACTCCATCTCAAATAAAGGGGGCTGAGGATGTAGCTCAATTTGAAAGCCATAATTCAGTCCCTAGTGACACACAAACACACAGAGCAGTTGCAGTAGCCCAGCAAAAACAGTTAGTGATCCCTGGAACTATGGTGGTGGTAGTGGAACTCAATCCACATATTGGAAAAATCATTAGGTAAAATCGCTTTCCAACTACTCCTTTTAATATCAATATTTCTACTGCTCAGGTGTATACGATGCTGGCAAAACAAGGCTGTGGCCTTCCTTCGGTATATCTTGCCAAATGCCTTCTGCAAAAGGGTTCCTATGAAACCATGCCTTTTATGACTACATGGGTGACTACGTGGGGTGCTTACTTGAACTCAGGTGGAAAATAATAGATTTAAAATAGAATTTTCAACAGTTCCTTTTGTCAGATATTTTCTTATTGGTATGTTTGCTGTCTAATACAAGCAACCATTTCCAAGGTCCACTACAGGTAAGTCAAAAAGGTTTGCTTGTGTTGCTTTGTGAACGTTTTTCTGGTTGTCTGCTTAGTGCTTTCCCGTGTTGGTAAATATCCTTCTTGTCTGAGCTAGTGTCTCCAAAGGCACTTCAGCAACAAGTGATTAGCAAGCGTTGTGGCTCTAAAGGATCCTCTGGAAAGCTGGCTTAACAAGAAGTTCTCTGGCCCTATCTTCAGACATTGTGACTCCGAATGTACAGGATGGTTTTCAGAATTCTCAATTTTGGTAGTGCTCTAGGTGATTTTAAAACAAATGACCCTGTCGTTGCATACAAGCCATAACCCTGGAACACTACAGTTTTTCTATATCTGAATTTTTATGCCCTCCTTTATATTTTAAGTAGAACGTGAGATATATCTATTACAGCATATGATTAACAAATCATTGTTATTATTGTAGTATTTTTTCCCTATTTTTAAAAGCTATAGTCAACTGAAAATAATCAAGGTATGGAACTTGTTAGGTAAATGGTAAGATATTCCAAGATATGAAAAGCATTCTCATGCGATGTTGAGAAATTAGAATGTCATGATTGTAGAGCAAGAAGTAGTTGTGTCTTGCTGGGAGACTTATAGCATATGTTAGACACGGAGGTGGTTGCCAGTCGGAGGCAGTGATACAGTGGTCTACAGTCAGGCAGCATCAGCATTATTCAGAAAGTTGTTAAAAACGCACATTCTCAGCCCTGCCCTGGCCTGCTGAGCCAGACCCTTGCAGGTGGGATCTAGCAGTCTGTGTTTTAACAAGTCCTGAAGGGAATTTTTACAAACATGAAAGGTTGAAACTGATCAGTCTAGTTCAGTTAGGTCTCTACATGAGCGCTGTATGTTTGGTCTTTTAAAGTCTTGAAGTATCTCTTATACTGAAGATGTTACCTGATTTATTTCTCTAGGGTATATTCCATCATTGAACATGTATAAATTAGGCTTTGGTTCAGCCAAAACTGACAACAAGACAAAGAAGTCTAAAGGGTAGACATTGATTAAAGTCTACGTAGAGACATTCAGGATTCGCTTGACCCCTAGTGGTGTTAGAGACCCAGGCTCCTTTCATGGTGTTGGTTACTCTGAGAGCTCCGCCCTCTCAGGCCCACTGATCATATCCATGAGCTGCTGTCTGGCTGCAGTACACATATTTTCACTCCAGTCTGCAAAAAAGAAGAATGTGTTTACCACTTCTACTTCCATTCCACTGGCCAAAACTAAGCTATTTTCATTTTTAGCATTACAGAAGATGAGAAAATGGAGTCTTGATTTTGAGATGGTTTATTGTTATGAAATACATGGAAAGTGAAATTGGAAGGTGGGAGTAGGAGATATGCTGGCTGTTTTTCTTGAGGTGGGAGTATAAACTCGTCTAGCAAGTGTGTAATTCTGGCTTTTTTTTTTCTGTTTTCCTCCTCCTTCATCCCATCCTCATGCTCTTTCTCTTCCTTTAACCTGTTCTTTCTCTTATATGCAGCTATTTTTTTCATGCTTTTTGTCATTCCATTTCAGATTTTAGTCTAGTTATTAGGTCTTCGCAATGATTTAGGGAAAAAAGTATGTTTAGTTTTGCCAAAGTTATAGTAAAGCAATGATTCTTTTTGTCTATCTCTGAATCTGTGCATTATATTTTCACAGCAAACTTGTGCTTCTTTTGCACACATTTTGTTGCTCATATGTGTTATATATGCTAGATTTGTTAATGCATAAGGGAATTATTTTCCTATATGCCGCTTATAATCCACTTTTTAAGATTGAATGAGTTATGTTGTATAAGATAATGATTCCAGAACCTAAAATATCAAATTTACATGATAATATCAATGATCTATTTTAGACAGCATTAAATAATTTGCTCTTCATTTTTTCCCAACTTAATATTTCCTGACATTTGAACCAGACAATGGCTGAATACAAATGTTTTATGTGCTCTTTGGTGTGGACACCTATTGCAAAATGATTATTAAAGAGGCTATGAATCATCTCTTTCTCTAAAATATTCAGTTCTTTAAGCTGATTGCTATTAGCTCTTCATATTATTTTAATTAGAGGAAAACATGGTGGCAGAAAATCAGCCCTAGTTTCTATAAATAAAGGTATCCATCTTGCGGAGTCAAATTTTAATTAACCTTTCAGAACGCTAGCCTTTCCACTAGCATTTTTCAGGACTTACAGCCATTAATTTTGTTCAAAAGCCATATGCACTATTTTTCATCTGTGTGTGATTCAAATTGGAGAGAGAGAGAGAGAGAGAGAGAGAGAGAGAGAGAGAGAGAGAGAGAGCTCCTGGAATACAAACTCAGTCGCCATTTATCAGCTATCACTTAAATACATTTAGCTCAATGAAAAAGACACTCAAATGCAATACACTGTAATGTGATGGTGAGGGAAGAATATGGGCAGAATAAAATGAATTTATCTTCTTTTTTTCTAATTTTTTAAAATTCCAGCCACAATTTGTAACCTGATCTGCTTTGAGCATTAGGTTTCTTAGCCCAGACTACTGGTGATTAAAGCAACACCACGCTGTAATTACAGGAAATCAGACAGTCCACTTTCTACCTGTAGTCATTATCCACGTGAAAGGTGTTTTCATAAGCTATGTGTTGGAAAGTCCATGTTTGACATAAATAAGCATTTTTTTCCTCATTGAGTTTGTAGGTTGCTATGACTGTGTCTGTGGAAGAAATGGCAGATCAAATCATAAAGGATAGCTGGACTGTCTGAATTCACATCAGTCCCCGGTTACCAGAAAATTCAGTTTTCAGGGAAATGTTTCTAATTATTATGCAATCCATGAAAGCACTCAAACACAGGCATGGCAACCACTATCGGAACCTTACCCTAATGAGCAAAAAGGGCTGATATTAACTCACATTCTACGCTTATGTTAAAAAAATGAATGTGATAATTTTCTATTTAAAATTTATAACTCTTGCAACTCTGTGTGCTTATTACAACAATCAAACATCAACTCCATTAAATTTATTTAAAAACAAAATTGTAAAGCTCTGGTTCACAAATAATACTTTTGGCCAGCTGTTTGATGTTGTGCTTCTAGTTTTAAGAAGAAAAGTATAAGATTTTTAATAAATTGACAACTGAATACATGAAACTACACATAGCGCGGTCCTGTTTTATCTGAATCCTTCCGCTTTCCTGTCTTTTGGTACTCTCTTCCTGAAACTCAGTTCCTTGCATGAAAATCTGTACATATATTCATGCGAATGGTTACAGACAAGGGGTCTGTAAGTCTAGAGCCTAAGGGCAACGCTAAAGGTCCAGGGTGTTGGATCAAAGAAAATGGGACAGAGGTAGAGTCCAACAGAGTGGACCCACCATAGCTGCAGTTTAGTAGGGAATTTTATAGTTTCAATCTTATGGTCTCATCTGTCCTCTACAATAGCTTGTCCTCTGCCTCAGTCTTGACAAGTAGTCTTTGAAGTAGCTCCAGGTGATCACCATCTCCTGGTTTTCATACCCCAAGTAATCCCCTCAGCCTAAATGTAGACTGGACCAAGTGACTTCTGTGATTTGGAAACAAAGTCAATGATTCCACTTACCTGGCCCTTTCTAACTTGTTAGTACACTCTTTTGCCTTATAGTTTGGTCACTTTTATAAGGCAGGTTGCCACGTTGTGTTGTAAAATGCCTTATGGGAAAGTCTGCATGAGAAAAACCAGCAGAGGATTCTGGTCAGCAGCTCAGGAGGAATCAGTGCAGCGGCTGCAAGGGAAAAACAAACAAACAAACAAACAAACAAACAAACAAAAAACAAAAAAAAAAACTTACTCATGATCACAAAAGTGAATGTCAGAAAGGATCTTTTCCAGTTACACCTGGGAGCTGAGTCATCCCTAGACATTTGGCCTACAGAGAGTATTTCTACTGTTATTTTGAGACACCAAGTTTGAGATCATTTTTACATAGCAATAGATAAATAATATAGCCAGACTGAGACAGCTAGAACACCCTGGCATTGCAGAGGGCAAAAGGGGGGGGGTACTGGAAGAGGGAAGGACAGGGTCATTTCAGCATATATAGAGCTCAGCATTCAGATATAGATCAGAGGAGTAAGAAAGGAAAGAGGAGAAAGGAGAGAAAAAAGAAGCAGTAAGCACAATCTTACTTAAAGGTCAGTGTTTGAACTGAAAATAGGCCAAGAATAATGCAGAAATAGGACAAGGACAACATGAACTTTATCTAAAACACCAAGACAGACGGGATGTACCGCAGCCCAGAAAGGAAAAAAAAAAATAAATAAATAAAAAAAGCGAAAACCTGGCGCTCAGGGTGAACCATATTGCAAGATCTGCTGCTTTCTCCCAGGTTATTACAAATCAAAGGCATTTGCGACTGGCGTGTAATTTGTCATGCTCTTGGCAGGTCTCCCCTCATGAGCTTTGGTCAGAAACTTAAGATGCCCAATCCCCGACTTGTGTGTAATCATTCTGTATTGCAAAAACATAGTAATAAAATAATTTTGGAAAAAAATACTTGCAATTTTCATCCGATTGTAGGACAAACAGAGTTCAGGTTTGCGAATCAAAAATTTTTGTATCTCATACCTCGTGGCCTATCCTGTTTGCGTTTCTTGTTAAATCACAGAGTTGGGACTTTTGCTCCGCTGCTGCAGGCATTACAGGATGGTGTGAGTGGTGTGCTGGTGGGTGTGCGTGTGTGTGTGAGTGTGTGTGCGCCCGTGTGAGATAAGTGTAACATAACTGAAACAAATGCACTGTGACGTGCTATTTGAAGCCACTTATTGCATCTGCTTCCATGGAGAGCTGTCTCATTCACCAAGCTTCTTGGATGCAGGCTATGTCACCCAGAAAAAAGTGTGTTTCTGCAGACATCCGTGGCTTAGCTGGTGATGAAAAGAAGAGCTTCTTGTGTTTGTCATAAACTTTGAATTCTCAAAATTTCATCAGGAGATGTTGAAGGAATTGTTTCAAGAACGTAGTAATAATCTTAGACCTTAGATATGGAACTTCCTCTTAGGAATTATTTATTTTATTTACATATATTTTCACTAAGAACTCTTGTTGAGCAGTTTGTGCCTGTACCCGATCTAGTTGATGGTGGGCTGTCAGCCCATCCCACTTCACGTGCTTCCAAAATTTTCCAAAAGAAGTTTGCTAGAATAAAATCAGAGGCTGTGCCTTTTATCGCAGGTATTGATCTGTGCTTCCTGAAGAAGGAGACAAAGTCCTTACACCGCTGCTGCTCTTGCCTGGATCTCCTCATGGGATGGAGCTGAGCCGCACTGTCATATGCTACCAGCGTTCTTGCTCATGGATCTCTGCAGCCTACAGCACAACTGTACCCTGCTTTTTCAGAGTTGAGTTCGCCAGGGTTGGGTCCCAGCGACTCATGTCAGGGGCAGCTTTCTGTTATCCTTGGAGCCATAGCTAGTTGTAGTAGTCAAGGTGCTGAAAGGTACACACTGCAAAGCTCCTTAGGGAAAAAAAAAATTCCTCTTTATCTGTTCATTTTCTTTTAGAACCTGTGGTATCTGTGGAAATGTGAGAAATTGGAAAGGCAGATTTCTCATAGCTGTCGTCAAAGATCTAACATAGGTTCATGCAGGTGGAGTCACTATTACAAATACATAAGAACATATTTGTTATAGGTCCATGAAGAAAAGGCACAAAAATGTTTTGAGTAAAAGTTTCAGCTATTATCTGACTCTTATTTTTTGGAGGCAAATCCAAGTCTCATCTATATCAATTCTTTCTTTTCTCTTTCTTTCTATATAATTGTACCATTTTTTTCATTTTCTACATAGGTTCTTTTGTAATTTTAAATTATATACTTGGAATTTTGTCCTTGCTCATCACTCTCAGATAGACTTTTTCTCCTTTCTCCAAGGTGAACTACTAATCAGCCTCCCTTAGTTACTTTTTTTTTTTGTTGCTGTGACCAAATACCAGACATGCACAAGTCAGAGGAGGAAATATTTATTTTAGTGCACAGTTTCAGAAACTCACAGTCCATTCACGGGTGGCTGGACAAATGGAATTACATAAAACTTAAAGCACTGAACAACAAAGGAAATAATCAAGAGTGAGAATCATCCAACAGAATGAGGGGAAATGTTTGCAAACTCTACACCTGAGAAGAGGTTAATATCCACAATATATAAGGAACTTAAGAAAATTATAGCACGCATCCATTATGGTAGCAGTATAAACTCCAGCACCCTGGGAGGCTAAGGTAGGAGTTATGTAAGTTTGAGCTCAGTTTGAACGATTCAGCAAATTTTAGAAAACCTTGCCTCAAAATAAGAAATAAAAACAGACTAAGGAGGTCGCTTACTGTGGAGTCTTGGGTTCAATCCTCATTACCACAGATTAAAAAAAAAAACCACAAACAGAAACAAAATCACTAAAAAAACCCTCAACAACACAATTTAAAATGGGCAATAGACACTTGTTCAAGTAAGACATACAGATAGCCAACATATATATGAACAAATGCAAAACATCACTAATGATTAGAGAATCCAAATCAAAGTTGTAACGAGACACCGGTGTACTCAAATAAGAAGAAAGACTATTATCAAAAACACAAATGATGGAAAGTGCTCATCTGCATGCGGAGAAAAGAGATCCTCTGTGTAATGTTGGTGGGAATGTAAACCAGTACAGTCACTGCAGAAAGTGGTATGAAAGTTTCTCAGAAATCAAAAGCAGAACAATTATATGTGCCATGAGCCCCACTCCTGTCTCTGTGTCCAGAGAAGGTGACATCAGTATGTGAAGAGCTTTCTACATTCTGACGTCTGTTGTAGCACTATTCACACTAGACAAGCAACAATTTCAGTGCCCATCAGTTGATGAATAGATAAAGAAAATGTGCTACGTACACACAATGGAGTAAGATTTAGCCTGAAGAAAGAATATAATTCTGTCATTTGCAAAAACATGGGTAGAACTAGAAATCATTGTATTCAGTGAAGTTAGCGAGGCACAGAGACAAATGCCCCATGAGGTCACTCACTCATCTGTGGAATCTATGAGAATTGATCGCATATAAAAATTGAGCATAGAATGCTGGTTGCCAGAAACTGGGGTCAGGAGGAGAAAGGAGGGGATGGGAGAAGTTGCTGACCGGGCCCTACCTGATGAGGTACAGGGGGAATAGAAGCTCCAGTGTGCTAATGCACAGGAGGGTAATTAGAGAAAATAGAATTACTGGGTATTTCAAGAGGCTCAAGGAAAGACATTTGAATGTTTTCACCAGAAAGTTAATGGTAAATGTTTAAGTTAGATACATTTACACAGATTAAGGCATTTGTCAATATAGTCCTGTATTTAAAAATCACATGGCATCCCGTTTATATGCAAATGTTTTGTTTTTATGAATCAGTTAAAATAAATTTAAGAAAATTTAAAATAAAGCACAAAAAGAAGAAATGAAGATATTTAAGTTGTTAAAGACCACGTAACTGGTACCAGGGCTTAATGTTGTACTTTATATTTTTGAATTTTAATTTAATTTAATTTAGTTTAATTTAATTTATTTTGGGACAGGGTTGCGCTCTGTAGCCCAGGCTGGTTCTGAACTCCCTGGTGTAGCCCAGGCTGGCCTTGGACTCAAAACAATCCGCCTGTCTGAGCTTCGGGAGTGCTGGAATTACAGGCTTGTGCCACCACGGACAGGTTTATGTGATGCTGGGGAATTGAACTCAGGGCCTTACACTTGCAAAGCATGCGATAAAACCACTGTGCCATTTCTCCAGCCCCAATGTTGTACTTTAATAAGAAGTGTACTCTCTCTGTCCACTACAAACAGAATTGTAATTAATTAATTTGTTTATTTATTTATTTTGAGACAGGGCTCCTCTATATAGTACTTGCCTGTTTCTCAGCTCACTGTATAACTCAGGCTGGTCTCAATGTTCTGGAATTACAGATATGTGTCACTTTGCTCAGTTTATGTGCTGCTGGGGAACCAAACCAGAGGCCTTGCTCTTGGCTAGGCAAGCTCTCCAACCTCTGTAATAGTCCCCCAGCTCATATAAACTGATATGTCATGCAATCAGAATTGGTTGTTTTACTTTCAACTTTTACCATCAGCCAAAAGCAGTAGACTGTTTTTGGACGCATCAAAGGGTAGGTGGACGTAAGGTATTATATCCTATAATAAGTGTATACATTGAACACTTTATATGAAGTTAAGTGACAGAAAGTGTCATTTCTAATAAATACACCAAATTTTGATGGGAATAAATAATTTATTACTATGGATTTTTCAAAGTTACTGAGGGTGTTTTTGAAAGATAAATATACACTTTCCTGTGAGACTTTGTCATGGATACTGTCTTCAAAGATTAAGTTCTAATAAGGGTTCATTAGTGAGTGAAAAATACACTGTAACTAGTCACATAAAAGCTATGGACCACAAGATATAATTCAAAGAAGCAATATCATAGTGATAGAAAGTATGTAAATGTGAAGATCTCACTCTCAGATAACAGTCCTTTTTCTTTCCAAACAGAAAATGGACCTTCATCGCTCCGAACAGAATGTTTAAACCTCACACAGTTAATGATAGACAGTCTTCAAACTGCCCTGTGGCTTTCGCGGTTTCAGAATAGCTGAAGGCTTACAAATATCCAGCTACTTTAGAAAAAAAATTTCTTTATCATTCATAAAGAATGCATCAAAAATCTTTCACCAACAATAAAGGATTATTTTCCCTAAGGCAAAAGAATAATCAGCCAGAGTCTTACTTCTTTATCCTTATTATTTCATTCAAACAAAGTAGAACCAGCACATCTCATGCTGGGAGAGGAAAGGGAGTGTTACCTTCAGGGAGTTTTTCTTGGGAAGTGATGCTAGCTTTCTTCCATCCTAAGCTCAGGAAATATCCCCTGATGATTCTTGAACTAAGAATACTGTAATTCTATACTATATTTTATTGATTTATGAATACTTTTCTACAGTTTTCTTTTGGGGGGAGGAGTAACTGGGGATTTGACTTTTATTTATTTATGGGTAATGTTTTATTTTTATATACTTTCCAACTCACAGAAAGCCTTCAGGCATAGAATAAGAAACAACAAATATCTGTGTTTTTATTTCCAGAATTTTCTATTATTTATATTTTGTCCCAATTACTTCCCTTTTATATGTTTGCATATTATTTTTCCAATTCATCTGAAAGTATATTGGAGACATCAGGAACTTCTATTTCTTAAAAATAAAACAAAAAACAAAAACAAAACAACAAAAACAACATTTTCTGTGAGTTTCCTGAAATGGTTCATTCTCTTGCCTCTTATGAACACTTACAATCGGGCCATTTTGTAATATTTCTTTATTCATAAGTCCAACTAAGAGTTTAAATTGTTTTTTAAAAATATTTTCTTACTATCTTTAATTTGGAGCAGATTCTCAGTCACAGATCTTTTGGTTTATCTTAGTAGGATATCACTCAATTAGAGCTAATCTGATATTTCATCATTATAGATTTCAATTATGGGGTTTTGGCAGAAATTCCACTAAAATAGTATTTTATATTTCTCATTGAATCACATGATTCGAATGCACTAATATTAGTGATATTAGTTTTGATCATTTGATTAAATTGGTATGCGATGAGTTTCTCTGTGGCAAAACAACTCTTCTTCTTTTCTAATTAGTGAAGGGTCACCAGTCACCAGAGACCATGTAAATATCATATTCTTAACACTTTTATCTACTAGATTTTGTGACTGGCTGATGTGTTCTAACCACATCACTTCTTTTTCATTCTTACAGTTTGCATTGCTAGGTAAGAGAAATACTTTCTTTCCTGCACCTGTTATTTTTCATTTAAATTAAATTTATTTTCAGCAAGCACAACATTTTTATATACTTATGAGGTTTGATATGACGTTTTGACATATGTATGTATTGTATAGCACTAGAATCAGGGTAAAGGTATCTACCTTCCCAAACATATTTTTTTTTCCTTTTCCCCCCCACTTTATGTATGATACACAATGTTTACATTGAACTTGAGTACTTTGTGCAGAATTCCTGGCAGAATTACAGAGCCTTCTCCTGTCCCTTTAGGATCCTCCCACACTGGTCCTCTCCCCACTAGTTCCCATTATTTCCCCTATTAAGTTCTATGAAATGACTGTGATCTGGGTTTCTCATATTAGAGAAGCCATTTACTATTTAATCTCTGCTTCCGACTCACTTCACTGAGCATGATGGTCTCAAGTTGCCTCCATTTACCTACAAGAGCCTCAAACCTGTTTTTATAAATGAGTAATATTCCATTGTGTACAAATATGAGAATTTGTTATCTTTTTAAAAGATGAAAACATCTAAAACATCTAGTTCTTACAAAATACAATTTGTTGTCATTTTTTATCTACCTCCCCATCTATCTGTCTATCTACCTATCTATCTATCTATCCATAATGTAGATAATACTGGTACAGCTGATTAAATATATCTGCTGGGAATCTTGACTTAGGTTATAAAGGGGCAGTTTCCAAGTATAGTTCCCACACCTGTGTAGAATAGATGACAGTGGTATCCAGTGACCACAGTGACTCATCATGATGAGGTCAGTGGGCTGCTCTGACCAGATGTTTTGCAGAATGTCCTTGCTCAGTGCTCTCCTACTTGTCTTCACTTAGTTCCATTCTATCTGGAGAGGCTGGCCTCCAGTGCTCAAGAATTCTAGAAATCTAAATCTAGTAAAAACCTATTTTATGTCTCTTCCTTTAAATCAGAAACTTTACCAATTATAAGGCTCAAAGGTGAGAGTCATCAGCATAATTTACAACCATTAAATAGAACTGTCAGTAAGTGAAAAGCATATGTATCTTCTCAGTCTTATAACTACGCAGTTGTAGTATCACTTTTTCAATAAACTGGTAGTAGTGAGTCAGCAATGTCCGAGCTAGAATAGCTTACAGTGTAGGTCTACAGTTAAATATAGAGTGACAAAATACTCATGTTTGTAGGGTATGACAAAATATATATACTAACTCTTTTATACAGATGATCAATATTCATCAGTCATACTAGAGCTAGAAAAGGTTTACAAATGTGGATCATTTTAATACTTTAGTGGTCTAGTGTCTTAGGTACTTTCTTGTTGCTAAGAAACAATGGTTGATGTCCATAATTTGAAGGAGGAGTCCAGAGGTCTCTGTCCATTTATGTTTGGCCAGGATTGTGGTTTAGATTTAGAGTTCCCCCAAAAGCCTCACGTACATACAGACACTGTGTCCCATTGAGAGGGGGGCCTGGCTGGATGGGGCAGAGACTTGGGGCTTGACCTGGAGAGGTATATGTTGGTTTTGCCCTTCCTCTCATACTTGGCTCTAAATAACCAAATACACTGTCTGGCACCCTAGTGAGAGCTCAGGATAACAATGCCGTGCTGAGTGACAGTGAGAACAGGAATTAACAGCTGTGACATTTGGTTTCAATACTTTGAATATTTTGTTTTCTGTGCAATTATCTGCCTGATTTACACTCACATTTTGCTATTTGATCCTTAGAAAGCCATGCTAGTTAGGAATTATTCAGTACCCTTCCATTGAAGCCTGTACATTTCCACAGACAAAATATTAAAATGGTGTCTATCTTAGCAATGAACAGTATGAACTCTGTTGGAAACCTCTCAGTGCTCCTTATACTAAGTCACCCCCAGGCACCTTTCACATTTTTGCTGAAATAGCCAGCCAGGTAGAGTTCCCAAGAAAAATCCAACCACTAGGCATTCCCTCAAAAATAGAACAGGTTTACAGTTATTATTCCTAACTCTCTTTTTAAACACACCATTTGTCCTTGTATTATCAGAAAACAAATCTAATGGAAAAATGGAAGATGAAGACTTTTCACTATTATGCAGAGTTTATCAATTTAGAGTAAATGACTTGAAGTGTTTTCCTTTCCCTTCCATGCAGCGTCAGAGCATCCAGCTCCCAGCCTGTTATATTCAGAGTGGTACCCAGAGATGGGGGAGGGGAGGAAGCATCCCTAATTACCGAGGCATTAAGACCTCTCCTCCCTCTTTCAACTTCCTCCCCAAAGTAAAAGTGGAGTTTCTCAAGCCTCCTTTCTCACGGGGAGCTTTGGCCCTCTTGGAGATAACTCTTTCAGTCTGATTTCCCTTTAACGAAGCAGGTGAAAGGCCATTTGGCACCAGCCGGTTCCTTTTACTCCAGCTGCCTGTGAAGAGCACCGTTGCTAGGCAACCAAGTCTCCGGCTTGCTTTGTGCCTACATCAGGCTAGGAAATTTGGAGGTTGTGAGGCTGGCTGTTGCAGACAACTTAGGCTGAAATGCCTTTAGGTTTTTAGAACTATTTTTTAATTCCTTACAGGAAAACTACATTATCCTTCCCAATTCTCTCTATTGAGGAAGAAGCTATTTTAGAGTGTGTGTGGCAGTATTTCCACAGGAAAATATCCAGACCTTGGCTTGCAAATCAGAAGTAATTTACATTTTAAAAGAAACGCAAACGAGCATCACAGCTGCATTTCATATGTTCTGTCCTGTCAGCTTAATTCTTTCATTTTCCTTCCCCATTCTTTTACTCTTCAAATACTGTATTTGCATTCTTTCCTCTTCTTAAAAAATTTATCCCGCTTCTGCGTATGCTTGTCTTTTCTGAATGAATTGAAGTACATCAAGATTTTCCTGACAACTTCACTGGAATTTTATTTTTGTCCCATATCAATGTAGGGTATTCCCATATACACTTAATGCTATAAAGATGTTTCTTTTGAAAAGAAATGAAAAAGTAATATTTCTTTTAGTTCTTTAGTTTAGAGTTTGGCAATGACTCAGAAAGTATAGGAGAGACAATTGACCTGCCTACGTTTTATTATTAAGGCTGAACTCTGGTGCTTCAAGGGGAAACACTTAGTAAAGATTAACAGGTTGAAATTGTCCTGAAGTGGTTTACACTCAAGAAAGAATTGCACTTTCATGACTGGCCTCTCAGATCAAGCTCCCTAATATATATTTATTATTACAAGGTAACAAGTAAGTGCAGATTCACTTAGAAATGGATTGTTATAATGCGGAAGGGGAACTATTTAACTTCATTATTTGAGAATCCATTGTACAGATACATTCATGCATCGAAATTATTAAAAAATTATCTAATCGCTAGCTACAACAGTAAACATTGTGAATCTGAGCAAGCGTGTAACAAGCCACACATATTTCTGGGTTTATAAGTAAAGCTTTAACTTGCCTTTTATGACTCAGTAATGTGATCTTCCATATAAAACATGATACAAGTATTATATCCTTTCCTGTATGATTAAATCGGAGCCCTGTGCTATCATAGACCAGAAAGCAAGAGATGTGGATTTTAATCTGTATTCTATCCCTAGCCAGCTTTTTTCTTTGGAGAATTGCCTTATCTCCTTCTTTTGTAAAGTTGTGAGATTGAATAGGTATTCTCTCAGATACATTCTGCTGTTAACTTCTCTTATTAAATTTGAAGATCACTAAACCTGTTAGAGAGTATGATTTAGAAAAGGAAAGATATGTTTTTTTTAAGCTAGTAAAGTTTTGAAATGACAAAGGTATTTAAACCTTCTTGTAGTGTTAATTGAACTTTTTTTCTTTTTATTTAGACATGCAAGTTCAGTTCTTAACTTTATAGCCAATGGCTAAGCAGCGGTTTCTACAGGCTGCCCACATTCGAATCTAGCTTTATCATTTAGTAGAATTGAAACTGGGTACCTTACAAACGTCTTCATTCTCAGTCGACTTATGTATTAATGGGAATAGTAAGGCCATCTTTCCCATAGGGATATTTTGAGGAATGAGACGATTCATCTAAGGCTGTAGCAAGTGGCTAGAATGGTAATGTGTTCTTGAAGCATGTGACCTTTCACTATCGCTCTAGAGTTATCAGCTAGCTTGGGCTATTATTGCTCTGTACTTTATTAGTCTAATAATGAATGTCGAGTTTCAAAGTTTCTTCCTTGAAATTCTATTCTGTACATGTCTTCCAGCTATGTTGCCCAAAATGTCATTTTCTTAATTTTCCTCATTCACTAAAAACTATAACTACAAACTTCAGTGAACTTCAGACCCAGTAGAACTGAGTATAAATTACCTTGGCATTTAAGTTACTTATTAGTATTGGCTCCATTTATCTTCCTAGCTCTATTTCAGTACTTCTTTGGATTCACATGCTTTGGTTAAATGGATACCCAGTACCTTTGGGAACATGTACTCTGCTTACCTGGGTTAAACTCTTCAGGGTACAGACCATGATCCAGGACTTCGTATACGGCATGCAAAATTTGTTGAAATGCAGCCAATTTGCTCGTATTCTTTTTCCTTCCAGAAGTGTTTTATTCTTACCTTTATTTATATAACACCTCTCCATCAAGGTTCTATCCAAATATCATGAGTTGGCATCACTCATAGACTTTTCACTTCCTCTTCTTATTGATGTGTGCATTTTCTAGCATTTATATTCCATTGTGTTTATGACTATTTTTGTCATTGTCTCTTGTGCTAATTTTTCAATATCATTTGATGCAGTATACTCTATTTTTATTTAATTTCATTTTGTACATTGACTAGCATCTTGCTTTCATATTTTAACTGTCAATGGCTAATTGTTGACCAAACAAAAATGACCACTACAAGACTCTATCAGCTCTTGTTTTGCCAACATCTGCTTAAAACTGTCCTTTTTCTGTAGAAATAAATCTACATTCCTGGCCAAGCATCTGAATCTCTCCACGTCTAGTCACATTTGTTCTGTCTAGTGTGACTTTTGATGGTTGCTAAGTTCCTTCTGTCTTCGCATTTCACTTTGTAAGGGCAATTTTGTCTTCATTAAAAAAAAAAAATCTAAACCTTATTTCAGGTCCCATCTCAGTTCTCCAGGGAGCACGACTTCTGCTATGTTTCGTCCACCACTAAAGAAAAGACTATATGTATTGAATTTAACACTTAGCCATATACAGAGTCAAGAATAATGAAACAGGGAGAGACTGTAAAAGGGCTTTATTTTGGAAGATTCTAATATTAATACTCGGGACTGGGTAGTTGTGAATCTAGCTACTGTCTGTGGTTCTTCTCCTTTGCCTTGAGTTACCATTTATGTTATCCCCACAGATATTGTTCCCAAGTGCTTTTGAGGTATTTAACCAATATTTCATTTTCCTGAATCACCGATAACATATTGTAAATCTTACACATGATGTTATTGTATTCAATTTAATCAGAAAACGTGGTTTATTTTTTCATGTGCTTTAATTTTTATAAACCAATGAAATATCAGGTCCTTGGGAGCAGAACTGGCATCTAAAATTTCCTTGGGAGTTAATATATTAGGGAACTTCTTACTGATGGTAGTGTAGATTTTCAACACATAAGCAATTTTCCTTATTAGATGGAGCTTACCTGTCAAAATGGCCGCCTTCTCTTTAAATTCATGTCATAGTATGTGCCGCTCTAACTTCATGCCACTCTTCCTGGTCTGTTGATTCCAAGTTATTGTCATATTACAGTTTGTTCCTGGTCTATTGGCTTCTAATTTCCTGTCATATCTACTGGACCTCTCAGTAACTAAAGCTATATCTTTGAAGAATATTTAAATAGAAAAATCTCAGACTTGAGAATACTGGCTCCAAAAAGATTCGCTTCTAAACTGTGTTAACTCCATTTTTGTCTTATGACTGAAGGCGAAAGTGGAAACATTGTAAATAATCAAAGGGCATTGTTTTAGATACTTTATAAGACACATGGTTGAAATATATAATGATTGTTCAATTTTTAAAAAAATTCAGTTAACCACATGTTGCCATTAATCTCTCTTGAAATATCCCACCTTGCTTTGCACATGGATGTTCCACCATCCTTAACCACTTTCCGAAGCAGTTGTGAAAGTCCACTAGTGCATTTAGAAAATGTAATTAAAAATATGGTGAATGCTGATTGAAGTCACAATAGAAGGAGCCTAAGAGCATTAAAATGTGTCCTCACCCATCTCATCCCTAGTGCACAACTTCAACTCTTCCCCAAAGTCAAAATGCTCATGCAGATCAATATTTTGAAATGATTCAGGATACAAGGCAGCTATGACCGTACAACTGAAGACGCTGTGGAAAAAGAATGACCAGAAATGCACCACAAAATGACAATAGTGGCTCAGAAAGTGTGACCAGAGCAGTGGAAGGGGTTATTTTGAAAGGACTTAATGGCAGTATACCTTTAACTGTAGTACTTTTTTAAGAAAAAAACTCAACATTCACCATATTTTTGGATTACACCTCATAAATAGTATCTAATATTATCTTCTCCAAAACTACATGTTAACTGGTGGGGCTAATCTATTTTCAGCAGATATAAAAAATAAAGTTAATAAAAACATAATTTATTCTAAACCTTGTTTCTTAATTTGACTTCAAATCTGTCTGATTCCAAGATCTCTGCCAATAGAAGGAAACCGTACAGCCAATCTCCAACTTCGATGTGCTGAGGAACCACCCCAGATACTTGAAATATGTATTACTGAGATTGACTTAGAAAGTTTAAATTTTCTAGGTTTGAGGTCCAGAACTCTATTTAATGATACCAGAAATAATTCATTTAAAACATTGAGATAAAAATGGTTAAGGTAATAATAATAATAATGATAAGATAATTTTAATTATAATTATAGCAACTGGATAACACATAAATCAATATGGCATCTTTCACTGTACTGCCTTATTATTTTCAGACTCTGTTTGGGGACATTTAATAATATATTTTGTCATTTAATTTTCACAACCACCCTATGACACATGTATTATCATCACTTTACTTTTATATAAAAAGCAAAAAAAAAAAAAGTCAGGAGACTCACAGAGTTGTAGATAGTGGGACTAGTCTGACTTCAAGCCAGTGTCTAGAGCTCCAAGCAAGATGCAGAGTCCATGCCTGCGACTCCAGGAAAGGCATAGCCAAGCGAAAAGCAACCAGGGAGATTGTTGTGACACCGCCCAAAAGAAGAGGGCACATCAAGAGCAGATGCCTCAGCCTCACAGGGTTTAAGTGGCATAGAAGATGAGAAGGTCTCCTGGATCTATACATGAGACCATCATTGCTGCTGTCGGTTTAAGTGAGAAGATGAGACAGTAGGGCAAAACTTGAAAGTCAAAGAATGGACAAAATATATAAAAAATCAAGTCTAACAAATATAAGGGGCAA
Organism: Ctenodactylus gundi; assembly: GCA_004027205.1. Classification (NCBI taxonomy): domain Eukaryota; kingdom Metazoa; phylum Chordata; class Mammalia; order Rodentia; family Ctenodactylidae; genus Ctenodactylus; species Ctenodactylus gundi. The sequence continues at coordinate 48,871 of PVKB01002179.1, forward strand.
AAGGCTGCTTCAGAGGATGATGACAATTTGGTGAAGAATTTTCATTTTTCTTTTTAATAAGATGGTCATGAAAATTTTGAGGGAGGAAGAACAGAGAGAAAAAGGTAATATGTTTTAAAAATGATAAAATTAAGAAACGTTTTGAAGAAGATAGGGTAAATGTATTAACTTTATATAGAAACACTTGCACATATTTTTTTCTGGCATAAGAGGAAATGGAAAGTATGCACAGAGCCACAGTAGAACGTAGATATTAAACTACAGATGTATACCAGAGCATTCAAATGCAGGTAGATAGACAGTAAATACAGCTCACGTGTGATAAATTATGTTTTATGTGTTAAGAATGTTTATAAGGCCTTCAAACAAATGGATGAAAATTTGGAGTTACTACTGAGGAAAAAGAGACACAATTGACCAGTCATATACAAAAGGATCATTTTTGGAGTGAAAAATCCTCTGACGGTAAAGATCATTCATTGGAGTTATAAACTAGCTGGTCAAAAATCATGTGTTTAAAGTTGAGAAAAATACAATGTGTTTAAATGAGGAAAAAATACATTGCCATAAATCTGCCTCAAAATCTTTGCTCTTATTTTGGTTACATTTATCGTTCTTGCCTCACTGTTAAGCAGTTTTGAAGATCTGTCCTGAGTGTATGATAAAAAGGTGTCGTGACCATTACTGTTCAGGTGACACCCAATGGGAAGGCAGGCTTGTCAGAACATGTGTCCTCTCTCACCTTGTTCAATAGATCTGGCTCAAAGTCAAAGTGACCATGAAAATTACGCGTTTGTATAGGCAGCCACGCAAGCACAGTAAGGGTATTTGGGAAAGAGGACTTCAGACAGTGGCAAGATGGAGGGGTTGTGTGTTCAAAGCAAGGTGGCGCATTTTGCGGAGATTAGTAGCGAAGTCCTCAACCATAATGAATTTAAAAATGTAAACAATCATTGTATTTTGTGATCACACTTTGTCATTGTGTGAGCTTTATCAGTACGTTTAGAAGAAGCAGAGTGGTGAGCTCTGAGGTAGAGCTTGCTTTTAGGAGTTTAATACGACAAGCGATATGGGACAATAGTGAAAGACAGTTGAGTGTGTGACAGGCTGGGTGGAATGAGAGGCTCTGTGTGGGGCAGCTTAGGGAAGACTGAAGCCAGTAGTCTTATAGATATGGAGAAAAGAGTGACCAATGAATTTTGGTTTTAAAAAGTTGGTCAAGTAATAAAGAGAGTGAAAGAGTCAAAAAAGTAGCCAGTTATGCACTAGTAATGGAAGCTAGTGGGACTTAATACATCTTAACTTATATGACAGGAAACTGACAACAACGTGATTTTTAAAAATATCTCACAGTTAAGTCTATTTCTTGTGTTACATTTCAAGAAAACTGTGGCCCTAAAGACTGAGTTTTCACTTTGGCTTTGTTTTATTCTTGGTTTTATTTGATACCTGGACATGTAATTCTCCATTTTAATCACTGACATCTCTACTGTAAATCATTGCCAGTCAAGTCAAGACAGGAAAATTTATTTATTTATTTATTTATTCTTTTAATTTCAAGAATAATGATTAATTGTGGAGGACAGAATTGGGATCCTGTCCTAATTAGGATCCCCTGAGATGCATGGTAAAATTTAAATTTCTGGTTTCCGTGCTTCCTTAATGAGAATTCCCCATAAGCATGCATCCTAAAGCATCTGTATATTAAGTAATTTACACAGGAGATTCTCACTCACATTGTTGTTTGAGAGATAGTTTCAACAAGCATGAGTGTTAAGATGTTCCTCCTATAACTTAGCAGTTTATACTCAGGGGGATGAAGTGATAATGCTGCTTCTGGGCTTTCTGGTTGGAATCAGGAGTAAAGAAACAGCGGGTTCATCTTGAAATTGTTATACTTCCTAAATGTCTTTCTTACATCTGACCCCTCTCACTTTTGTTCCATAGCACCAGCCACTGATAACATTAATACCATGAACATTTTGCAAAACCACAAAAACGAGAAATAATAATGAGTATTATAGGGTCAAAAAACCCCCTCTCTGAACAGTATAGAGAGTACAGTGGAAAGGTATTTTGCAAAGCAGGCTGAAGTTGAGAGTAAGAGATTCAATGCAGAAAGGTGTAGAGATATGCCAACGGTGACTACAGATAGACTACTTAAATTTTTATTGAGGTAGACATCTGAAGATGTCCACATGTTTGAATCAACTAACATTTGCTCCTTGGGGAGCTTGGGGATCAGATAATGATTAATGGTTTCTCTTGCCTTTGAATTCTGCTGTTCGATCTACTACACTGATAAATCTCAGTTTACAAGCAAGGAGAGACCTTATTTTTGGTATCCTGGTACCTACAGACAAGCAGAATATATATCATTTTCTCCAGGATTTGCAGTCTTCAAGGAACAAAAGGAGGATACTGCATCCAACATTTCCCGTCTGTGACGTAGAAGTCAGTCTTCTGCGTATTTGGCGTTGCGAATCCTAAAGCAGATGAATATACACAGCTGAAAGACAATCACAAGGATCTATTCATCACTTGACAATCTTCTATTTAGGGATATTCTGATCCACAAGCCATGAAAGTGTTTTAGAAGTATTCTTTTGAGAATGAAATATATCTTTGATAGATTATCCTTTCATCTGCAAGTTGTACTTCTGTTAAATATTTGCTAATGATTGCAGTTTAACCTAATACAAAGGTACACTGTCTTTCTGGCCACCACATCTTTTATCCCTTCATGATGTTTTCCTTATTTTTTATGTTTAGCAAGACATGTTGGTATATGTGCTTCTTCATGTTAGAAACCACTGCTAAGGGATGAAAGAAACTGAAAACTCAAAATTGCATGATTTGAATAGTTTAAGAACACAGATTGTGATTTTCTTTGATAAAAATTAAGTATATAGCTGTCACAAATCACACATTCTTGTATTGGTAGCAGTTTATGAATTAAGTTTCTATCTGCACCAGCTGGACCACGTGTGGTTCGCCTCCAAAGAAGCGAATCATCACCCTTGTGGCCCTTCTGCTTGCCATAGTAGTGCTCAGGTCCATGGGTGAAAGTACTAGGGCTCAGGTCCATGCAAAATCATGTGTTAATAAGAAAACATGACTGTTTCATTGCTTCTACAAACACCATTTAAAATAAATATACTCCTTAAATTCAAATAAATTCTCTTAGGTTGATATCATAAGAGTAAACATTCATTTATTTTATTCACTTAATAAATTCTGTGTCATGCTAGCTATTTTTAATATTGGTTTATGGCCATTTTCTTCTCAGTTCATATCTGGTTGTTCTATTCAGTTTGGGTTCTGGTTAATCATACTTATAATTTCCACATGAACAGTGTTTCTTTTTTCTTTTTTAAGACAAGGCCTCACTCTGTCATCTAGGCTGGTCCTGAACTCATTATGGAGCTCAGGATGGCTTTGAATACATGGCAGTCTTCCTGCCTCAGGCTCCCAAGTGCTAGGATTCCAAGCATGCACTACCACACTCAGGTTATGTAAGTGCTGGGGAATTGAACAGAAAGCCTTGCACTAGCTAGGAAAGTACTCTGATTACTGTGTTATTCTTACAGCCCCTTGAATTTATTTCTGTTTTAAGAATAATGTTCATCTTTATGGTAACTAACCATTGACTTTTACTGTGTTTCAGTTTTCAGATTCTAGTCCTTACACCAACACTATATTTGGTCAGTACTTTGGGTTCCAGTCTGATCTGAATTCTAAGGTCATAAGCTAAGACCTGGCTGTACTCTGTTTCGATCACGTTACACTTGAATTTTGTACTTAATCTGTTGTCCTTTACAACACTGTAAACTCTTATCTTCATATAATTACCTCAACCTCAATAATGGAAAGTTGTCATAAATTGCCTCTATGATACTGATCCTCAATCCAATTCTACAATATTATCAAATAATTGTTCTATGTATCGCTAAAATACTTTTCCTAAAGGAAAACTTTGATGGCTCTATAATGTTCATAAAATCAAATTTATATCATTTAATTTATCACCTTATGTCTTCATCAGCAATATGTTTCTTACCTAATCTTCAAGCTTTATATCTACTTATTTTCCAATATATAGTTTTGACTCTGTGTCTTAGCTCATTTTGTGTTAAAGCAATGAATTACTTAACACTGCAAACTTTATATGGAAAAGTGTATTTTAACTCAAAACTTTAGAAACTGAAGAGTTTCATCTTGAAAAATCACATGTGGTGATGGCCTCGTACTATACTACCATGGTAGATGCCCTCACAGGAGTGTGTGGAAAGCTCTATGTTTAGAAGAGGCCATGTGGTATGGCCAAGATTCATAACAACCCACCTTCAACGTCATAAATTCAATAGTATGAGATTTAACCCTCTTTATCGGGGTGGCTATTAATCTGTTCTAAGGGCAATGTTCGCGTGACCTAATTATGTCTCAAGAACTTGGCTCCTAAAAGTTGCGTGACCTGTCAATACTGTGATATCAGGAACCAGTCTCACAGCATGTGATTCTTTGTGTGAATAAGTTCTTTCAAAATCATAGCATTTTCTCCCTGTCTTTATTTTGCTGAATTATGCATGGTTTATCTTTCATTTATCATGTTTTTTTTTCCTTGAAATATTGTCCCTCTCTAACTCAGGTATGCAAATCATACTCATTTTCCAAGGCTCAGTTAAATTCTACTTCTTCCCTGAGATTTACCTAATCTATTCTTGTAGAGAGTTAAGCTCCTCTGAATTTCAAGTTTGTGTTTTCTTAATTCGATGTTCATCTGCGGTCATAGCTATTTCAAAATACATCTATTTGACAAGATAGCAAACATTGAACACAGAAACTGTTTTTTTTGTTTGTTTTGTTTTTCTTTGGCTATTAAACAAAAGTTTGGGGCTAAGGATCACATGGAAAATATGATTAATAAAAATTAAAGGCTAATACATCACAGTGAGACCATGAATTTAATATTAATTTTAAGATAATTATAATCAACCTTAAAGCAGGAGAACTGAAACTTATTGGCTTATAAGATAATTTTTATAGTGTTCCATAGTAATCTCAGAAGGATATGCTTGATTTCCAAGACTATATTAAACTAGCATATCATAAACTTTAAATAGAATCCACAGAAGGGAAAAATTACTTTCTTGATATAATATATAGAATGTGATATGAGTGCCTTCTAGGATTTCTCACTTACTAAATCTTAACCTTATCTTTATTTTATAATTTTTTTGCTGAAAAAAAAACAGGCAACATTTGGAGTTTAGATAACAAAGCACCGTACCAATATTGTTGTTTACTATACAGCCATGACTCGTGTAGTCAGTTTCTTTAGCCTTGGTATCAAAATGAGAAATACACGGAGAAGATCTTAATCCAACCATCAGGCTGTAGCCATAGTTTAGCCCAGATGAATAGTGGGCAAATTCTCCGCTGACATAAAATCTTGAACAAAAAATAGGTTTGTTATTCTAAGACTTTAAGAACTTTTATTGTTACTGTAGCAAAGCCAATAATTCATCAGTGAATGAGATATTGTGTTCAGTGGAGAAGAAAGGCATTATTAAGCAGGTAATTATCAATGCTCTGTGTGTTTTGAGAAAATGGAATGCTTCCAGGAATGTGTGTAGCAGATGGACTCACATTATATTGAGGAGAAGGAAAACATCCCATGGTGGCTACTATTTATAGATAGGTTAATAATTTATCTTCTAATCATTGTTTAGTATCTTCCACATTAACATCTACTAGAAACACATGTGCCTTTGAGAAGCTACATCCAAGTCTAATCAGATATTATATTCAAAACCAAAAGCAATTTCTGCATTTACCTCACGTGTTTGTTTAAGAGGATCATTAATTACGTTAATGAAGCATTTAGAAAATCTAGTTCTTTGCTTCTACTTAATGCCAATGTGCCTGTGGTTTCTGTACACTGATAAGGGCTTATTCTGTAGTAATAGGCAGTACCTTTTCTCCCATTATGGAATCAGAGACTATTTAGATTGATGAAGTCCTTGAGATGACCTAGTTCAATTTCTTCATTTTAGGAACAAAACCACTGAGGCTACAAAGGTACAGGTTCTCAAGTTTCTTTTTGGAGCTTCAGGAGGGTAAAGGATGGAGCTCAAGTATCCTGGTTTCTGGATCACAATGCCTATTACGTAGAAATTTTCTTTATTGGGCTATATCTTAAAGAAATAATTGATTACAGAGATTGTAAGTTCATGTAGTTAATTTAGCTTTGAGGCAAGGGATAAAATTTAGAGCCTGGACATTTTTATTAAGTGTGTATCAAAAAGACCATTCTTTTAAATTGTGTTTCCTTATAATCCCTTACTATATTATATACTTTTATTTATAGTACTTTTTACCATTTATAATTATACAATTATTTGTGTGATTAGTCAATTAATGCTTATCTTTTCTTCAATGCTCCATGAAGGCTGAGAAAATATGACCCCAGTAGCAGAGTACTTGATATATAGTAAATATTGAATACATTTTTTGTAGAATTAATGAATGCTCTTTATTTCTCTTGGACAGGTAATATTATCATATTTCACCATATAATGAGATGCATGACCTGTGCCAAATTTATCTCTTGCTGGCAAATTGTCAGCAGAATAAAGCAATGTCAGTTTGTCATGGAGCCTGAGAAAATGAATTAACGATTTACTTTCTGTAAATTTTTGATTAACAGATGTCATATGAACATAACATTAAAATCCAGCCTTCATGGTAGCAATAAAAATAAATTGACGCAAAATTATTGCATTGAAATTATTTCATTTAAGAAGAAAAGAAGGGTGCACAGTGACTCATGAAATGAAGGATCCATTCAAGTGGAATTAATAGAATTAATAATAAAAGACCGAAATTATTTGAAAAACTAATGCTTAAGACATAGTGAGCTAGAAAAAAAACAGCAGTGCCTTTAATTTACTTAAGAAGAGATATCTGCTAGGCTAGGGGAGTCCTACTTCTGGTCTTTCAATGCATTGCTGAGATATGTAAAATATACAGTTTTAAGAATATTAATGAAGGTCTCAGATACTGATTTTTCCAACTATTTTTAGGGAGGACGTGGGGGACTAGGACTAAAAGAAAATGAGGGAAAAAAAGTCTGATATACAGCCTAGTAACTACCATAACTAAGTCATCCTGTGAGGGAGAGACCAGCACCTCAAATGATCGTCACCCTGTGTTTTATCTTTTTATTATGATTATTATTTTTGCTGTATGATTTTCAATTTCCAAGAGATTCCCACAAACTTTTAAGAATATTATGAAACCCCTTAGCATCTTCATAGTTGCTGACTATGAAGCAAAATTTAGAATAGCCAGAATGTTTTATCTATGTATGTCTACGGCTGTAAAAAAAAAAAAAACAATAAATTAAGGAGATTTCTGAGGACATCATCAATTAATAACAATCCTGTCTTCTAAATATTCACTACATGAGAAACCAAAGAGTAAATGTGTGTGATAAAATACTAACTTTATCACTCCTAGAGGTCAGGAAGCAGACTGTGGCTTCAAGTTCATTAGCTAAATTGTCTTATTAGCTAAATCCCAGGAAGAGGAAGACAACATTCATTTCGAAAAACTCTGGACTTAAGGATGGTCTACTCCCATGTCCATCACCAGACATGGCTTCTGGGCAACACACACCACAAAAATTCAAAAGAAAGAGAACTCTTTTCAGGAGTCTACCGTCAAAGGAAAACGGATGTGAAGGATGGTCAACTATTCCTATGTTTTAAATTATAAAAGTCACTACATCTTCCCAGGGATGAAGTGTGTAAACAGCAACAATAATTTCAGAAGTACATCATTTATGCCTTCTAAACACACACTCACACACACACAAAATCCAGAGTAGAGAAAGGCCTCAAGTATACTTAAGGATGGTATTTTTAATGGCAATATACTGAAATTTCAGTCCTCCAAAAAAATTCAAGTACATTGTCTCTCTGTTACGAGCAGAATGATCTCAGCAAAGATGTTAGGAGTCTGAGGGAATGAAGAAAGGAGAGAGAGGGTGAGAAAGGGAGCAGGAAAGGAAATGTGAATATATATATATATATACCAAATTCTCAAGTTCAATGTGCCTATTATCTATTACATACAGGCTAATAAAATAGGGGAAGAATAAAACTGAAATTAAAAAAGAAAAAAGTGCAAGGTAAGAACAATATTCAGAAGCTTATTTTGCTAGAGACAATAGGACTAAAGAACTTTTAAAATAAAAGAATGAAGAACAATTGAAAATCAATTGGAATTAATAGCAGTCTAATGCACTTTTCATAAATGGGGCATATTAAAATATGTTCATCTAATTTTTAGAGTTACTACTTCATTATATAAGAAATATATGTTTACTGTGAAAAATAAGAAACTAGAAAACAGAAAAAGAATGCTGTCAGGAGCAATTTTTCTTTATGTGTTCATACATTTTCTACAAGTTTTTCTACATATTTTTGATAGGTCATACAGACTGTGCACTTTTGAAACATAAGAAATTCTCTTACATCAAAGTCTGTATGTGAATTTTACTAAGAAAATGTAAATGGAGAGACTGTTGTAAAGGGCTTCCTCATCACAGAAATGTGGTTCGGTTAGAGATGTTGGGGCACTGAGGGCTAGCAATAGCCGGAGGGTAAAGAGCCCAGGGTGTAAAGGAAAGGCATAGCACTTTTCCTGGAGCTTGCTGCGAAAATTAGGTGGCAAAAAGGTGAGCTTTGTGAGAAGAGGCCATATAAGGACACAGCTTCTGCTAGAGATGCTGTCTTAAAGCAGCAGATGCTCTTCAGCTTCTGATAGGATTATGTCTGACAAACCCATCTAGATTAAGAATATTTTATTGATAGCTCACTGAATATATTAATCTATTGAACATCGTAGCTTATCTTATCAAAAATGTTCTCAAGGCACTTAACTAATCCACAACTGGGTGAGATCATCTAAGACAAACCAGTTTTGAGGATGAAGTGTTGAATACTTCATGCAATTTGTTGAAGACCTTTATCCAAACAAAACAAAATGAAATTAAAAAAAAAGCATCCACAACACAGAACACTGCAGGGTGTGGGTTGTTCCCCTACATCTTCCATGGCTTACTGAAACTGCAGTTTACTGTACTGCTGCTCAACATGGTGAAGACATACCATGCCCCTAAACCAGGAAAACCCAAAATTGTAAGCTTGAAGTGTTTTGTTTTTTGTTTGTTCGTTTTTTCTTTTCTCTATGCATATGGCTTTCTCGCCACTGAAAAGTCAGACAATCCTGGGTCCATCAGATCCTTAAGGTGGGACTATTAGCCACAGAGAGGGGAAGATGGCCAGTCATATGAAGGCTCGATTCTTCTGGGCATGGGGAGAATTCACTCTGGCTGTCAGGAGAGCTTTTTATGAGAGACCATGTGCAAGCAAACTAGTTAAGCGTGAAAGATTTACTGGAAAAGATATGGCTTGTAGACAGACCGGATTCTCACTAGAGTGAACCAACCCTCGCAATCTTGAGTTCCCTTTTTCTGCCCCAGATGTCCTTATTCTAAGATTTGTTCCTTCCAGAGAAGGGTTCTTCCTCCCCAAGTGGGTGCTTTCAGGTTAAATAAATTTTGTCTTAGAGTACACACACTTCCCATAATTTACCTGTTATAAGATATTCATGAACTGCAACGCTAATGAGTGATATGTTAATGATATTGCAATGAGGAGAGGTCAATTAAAGACACATTGCCTTGCCAAATGTGACTGTACCACACTCCATAAAATCCAGAATCTCTGCTTGTAGCTTCTCATGGAATCTTACCTAGTTTCTACCATCCTTTTAATTTAACTGGTTGTTAACAATTGCCTGTTGTCCTGGCAAACAGATTGCTACTCTCAAGACTTGCAGCTGCTACCTTTAGGACTGTTTTGTTCACTCCCCTCTGCTGAGGTCTATTTGCTACCTACAGGACCATCTGTGCGCTGACCTTGTTCTGTCTTATTTTCTGATCTCCTGTCATTTACTCTAAGTGGTCCAAGCCAACTGAAAGGTAGAAGGTAGAGTCAGTAGAATATATACTAGAGAGAGCAGCATTCTAAAGCACAAGGTCAGAGAATGGGGCAGAATGAAAGGGGGTAGAATAGAAGGACCTGGAAGCACGATGAGCAAAGGGAACACAATCATATACCTTATTAATAATTACACATTAGTCAAAATTTTATAGTTGTGAAGAATTCCAATATAACAATACTGTTTATTACAACCACTACCTCTTGACCAACCGTATAAATCACACTCAAAGATTTTTATTTTTGCAATTTATTAACAATTCTGCATTGCTATTTTTTATTTCTCTAACTTTTGGAAAATAAATTCTTGGGAACTAAATTATTATGTTAGAAAGGTAAAAGCTATCTTCAAGTTTCTTATTATTTGTTTATAGAAGTATTTTAAGCTTTATATATATTATTCTGACATCAGCAATGTAGAACTGTTTTGCTATATAATTTTTAGTAAAACATATTCTTATAAAGTTATTTTGGTGAGAATTTGCCCACAAATATTTTTCATGTTTTTTAAAAAAATCTTTAAAATTACATCTTATTACATTTATCTTAATTTTGTAACATTTTTGATGTGCTTTCTAAATATTTAAATCGTTTCAGCACTGTGAAGCAACACTATGTTGTTAGCTGCTGCCATTTCTAAGCCAACATCATTGATTTAATAATCCTGTCTGAAATTGCTGATTACAGTTGCTTTTTTGTTATTCAACAAGAAGATGGATGCTTTTGGAACTGATTTAATTCACTTTTCAGTCCGTTTTTGTAGATAATAGCAGAAGGGGTAGCTCTGTAGTGCCACCCTTCCCTGTGAAATAGTTTGACAACAGAAGGCTACAACAGGTAAACTTTGTGTCACTAAAATTTGGGTAATTGCTGATCAACTTTAGTGATAACAGCTCCAGGGAAAGAGCAGTGCCTAATGCCATGTGTTGGGTGTCTGGTAGGAGCTACGTTATCAGCTCAGACCACAGTCAAGGTTCTCCTCATTAAGTCAGGGCGCTTTGGAGGGAGGCATAAACAATTATGCTTTCTAAGTCCTTCTTTCCTATTTCCAAGTAACCTCATCACCAGTGCCCTAGTAACGTGATCACCTTGTCGGCTTGATGAAGCCAGATTTTCTGGTTCATATCTTGTTTGATCTAGCTGCATGTAGTTTAACTTATCTTTTGAGTTCTTTAAAAAGAAAATTCAATTACTATCTTTATTTCCAGAATCTCCATTTTGTTTTTTAACAAATGGCTCTGATTTTTTCCTTATAAAACCTTGATGAATTATTCCTGATGAATTCTCTTGCTGTCTAATCTTCCAGATTTATCTTAACTATACTTACTTTTAAAAAGTTTTTTAGATCTCCATTTCCTCAGTATAGATTATACCATAATGGTTTTTGCTGGGCTTGTCTGCACTGGGAGAACTTTTAACTGAATTTTTTTTTTGCAAGTACCTACATTGTAATTGTATTATCAGAAGGACTTTATTAATCAGTTTGGGGCCATGTTTATCCTGGTTTCTTATTCAGGGCTTCTGTACTACAAGGTTACTGTGCATGTGAGTCAGACTCCCATGCAAGATAAAGGCTTAGGTTCCATTGTGTTGAGGATAACTCTACCAACCCAGGGGGATGTCAATCTTCATATCAGATGTTAGGATTCTTATGTGGACACAGTTTTTATTTATTTGGGTAAATACTCCAGGTAAGTGTTTGTGTGATTAAATTGCTCATCTTTTTTTCCCCCACTATTTTTATCAAGATGTCTTGTAAAGTAGCATTGCCATTGACATACCTACCAGCAGTCAATGAGAGTTTCTGTTACTCTATGTCCTTGCCAATAATTGGCATTTTCAGGTTTTCTTTTTAAATTCTAAAGAGTTTTGTAGTCTGTAGTGTCATCTCATTTTGATTTTACATTTTCTTAGTGATTCGTAGCATGAAAAATTACCATACAGATTTATGTTTATTTAGTGAGGTAACTATATTCTTTCCCCCCATTTTTTATTAACAAATGTACGTGATGCTCAGTGGTTACATTGAACTTGAGGACTTTGTGTTTATATATATTGCATCAACATTGCTTTCTCTTCCCTTCTGCGCTTTTGGCCCTCATCCTTCCTAACTCCTGAAATGACTCACTTGGTTCTGTAGAATACCTGCATTGTGGATTTCTCGTACTAGAGACAGCATGTGGTATTTAACCTGCTGTATGTGAGTCACTTCATTGAGTATGATGATCTCAAGTTGCATCCATTTACCTACAAAAGCCTCAAATTTATATGTCTTCATGGAAGAGTGCGCTCCATTGTGTACTTGTGCCACAGTTTTTATATCCATTGGTCTGTTGATGGATATTTCAGAGTCTTCCGTAATTTAGCTGTTGTTAGATGTGCTTGTACATTCTTTACCCTTAAAAATGGTTTGTTTTCTTATTGAGTTTCAAGAGTATCCTTCGTTAGATATGTTAGATTCCCATGCTAAGTGTTTCCTGGTGTCTTGTGTGTTCTGGTGTTCATATATCAGGCAGGGGAACCAGTGATGATTTCAAATCCTTTTTTTTTTCATTTACTAAACATCTTGAAAGGCACACAAAGTCACCAAATTTCCATTTTGAAATCCCTTTTCCATCCTCTTCAAACACAAACTTCAACTTTTTTTATAGCCTTATTGTGAAAAAATTCCTTTGAGTCCCAGAGATCATTAAACCTCTAACGAATGCTCTTTTTTCTTCAGTATGTAAATGAATTCGCCTACCATGGCACAATCCCTCACCATTTCCTCCTCTGCTAATTTTTCCCAGTCACCAGATAGGGTGAAAAAGACATGTCTCATGAGACTGCATCCTTGTGGGCCAGAGGAGTGCAAGGCTGGTTTTCGTTACACCCACGCTCCGTTTTTCAAGTTACAGCTCCTTCAGTTTTCTTCATTGTCATATTCTAGTATCCAGAAATTTTATCTGCAATAAAGTAAGCACTTAATATTTGTTCATTGAGTGAATACATAACTAAATATATGTGACATTTGAATGTTAGCATTTTCTTAAATCTGCATTTCTTAGTTAAGGTTTCTTTATTCCAGACATTTTCATTTTTAAGATCCTTCTATAAGTGATGTAACAAAAACTAATTTGTGATATCTTACAATCTGGTTTTCCACCTTAAAATTATTCTATCTTAGAGAGCTTATTGTGTTAATGAAAATGAATATACAAAGTTTTTTAACACAAAAATTCTCTATTCCACTTAAAGTCTTATTCTTTTGCAAGCTAATTTATTATAATTTATCAGTATTCTAAACAATGCTATCTTCAGGACATTTTATGTGCATTTTTGTATTTACTTAAATTTTTTAAATAATAAATACCTAGAATTTAAACTGCTGGGCTACAGACTATATACCACTTAAATTATAATGCGTTCTCTGCACTGCTTTCCAAACATTTGTGTAAAAGTGTCCTGTCAGTCATCTAAGTTCCATTCCCCTTACATTTTTTAAGAAGAAATGAAACTTTTAAAATTTTTGTTTTTAATTTCCCCCATTTGTTGGTACACACACACACACACACACACACACACACACGTTATACATATATATATGTGATACATAATGGTTACAGTGAGCTTAGGAATTTGGTGCACATATATATATATCTCACATCCACATTACAATCTTTCCCCTCCCTCTTAAGTCCCCACTTTCCTTCTTTTCCATTCTCATATCCATGAGGTTCTACAGAATGCCTGCATTCTAATTTTCTTATATTAGAGAAACCATGTGATATTTAACTTTCTGTGTTTGACTCAGTTAACTAATAATGGCCTCAAATTGCAACCATTTGCCTACAAAAGCCTCAAATCTATCTTTATGGAAGAGTAGTACTCCATTGTGTACATATACCACATTTTTTGGCATTCGGTGATTTGTTGATGTATATTTTAGCATCTTCCACATTTTTGCCGCTGCTAGTTGTGCTGCTGTAAATGTGGGTCAATGCTGGTGAGCTTGCTGGTGACTGTAAGCTAGTACAACCACTATGGAGGACAATATGGAGATTCCTTAAGAGGCTGAAAATAAATATTGCATTTGATCCAGGGATACCTCTTTTGGGTATCTCTCTAAAAGAATTAAAAGCACCATATATCAGAGATGCATAAAATCCTCTTAGATTTTTAATAATTGCAAGTATCTTCCAAATTTCCATCTTTGTCAATCTGACGAGTAAATTAAAAATCTACTTTACTTTTAATTTTACATGAGTCTCTTTGTACAGTAAGGAAATTAATACTTCATGCACTAATTAGCCATTTGTAATTTTTGTTCAATTGATACAATTTTGTTTCTGTCTGTTATCACTTTCTCACCAATTTCTACAAACTTTAAAATTATGTCTATTTTTTACATGCTACTTTCCTCTAAAACTTTTTAATATTAAAATAGTAAACAAGAAGAAGCTCAACTGGCCACATAAAGAAGCCACATGTTGGCGCTGTGGCTGGTTGGCATCTGGGCTGTGGCCTCAGCCCAAAGTATACACCACTGTCCAATGAGTGAGTAGCTTTCAGGTGATTCTGAGCCCCAGACTCTGAGTCATCCTCAAAAAAAAAATAGTTTTCTACCATTGGACACTTCAGATATCATGAAATAGAAGAAAGGTATTTTTTAGATACATTATCTGGATATCTGATTTATACCACATGTTAGCATAAAAAAGGTAGCTGTTTCATAGCACTAATTTTAGTGACTTGTTACATAGCAATAGTGATAATATTCTTTCATATTTCCATCAGTGTCTAAATTTCTGGTCTCGTGATCTGCTACTATTCTTTCCTAACAAGGATTTTCATCTGCCACACAACATCACAATCCATTTCACTTTCAAAAAAAGAAAATGGTCTCACTTAAATCCTCTTTGAAAAATATAGAACAGCACCCTTTTGTGGACTTTGAATGGCTAGACAGATCTAGGAGTGGGTCCAATTCTCTCAACTGAGTTAATTAGATTATTCAGCTGGGAATTTGGAACTGGAGTGATGAAAGCCTGATTTAATTAGCAGTAGAAAAAATGTGGAAAAATAATTCACTTCCGACTAAAAGAGGTCTTAAAACTTTTGTAGAAGTACATTTTACCTATTCCAGTCTTAGGTCTTGAAAGCTTATGTATAATAAAATACTTAAAATCATGTCCACCATGTTAAGGCTTTTGTTTTCTTACTACAAATTATCCTTTACCACTAAGGTCATATGCATTGTACAGAACTAAGTTTCTTAACAAGTTTACTCTCTTTTTGAAATGCAAACTCCAATGCACACTTTTAGCTTGTTTTGAAAATATTTTGGAGTTTCAAATGATGAATTTATCATTTCAACTCTAGTCATTCTATTGTGCTCCACTCATACATTTATAAGCATCTCTTCCAGGGGATTTTAATTGTTGGTTTACATGTTTGCTTGCTCACTGGACCAAACACAGGCAGAACAAGCTGCATCATAGTCACACTTGGTGGTTTAATATGGTGAATTTGTCTTTTTCCTATGACCTATTAAGTTACATGTGACTTGTGTGATTTTTACCAAAGATTCTAGGAGAAAGAGGGCTGTCAGTCTCTTAAGAATAAATGACAAACTAACATTTATGTCCTTTTTTTGGCTCAAGTACCCTGAAAACCACCTCTAGTTTAAAATGAGGCTGACTGGGACATAGCTCTTTGAAGATCTCTTCCACAAAAAAAAAAAAAAAAAAAAAAAAAAAAAAAAAAAAAAAAAAAAAAAAAAAAAAAAAAAAAAAAAAAAAAAAAAAAAAAAAAAAAAAAAAAAAACAAAACAAACAAACAAAAAAAAAACCCCAAAAAAACCAAGTAGTAAGAAGCTTATGGTAATCAGGTGAACCATTCTAAGGAAGGAGAGTAATTTACTTTTAATTGCTGAGTATGATTGTTAATAATCTCAATTTCTAAGTAATTTTAAACAAGTACCACTATTTACCTTTTTCAACAGCTACCTATAAATACGAATTAAATAAATAGTTAAAGCACTTTAAGTTACTGTAGTAACAATGAGTATTAGATGTCTTCCCGAAAAACAAGACAGATAATACATAAATTTATAAAATTTGCTGACAGCAGGTAAACATCTAATCTTCCTAAAACGAGAGGGAAAATGAGGATTGTACAAATAAACGTAGATCATAAAATGCAGCAAATAACTTAGAAACTGGGGAGGCAGGCAATTGAGAAGAAAGAGAAATGCACTACTTTTTAAACAGAAAGAAGTAATATTTCAGAAATCCTAAAAATAACCAAAGTTCAAGATGAAGAGAAAATTAGGAGAGTCTGAAAAACGTGGAGTAGAAACAGAAAGAAAAATAAAACCTGAGTTTGATTTTCTGCAGCAGAACACAAACCAGGTGGCCATTCCTTCCCATCTTGCAATGAAAGGATCACAGCAGGAAGTATGACTTTTCACTTTCTTTACAGTTTTCGCTACTTGAAAATATAGTATGCGAGGGACTTTATTCCACTGAAAGAAGAAAAATGGCATTTTAAATTCGGTACTACGAAGTTAGATCTGAAGTATTAATAAGCTGCTTTCCATTCCGCTTCTCTGTAAAATACAAGCAACAGAATTTCCATGAGGCTCTGGGGGTTTGGTATCACCTCGGGAAGCTACTAGGGCGTGACATGTTACGACAAGATCTTTGAAGACTCGAAGCACCGAGGTGGGAAGGAGAAAGGCGGGTGAAATGAAAGAGAATAATGAAAAGAAATGGGAAACTGAGCAAAGCTTCCTTTATCCTCCTCCCCAAGAAATTGCTCAACGGTGACTGGAGAACAGAGCCTCAAGGAAGTAGTAAGAGCTTGGGGGCGTGAATAACTCTAACAAGTCTGTCTCCCACTGAATAATCCCTTCAAACATCATGTAAGTACTCTGCGTAAGCTTGGTGGAAGAGGCACCACGTAGCTGGCATGTTTTTCTCTGATGTGTGACATTCAATCTACAGCAGGCTCACATACATGATGCCCTGATTAGTGTTGTATCTGGAAAAATGGGCACGTGTGTAGAGCACGACAAAGGCAAGGACGAATCAATCATTAATACGTGGTAGAGCTGGAAGACTCTGTAGAGATAGTATGATTCAACCTGCTCATTTTACAAATTTAATTGCTAACCTTACATAAACAGGCCCCAAACTTATTGCTTGATAATAAGGGACTTAGTGAAGGTCATAAAATTAAATCAAGCAGTCTAGGACTTATTTTTTCTGCTGAAAAATTATTCTAACTTTATTACTATGTGTACTCTATTGTCCAGTTAAGAGCTTCCATCAGCTAACTGCTGCACAACTGGATGACAAACACAGCTCCCATGGTTCAGGATTTAATCTCATACAGCAAGTGTCTGTAGCTTGAGTTTCTAAGCATAGCTTAGAACAATTGTGAAATTTCAAAAGTTATCAGGTTCCAGACTTGTAATATAAATTAGCAAAATGCATAAATGTTTTCATGTTAAATAATATAAGTAATTTTTTACTTTCCCAAAAGAATATAACCCTTTATTTTCTTTCTTGATAAATAAAAATAGATATACTTAAAAGTATGCAAAATGTTGTGTTATTTGTGTATATATTTTAAATGATTACCATAATCAAGCTAGTTAAGGCATACATCCATCCACTCACATTGTTCCCGTGGTGTGTGTGTGTGTGTGTGTGTGTGTGTGTGTGTGTGTGTGGTGAAGACACATGAAATTTACTCCCTTAGCAAATTTCAGTGCAGTTTTAGTAACTGTACTCACTATGCTGTGCATTAGATTTCCAGACCTGACTCGTCTTAGAGTGGAATTTTGTACCCCTTACTTCTCTCTCTCTCTCTATGTATTATTTCATTCTGTTTCTATGAGTTCAATGTTCTCAGACTTCACCTGTATGTGAGATTGTGCGGTATTTGTCTTTCTGAGTGGCTGATTTCACTAGCGTAATATGTCCCAGGTTTATCCATTTTTTAAAAAGAACCCTTTTTGCTGCTAGTATCAAATTTACTCTGTTCTGTCGTCAATCAAATGATGCTTAGGTTACTTTCATATCTGAGCTCTTATGAGTAACATTGCAATGACTGTAGAGATGCATATATCGCTTTTTGAGATGCTGTTTTAACTTCCTTTGCATATATACCCAGAAACAAGATTTCTGGATCATGTGGTAGTTCTATTTTTAATATTTCCAGGACACTTCATCCTATTTTCTGAAATGGCTGCATGCTTTTGCACATTCCCACAGTGGACAAGGCTTCCTTTGTTTCCACATCATCGCCAACACATGCTATCTTTTTGATAATAGTCATTTCAGCAGGTGGGATGTAATATCTCATTTTAATTATGATTTCTGTTTCCATGATGGTAGTAATGTTGAGTGCCTTTTCACAAGCCTGTTAGCCACTTGTATGTCTTCTTTGGAAAGACATCTGTTCAGGTCTTTAGCTCATTTGTAAATGTCTTATTTTTCTATTGAGCTGTACATATCCCTTGTATGTTTTGAGTACTAACTCTTTATCAGATTTATAGCTCTGAAGCATCTTCTTGAGTTGCATAGATTGCTATTATGTGGATTTCTTGATGAGAAGTTTCTTTTAATATTTCTTTCTGCTTTTGTTGTCATGTTTCCTTCCAGGGATCTTGCAGTTGCAAATCTTACGTTTAAATCTGAATTAATTTTTGTGCGTGGTATCACTTTTGTTTCTGCTTCTCGATATCCAGTTTTCCCAGATCATTTATTGAAGAAACAGTCCTTTCTGTATTCTTGGTGTTTTGGCAAAAGATTAATTGGCTCTACAGATGCTGCTTGACCTTCAGTGGTGTTCCATACCGATAAACCTATTGTAAATTGAAAACATCAAAAGTTGAAAATACATTTAATATACCTAACATACCAAACATAATAACTTGGCTTATTCTAGCAAATGTGCTTGGAATAATTACAGTAGTTTATGCTTCGTAGTACCATCCAACACAAGAGCTATTTTGCAATAAAGCATTGCTCTCTCTGGGACTTTTAGGGAGACAGATGTTAAGAGTAATTTTTGTATTAAAACTTTTTTTGCTGTATCCTTTATGTTTAGGTATGTTGTATTTTCATTGTTACTGGTCTCAAGATATTTTTCAATTTTCTTTTTATCCCTTTAACTCACTGATTGTTCAGGAGAACATACATTTCCACATACTTCTTTTTTTCAGTTTTACTCCTATCATTAATTTTTTATTTTATATAATTGTGGTCAGAAATGATACTTGCTATGCAATCAGATTTTTAAAATTTGTGAAGACTTACTCTGTGACTTTTCCTGGAGAAAAACTTCATGTACACCTGAGGAAGATGTGTATTCTATTGTGGAGTCAAATGTTCTGCATTTCTTTTAGATCCATTCAGCAATGAAATTACTGAAATTTCCACATTGTTTTTCTGTTTAGATGATCTATTCATTGTTAAAATTGGTACATTTAAGTCTGCTGCTATTGTAATAATGCTGTCTCTTTCTTCCTCATTTGTAATATTCACTTCCTTTACTTATTCTATGTCAAGTTATATATAGGTTTAAAATTGTTGTATCCTTTTAATGAATTGAACCAATTTTAATGATTTTAAGAAAATATTAATTTAAAAAAACTTAATTATAAGTATAGCCATCTCTGCTTTCTTTTGATTATCAATTTTACATTAGGTATTTCCTGAGAAACACATACATATGCACACATATACACACTCATAGTGAAATACAAACATACACATACACACACATATATATATTATACATATAGCTTTATATACACACACATATGTGACTTCTTTGGAAGATCAAAACTTATTACTTGCTTTTTGAGGCCCAGAAGTCCAATGCTTGAATTAGGAGAACCAGGAAAGTTATTAGTGTGAATCAGTGCAATCACAATGGCCTGAGAATCAGGACATCCAAAAATTTATTATAATGTTTAGTTCAAGGCTGAAGTTCTGAAGAGGTTGAAAGAGGGATCTGGTGTTAAATTCTATTGTTTAACAGCCCAAAATTCTGGATCTTTGAGATCTATGTGCTGGGAAAAAAAAAAAAAAAGATACCTTAGCTCCAAAAAGGAAAAGACTCAGTAGTAGTTCTATAAGTGTCAATCAAGGAGAGACAAAAACGCCCTTCTTCTGCCTTTCTGTTCTGGCTTCACAATGGATTGAATGGATTGGATGACGCTCGCCTATGATGTTGAAGGTGATTATTCTTTACTCAGTCTGTTGATCCAAATCATACTCCCCATGGAAATACTCTTCACATACACCCAGAAGCCATGCTTTATTTATAATCTGGGTACTATTCGTGCAGTCAGAGTGAAATGTGAAAGTAAATTTCCAGTTTTGTGTAGAACTTCTTCCAGTCTTTTGTTTCCTGCCCGCTCATAGATCCTTTTTAGGCAATGTGTAGTGTTGGGTCTTTCTCATTGGAAAAAAGATCTTTTTATTTACTTAGTCACTCTGTCTTCTGATTAGAACATTTAATCTATTTACATTTAAAATGATTATTAGTAGGCAAAGACTTATTTTTGAAAAAAATTTGGTCTTTTTTGTATTTTTGTTTCTATCTTTTCTGTCTTTCATTCTGATTTATGGAGTTTTTCGTAATGTTATAATTTGATTTTACTTTTGTTGTATTTATTATCTTAAAGTATGTCAACATTTTAATCTTTTGCTCTATTTATTCAAGTTTTTAACCAATATTTGAGGCAGAAGCAAGCTTAATATGTTTACTAAAAGCAGAGGGTCATAATATATACTTTTATATTTTTTGTAACTATATAAAAGACACAGATCAATTACAGCAATTACAGCATAGAGACACATTTAATAATTGTCTCAAGTGTGAAGAGGTAGGTTCACGTAAAGTAGCTTTTGTTTACAGATCAAATGTTGTCCTAAAGTAGTTTATTGAAAAGTCAAATTTACCCATATGGTTTATAGGAAAAAAGATTTTATATTATAGATATTGTGTAAATATTTTTATTAGGAATGACATATTTTTTGTTCATAGAATAATATTTAATATCATGTCATTTTAACTGATGAATTACTGCTACTGTTTCCCTTCTGTCTAGTGGTAGAGAGAAGATATCCAATACTTGCAAACTCTCCTAAAAGTTTTAGGAGGAAAATAGAATTCCATGTGTTTAAAACTGTACATTAGATCTATGTAGTCAATAAAATAAAGTAAAATATTAGTTGCTGCAGGCATAACTGGGTTCATAGATGATACATTAAAGGTAGAGTAATATAATGATAGGTCCACAACTCTGAATTTAAAAAAATGTATTAACATTAAAATTATTTCTACTTGCTATAATCAAATCAATCAAGAAGTTCTTTTTGAAAATGTTGTTGGTTAACATGATATGAGTGTTCAATTTTGATAGTCTATTGCAAAAATGGAATAATATTATAGAAGATTTTATACTATACAAAATGTGTCCAGTTGTTCAAATGTGTAACAGTGGATCAAAATAAGAAACTAGATTCCATTGCTCACTTGTGGTTGTCTTAAAAACAGAAGAGTAACATTGGAGGAAATCTTTGAGAGTTCTGTGTGCATGATGTAGTCTGTTTATGATGAGTTCATCATATTAGGCGATGCTAGAAACATGCTTTTGTAATGAAGCTTAGCTTTTGTTCGTTTGTTTGCTTGTTTCTTTTAAAGAAAAGCACAAATACCGACATTGAGGGAGTCAGTTCATTACAGATCATTAACACATGCTTCCACAGTTTCCTTGAAAGTCATCTGTATTCCAGGCATGAGGAAACTTGAAAGCCAAACTTGAAAGGGGTGTGCATGTTTGGCAACCAATTCCACTGGCTGGAACTCAGTCACATGACCACATTGAACTGCTGGGAAGGCTGAGAAATCTAGTTAACTGTGACCCTAAGAAGAAAAAGTGTTTTCGTAGAGTTGATGTCTCTGTTGATGTCTCAACACGATGCCAGGGGCAATTACCAGTCCTAAATTTTGTAATATCCTTCTTTCAATTTTGGTATACTAATGAGGGAAGAATAAAGTTCTAAATGTGCTCTTTTTGAATCCAGTTTTACATATCCTTAGTTCTATGTAGAAGGAGGAGACTGAATAGTCACTTCTTTCTGCCTTGGCATCGCCTGAGGGGGATTTTAATGATTGCTTTGGAAGTGAGTAGGAAGTAGTTAAGTGAATGTGAACATTGCTTTCCTCCTACCCCACGGTGTGCAGTGCTGCACGGAGCACAGCCATCTACCTGCCAACTGTCCAAACATCACTGGGAAATCGCTATCCATCCATTTATATTTGCATGCACTGCTAAGTGCCAGATGCTTTTTGGGTTAATGAGGATGTAAATAGAACACAATACTGCCCTAAAACATCCTAACCACAGAGATAATTGAACAATTATGGGATCTCTTTCACTGAGTGCAGTGGTCATGGCAAACATGGGTTCGGGCACAGACTATAGAACAGGGATTCAGAAACACCTGCTATATTGTAGAAGTTTCTGGAGAAATTAATTTCAAGGAGCAATGGAAATATGTTAGTGGAATAAAAGGTCAGGAAACAGTATTTTCCTATTATATCTTATCTGCTCCCTGCCACTTAAAATTTTGGAAGAATTATTTTGTCCTAAGATTCTACAATTTGTCAAAATCTGAGGAAGAGACTGTCTCGTGGTCATTTCTGTTTCCCTGGGTCCATCACTCATTCTAGCTTCTGTCATCTTACAATGATATTGACACTGGGTTGGGATCTTTGTAACATCTTATTAGTTGTAATTTTATGCCTATTTTTTTTTTTTTACAAATGAAGAAGCTGAGGGCACACAGGCGGCAGTATAGGAAACCCAAACTGTTTTTATTTTTCATTTTTTAAAATTGAAGCCTTTTTGTATATAACAGGGTATAAATCAAAAAGAAAAAAATCTGCTGTGGAAACAATGGAAAACAATGAAACAATGTTCTATGTGGCCTCTTCACTTTCCAATACAAGAAATCTATATTAGCTTGAATTGAAAAATATTATTATTATATCCAAGCAATAACATTTTTGAGTTTTCTTATTATTTTTCAGTATTGTTAGACTTTGACATGTATACTTTGGTGGTCTATTTTTATGATTCATGAAAAACCGTTCGGTGTTTTATATTATTTGTATGTCCACCCAGAAGGAAACATGAACATTTGAGCCAGGTGCTGATTGACTTTATGGACCACTTATCTGGGTGAAGCTTAGTTTTTCAAACAGAATACTACCTGTCTTTCTCTGGATTTTTCGACTCTACAAAGTGCCAGTGCTTCTCCTTTAGAGAACACATGTCTCTTCATTAAAATTGTATTGGTTTTAGTGATTTCTTTGTTTGCTAAGCTGTTCTTAGCACTGTTAACATTTCATGGAAACCAGGGTGTGCAGTGCTATTATTCATGGTCTCCTTTCAAGCAGCTCATAATGATAACCAACTGTTCAAGCTCAGGGACAAGGTCACAGTTTTTCATAGTTGAGTCTTGAGAAGAGTCACACGACTGTGCGATAAAGATAAACTTTCCACAAGTGTTTATGGTTTACAGTATAAAATTATATTAACATATGAACATTCAGAATAATGTGTAGTGAAATGTTATGGTTATTATCTGAATTATAAGCTTAAAATGAAAATGCTTTTCTTCCCAAAAATTAAGCTACTTTATTTTCTGCATTTTCCTATTTTTCCATTTCCCCTTAGTTTTCCATCAATACATTTAAAGCACTCTGCATTCTTAAATGTTATCTCTTTCCAACATCTCATGTTGACCCTACCAACCAATAAAAATCATAAAATAAATGACAGATGCTTCTGTAATGAAGCTTAGTTTTCTTTTTCTTTCTTTCTTTCTTTCTTTCTTTCTTTCTTTCTTTCTTTCAGTCTTTCTTTTTCTTCTAAAGAGAAGCACAGTAGAATTTTATTCCTTTTTCATGTAACCATTCTTGTTCCATATGGACATTCAAGGACTCTGTTCATTTGTTACATATCATCCACATGCACTTCCAAGGTTCCCTTGAAAGTCATCTCCAATTGCCTGAGCAATTGGAAAGGAAAAGGGCCTGAAGGAACTTGAAAACCAAACTTGAAAGGGATGTGCATGATTGACAACCCATTCCATCGGCTGAAACGAAGTCACATGACCACATGCAGTCCCATGCTTGCAGAGTATAAATTAGATGTGATATTATCATTTTCGCCCCGGAAACTTGAAGTTCGGTATGTTTGTTAGATTTTAAACACTATACCTGGTGTGGGAGATTCACTTAAATGCCCATATATGGAGGAAATCATTAATTAAGATATACAAACACTAAAAGAAAAGTGTATGCAATATAATGTAGTCCATCCTAAATTTGGAAAGTTTGAAGTGAAGTATTTAGTTTTATTTAATGACTGTGGATACATAAACCAGAAAATGAAAGAAACTATATAGCCTTAAAAAGGAAGCAAGGTCTGTTTTTTGCAATAACATGGCTGAACGTACATGACACTTTGCTAAGTGAAAAAGAGCAAAAACAAAAAGACAAATGTGGCATAATTTCACTTACGCATGACAACTAAAAAAATCTAGACTCAGCAACAGAAGAAAGATGGCAATCAGAGGCTGGAGAAGGAAATCGGGAGCGGGGCGGAGGAAAGGAAGGAGTTGGTCAAAGGGCAAAAAGTCTTTGTTTTAATGAAAAGAAAATATTCTTAAGTGTCTATTGTACATCAAAGTTAATACAATTAATAATAGTATATTACATGTGTCCAGATTGCTAGATTATATTTTAAACATTCTGAACACAGTAGAGAAATAAAAGTAGATGAAGTGAGGATATATTAATTACTTTAATCCTTCCATCTCTTATTTTTACTCTCTCTGTGCACACATTTGTCAAAAATCACACTGTACACCACAAATACATATACTCACTTTTTACCAACCAGAATTACTTTTTAATTTAAAAAAGAGAGAGGAGGCCATTACTGATTTTGTTTTTGTGCATAAGTGTGAGGAAAACTGCTCACAATCTTGAGAGTAATTAGAACCAAAAAAAGCCAATCATGGCATATGGATTGGTTGAACTTTGAGCTTTATCATTAATGCATTTACAGGTGTAGTGAAGGTGGCATTTATTATACCTGTTATGATTTAACACTTTAAATTGTATATAATTATAGTTGGATGACAACTCCAGCATTTTGCTTTTTCTTGCTTCATTGGTCATGTTAACTGATATTTCAGCTTGGGATGCTAATTTCTTTGAGCTTAACAGATAGCTTCATGAATGTCACAGGTTAAAGGAAGAAGAGGCACATCGGTTTGATTAATATTTTGAGCTAATGTGAAAAGAATGATTGATTTTAATGTCTTTTACTAAAATAACCATGCCAGTGCGGTGCTCTGTGGGCGAACAAAGCAGGGAATTGATGTGATGCTTGTAGAGGCAGCTCTGTCATGAAGGGTAGGCGCTCTGCCTCTGCAGGCTGGCGGCCCATATTCTAATCGTAGCTTGACATTTATTAATGCCTGCTTCTGGATGAGTTTATTGGAGATTAGTAGATATTCCACATCAGATACCTAAAATAGTACTTAGTACCATAATGTGATCTCTATGAAGCCAACAGTATGGCTAAAAGGAAAAAAAAAATTACGTAATGCTAAATGTGAAGAAAAGGATTGGGCACACCTAGAATTCATATATTATTGGATGAAAATTATAGAACCTCAAGAAGTAACCACTAGGAAGTAGGTTATCGAGTGATGCATGTCTGAAGTCATACTAAAATAAATTATTTCGTTTTTCTCAGCCTAGGTACTGATGTATAATTAGGACAAAATTTCTCACTAAGGCTGGCACACAACATATTTCTAAGAACTATTTGATAAAGATGATGAAAATTAGCAGATGACACAGATTCAATATATCTTTTAGTTTAATGGGAAATGATATTGTCATGAGATTTTAAAAATAACATACATTGAAAAGGAAGTTAAATGTGAATCATCCTCATTGTGACCTCCTGTCCCCAAAGCCAGTATTGTTCATGTAAATATCATGAAAGCAATACAGAGATTAAAAGATAATTTCACTCTTTGTTCTCTTCCTAATTCAAAAGCTGTCCTTAATTTTTACTATACATGTACATTTATAATTTATTTGTGTATTAAATTACTTATTTTTGAGACAGGGTCTTACTTTATAGTCCAGGCTGGTCCTGAAATGTCTATGAGGCCCAGATTGGCCTTAAACGCAAAACAATCATCTTGCCTCAGTCTCTTGAATGCTGTGAGGACAGTCCCAAGCCACCACTCTCAGCTTATGTGATGGGTTGGTTGGGAATTAAACTCCGGATCTTGAGCTTACTAGACAAGCTCTTTTAACTGCTGAGCTATTCATCAAGCCTCAAATTGTCATTTCTTTTTGTATTTCAAATTATCCTGTAGGAGTTCATTGATTTATTTAATAATTTACTTCTCTAACCTTTTCCTTATATTGAGATAAATTTTATTTTATTTTTTAAAGTATGGAGTCCTTAGGATTCCTTGGCAAATAGTACACATTTGTTTGTGATTTTTGAATAAATATTGTCATTGTGTTTTACTGAGGTACTAATGGTCACTTTTAGTTACCTTTTTCTCCTACATTGCAAATGCGACCGAGTTTAATCACATCCAAGTAGTTAAATGACACCCTAATCAGCATGACATCTTAGTCGTTTACAAAGCTGCTTTTTAAAATCAATGCATCGTACAATCATGATAGCATGGTTTGATCTTAAACGTTTTGATCGATAATTTGGCTATACATTTCTCAGATGTTGGCTTATTCGATTTCCTCTTCTGTTGAATCAACTTCTTATGTCTTTTGTTCATTTGTTTGTACAAATTTATGATAAGATTGATCTAAACGATGTTGGGGTTAGTCCTTACTTCCTGTACTAGTTTGATACCATTTTTTTTCCTGTTAGCCAAAATTATATGGGTTCAATCTAATTATGCACCAGGATATAGTTTTTTTGGAAATTTTTCTGCACATTATTGTTATTTTTACTTTTCCTCTGTTTTTATTTTTTACATTTAACTTTCTAATTACACTAAAGTTTATATTGTATATGAACTTTGAGGTGTTTTTATTTTCCTAGTCATTTTAGCTTCACTGTATATCATCAAGAATTGCGGTGCAGATTTGAAACATTCTCCAAGTCGCACATATTTGGACGTTGTGGATTATCTATTGAGCCACATGCTGTTAGGAGTTGGGGCCTGGTCGTGAGGGGTGAATTATGGAAGAGTGATGGATTGGGGGCATGTAGTAGTTTTGGGGCTCATGGTACATTAGGGTATGCGTCTTGGAAGGGGCAGACCGTTGGAGTTAACCTGGAAGGGTGAACACTGAGATTGGACCCGGAAGGAGTGGATTGCTGGGAGGTGACCCTAAAGGGTACGTGACTTTCAATTGTAACAGGCTTTCCTCCACCTCCACTAGCTACTCATAAATGGACTGTGTGAGACCTTCTGAAACTGTAGGCTAAAATATAGCTTTCCTCCCTTAAATTGTGCTTGTTGGGTATTCTATCCCAGCATTCAAAAAGCAACTGAGACAGTAGTCATTTTAGTTCCACTGTATATCACCAAGCAAACTAACTGCACTAAACCGTAACTTCTGCCACATCTAGAGATGGGAGTCACTCCCATCTCTATCAGACACTTTGTAAAAATAGAATTCAGAGGCAGGAGTTTATGCTTTTATTTTTATGCTCATGATTCATGCAAACATAACCCAGATGTCAGCCAGGGTCGTGACTTTTTTGAGCATTAAATGCAAATTGGTCTAAAGTTCTATCACAAAAGTGCGAAGGCCAATGTTTTTCTTAGTGGGTCAGGGATGCTTAAAAGATCTGGATTTGCATTTTAGAATTCTATCATTTCTTAACTTCTTGTATCAAACTTTCATTTCAATTAATGTCATTAATTTATTAAGTCTCCTCTCTTGGGACTGTCTTCCTTCCTCTCTTTCATGCATAAAGTAAAATCCACACAAGCCCCTTTTTAACAGTATGCACTTACCGGAACTTTAATGTATACACAAAGTTTGGTATTTACCCCTTAATTTTCACACTTTTTTTTCTTTTGGACTCAACAGTGAAAGTGCATATCGTCAGCAAATACAACAAATTTAAATTAAGCGTTACTGGTCTTTGAAAGACTCTAGGCACTCTATCAATACTTCCACTTTTATCCTATTGCCAACATCCTGTTATGTTTTTTTTGGGTTCATTGCTTTGTTATTCAAATTATCATTATTAAATAATTGCTCAGTGGCCATACATAATAAATACATAATAATTTAGCTACTTGCTTCATTTCTTTTTTCCCCATTTTATTGATATGTACAAGTGCAATACACAAAGTTTACATTGAACTTGAGTATTTTGTGCATATATGCATCATGGCAAAGGTACAAATTCTTTCCCTCTCCCTTTTTGACCCTCCCACTTTCTCCCACTCCTCTCTTGTTCCCACTTTTTTCCCTTTTCTTTATTTTCTATTTATTTTTTTATTATGCATGAAGTACAGATTCAATAACACATTGAAAACATGGCTCAGGGAGAGGACGACCATCGACACCACTTTTGGCCTGCTTTTCCCTCCCTATTATTGTCCTTGCCCTATGCTTTCCTCCTTCCCCCTTTCTTAGAGATGAAATTCTCTGAGAGGGAAGAATTTCTTTTTTTAATACAGCTCAACCTACCTCCTTGTTCTGCCTAAATAAGGTGACATATTCTTTTTTTTTCAATTTAATTATTTGGGACAAGCCAGGTTCCCCCCCCCCCCCCCCATTTTATTGATAGGTATAAGTGCAAAAAAATTTAAGGTTTACAATGAAGTTGAGTATTTTGCGCACCTAAGTATCTTGTCAAGGTGACAAGGACTTTCCCACTCTCCTTTTGTCCCTCCCCCTACCCATCCCTCCCTCCGTCCCGCCCTAACCCCTTGGTTCACTTTGTTTTTCCGTTTTAAGTTCCATAAGAATTGTGATCTGAGTTTCTCATATCAGAGAGATGGTTTGATAGCCAGGTTTTTAACTGTGAGTAGTTTTTAATACCCTAAGTCTGACCACTGTTAGGAGGAGTGGTTTAGGAAAACTGTAATGCTTTTACCACATGAAAGACTATTATTCATGTGTATCAGTCAATTTTGGTGGGGTTAAAATCATACGGGACTCAGGGAGGATACACTTAAATTCAATTCTCAGCTACTTCATTCTCCTTGTGGGTTTTGAGAAAGACATTTCACCTCTCCAGAGTTAGTATACTCATTTCAACAAAACAAAAACAAAAATGAATGAATTTAAAAAGATATATTTTGAGAGTAGTAATTCTGTCCTATTTTAAAAATCTTATTTTAAAACACAGAGACTTCCTTTCAAGTTTGTGACCTTTTGTTTTACCTAAAATAGTACACCTTTTTATATGTTCAATGATTTTCTGGCTATTTTAAAAATAACATTTCATTTTTTGAAAAATTATAGAATGCTTAGGGTGTGTGGGAGGAAAAACCTTTTAAACTACAGAATATCAATATCTATCACAAAGAACCTAATTGTAGAACAGCCAGACTTTCTTATTTAGTTCTTGAGTTTAGACACACAACTTTAAGAGAAGTGCAAAAGGTCAAAGCAAAATTTATGAAATAAAAAGTATAGATAACTTTAATAGACACAGAACACCGAAACACAATTATATAGTTTTAGTGGATTGTTTTGTTCTTAAATATATTTGTACAAAATTTAACACAGTCATCTACTTTTTTATGATAATAAATGTGGAACTTAATACTTAAAGGAAAGATGATGGTGTGTCTGTATCCATAAGTATCTTTATTAGGTAGAACAGGTTAGGTTAGATAGGCAGGACTAAGTCTGGGCATTCCAGCATCCATGGGAGTACAGGTGGAATCAAGGTGGAGTCAAGGTCCCTGGCAAGGCTGTACCTTTTGGGAAATGATAAAGGAGAAGTAGCTAAGACAGCCTCTCCTCCACTCCCAATTTCTTGTAGAAGCTTTAAGGTAATTGTCAGCTTGTATTGCTCTACAATCTCCAGCATAGTAGACCCGCCTAAAACTGACTGAGTCAGGCTTTACAAAGGGCTCTAGTTCTTCATCATCTTGAGACCCTCATTTGAGACCCCTCTCTTGACTTCTCCTCAAAAGCTTTACTTCCACATTTTCTTGCTTTAAATCTTCCATGAA
Organism: Ctenodactylus gundi; assembly: GCA_004027205.1. NCBI lineage: Eukaryota > Metazoa > Chordata > Mammalia > Rodentia > Ctenodactylidae > Ctenodactylus > Ctenodactylus gundi. The sequence continues at coordinate 79,226 of PVKB01002179.1, forward strand.
CTCCAACTGTGGACATGTGCAGTAAGCTGGCCTCACTCCTCTTAGTCATGTCGATCGTTCCCTGAACTCAGATATGAGGCAACACCAGCAGTAACATTTTTGATAGTGAGCATCGTTGCTTGTGGTTTTCATTTTCAAGTTTTAGGTCATTTGATACTCGCTTCAGGATGGGGGAAAAAGGGATTTTTGTTGTTGTTTCTCAAGGAAATTTAAAGATATTTTTCTGTGTAAGGAGTGGGACTGCTTAAAAGTTACCAATCCTTTGAGTTAGTGTCAATCATTTGAGTTTTGACACACAACTTAAGAGAAATAAAAAATGCCAAAATGACTAAAATGATGACACTGTGAGACTTACAGGGGCAGCCTGGAGGCTAAGGATAACCTCAACCTTAAGGTGAGGAGGACACGCTTATGTCTAGTAGACAGTGCGCTTGGCTTTGGGCCAGACATTTTGGCTTATACTGCTGGAGATCTGCAGTCTCCAGCATGTGGAGAATATTGATATTCTTGTGTTCCACCCCCTACCCCTACTGCCCAAGGACATGTGTTTTTGGGAACTGTTATGGAAAGAAAAGTAAGAGCTGGGACTGGCTGATGTAGAAAGGGGTGTCTCCTTGCTTTAACATGTAATGCATTAAAATATGTGGTGCATGCTACTTTGCAGGTAGAATGCATGAAAATATCTGTAAAACCGAGGAGAAACGAGGAACAGAGGCACGTGTCTGTGAGTCCAGCATGTTGAGAGGTGGAGGCAGGAAGATTGTGAGTTTAATCCTAGCCCAGGCTACTCTGCAAGATCCAGTCATAAAAATCAAAAGAAAAAAAAGGAAAAAAAATTAGTCTGGGGATTTGGCTTAGAGCAAAGGCCCTGGGTTCAATCCCATAGTTACCACTAAAACTAACCCAAACCAAATGGTAGAAAAAGAGTTCTTAGAATGAGAAGAATAGAAGCCAGCATCAGGATATGGAGAGCAGGAGTGGAAAGGCAAGAAAAACTTTATACAGGAAGCTCAAGCAACCATGGTCACTGTTTTTGTAGTGTTAGCTTTTCTACTGTCCACTTGTCCCTGGCCAGTTCATGCCCCAGATGAACAAACTATTAGCTCCATCAGATCTCAGCAGACAGGAGAGGGCATGAGGATGTTGGAAATGGCAACATCTTCTTCCCTCCAGCTCTTCTGACTAGGGAAATTGCCCATTCTGCCCGCCCTGACCTCCAAACCAGGCTCGGGAGGTAAGGAAGTCCAGGTGCAGACGGGCAAATGATTGTGCTCCACACAGTCCCTCACATAAGATTGTAGCTCTTGGCTTGACCCTTGTGTATTTTGCCCTCAGTTTTCTGGTCAGCTGAGTAGATCTGCAGTCTCTAGCATGAATCCCTAAGGAAGCTACTGCGGCCACATGGAGGGCATTCCTGACTCTGTGCTTAGTAACCTGGGAAGATTAGTCAACAAAAAGCCTGGCTACTGCTCAGCCAGCACAGTGCCCTGCTTGTGTGTCACGTGGACCAGCCTGTGCTTGGACCACTCCCTCAGTGACGTCAGGCCAGTCCACATGTCCAGTTTACAGCCAACCAGTGTAAACTTGGTGTTGGGACAAAATTCATGATTTTTCCCTGTTGCTTCTTGAGGATATTATCCACCATTTTTTGGCCAGCAGATAAACACAACATCAGAATCTGGCTAGGTCAGAGGCAGGACATCGTCCTGGTAAGAGGAACCTGATGTACCCCTTGTGGTCGAATGCCATGCTTGTCAGCCCTGCAGCTTGCAGTGTAGCTATGGAGAGTGAACTCTTGGGACAGACTTCCTGGTGCACACCTGCAGCAGTGCCATCTTGCACCACTCTCTGCCACCCCCACCGCCATGATTTCTTGCTGTGGTTGTTTTGTTTAGTTTTATTGGATATTGAACCCAAGGCCTCTGCACCCTCAGCCCTTTTAATTTTTTTTTTTTCGAGACGTGATCCCACTAAATCACTTAATGGCCCAAGATCAGCTAGAATTTGCAAATGTCCTGTCTCAACCTCCCAGAATTGTGACATTACATCATGCCCGGCACTGCCACCGCAATCCTGCTGTAAGAGCTGCATCCCTCTTTAGTCTTCTTTACTGCTCTGCCCTTCATGTTGACGTGGTCCCGACCAGGGCCCCTGCTGCCACATCAGCCGCAGAGTCCCCCCCGTCATGTCAGCTGCAGCCCAGCAGGCTTTAGAAATCCTGACTTCTGAGGTGAGGTACCCATGTAACCCCAGAACTCTGACATGCCAAGGCAGGAGGATTACAAGCTCGACAGTCACCTGGGCAGTTTAGCGACAAAGAAAAAAAAAAGAAAGGAAGAAAGAAAGAAAGAAGAAAAATAGAAGATATGGGATGTACCTTTGTGCAAAGCTCTTGGGTTCAGTTTCCGGACACACGCACACACACACACACACACACACACACACACACACACACACACACACACTCCTGTGTTCTCTGGAAATAGTTTGGCACACCTCCCTGGGTTGTCTTGAGGGAAAAAGGAGATCCTTACAAAGCACAATGGGCCGTAGAAACAAAAGCTAAACAGAACATCGGAACCCAGCAGGAGTTTGCTGAGATGACTTCTCCTGAAACACTTTGTCCCACAGGTCCTGCCTGGGTTGTTAGGTTTTCACGGGGAAACTGTATTCCTGTGCTTTAAGCTACTAGGCTAGATGAGGAAGCGGGTCTTTTTCCTGACTCACATTATCATAAACACAGATACTAGGCACGATCTCTGGTCTCCTGACTTCCTATATCTGTGATATGCTCTGACCAAGCAGACGGTGAGACTCGGGTATAGGAGAGAACCAGACACACGGTAGACTGCTGGGGGCACAGGTGGTGTGGAGGCTGCCGAACGCCAGGACAGCGGGAAGCTTGGTAGTCCATGCGAGGCTTTGCTGAGCTCCATGGAACAGCGTGGGAGCTGGGAAGGGAGGAAGGACTTTCCTTCTTGAATCCCTTTTGACCAATTCCCACTCTCAATATCCTTTACCTTAGCTCCGAATTTGAGTCAAATGAGGAAAGAGTTTCTGCTATGGAATGGTACTGCTCCAAAGCACTGTGGATAAAAGGAAGTTACGTGAGATAGCCTTTTGGAAATAAACTTTGCTAAGGGGTCACCTTGCCCTTCTCATAAAGACCTAAAATCCCTGTTGATTTCCCGCCTAGAGACCGTGGTGCTTGCTCACACTCCAGCACCACAGGTGCTATCACCGCCTTCCTTACGGCTCTCCTGGCTTTTCGCTCACGTCTCACTCCTCTCTCATCATCTATGACAATAGATATTCCTGGCCCAAACTTGCAAACTTGCATCCCTAAAATTGTTTAGAATAAAATTATATTTTTCTCTTCTTGGAGGCCATGTGTGTGTGTGTGTGTGTGTGTGTGTGTGTGTGTGTGTGTGTGCGCGCGCGCGCTGTGTTTCTGGTAGGCCTTAAAGTATATTCTACCTATAATCATTTTTATGATATTTTGCATGTGTTACACAAAGCTGAGATAAAAACTACTATAGGCATCACCTCATATACGTAAGCGCATCTGGATTTTCCATGAAAGCAAAAATTGAAGTAAGATTTTGCTCTGACTGTACGTTGAAAAGTGGCCTAGAAGCTGAATTCTCTCTCCATGTTCGGCTGAGCTTTCCTGGCCACTTGTTCTTCTCGAATGCTACACTTGCACTCTGGACTTTTCTTCTTCTCTACTTGTGTCATGTCATAGTATCTTTTTTTTTTTCCTTCAAAGAACCATTGGTATAAGTCTAATGAAATCATTTCTTGAGTGGTTGACCTTTTTAAAAAATAATTTTAGCATTAGAACAACCGAGCTATTAACATTTGCAAAATATCTGTTGTAGTATTTGTAATTAGGATTTGAATGACTTTTTAAAATTCATACCACACAGTGACATCAGAGTTGTCATTAGTCTATATATTGGTAGGTAGGGCTTCACCTGTTTCTCTGTCATTGACCTCATGGCAAATTCTGATTTTCTCTGGCCTAAACAAAGGCAGTCTAATCTTAGCAATATTCCTTCAGCATATTTAAAAGACCTTTCAAAAATGTCAACTGCGTGTTCAAAGATACAGAGATAGAAAGGACATTGCTTCAGTAATGACTCTAAGAAAAAAGCTGTAAAAATTACAAGAATTTTCTTGGACACCTCAAAGAGCTGAGGTTTCAAACAACTGACTCAAGAATAGGGAAAGGAGAGTATCAGTAGGGAAAATCTGGACCCTGAATTTGTCTAGTGGATCCAGACATCCCGGAGGCCAAGAGAATGCCCCTAAAAAAATTAGAGAAATTGTGAAAGGCCAAAGGGCTATAGTGAGCGTTTGATGTCTCAGGGGCTCACAGAAATGAGAAGAGGTTTTCACCCTCTTGGAATTTTCTTTATCAAAGCCAATAAAAGCTCAAAAAGGATATGAATTATTAATTTTTTTGAGAATTCACTGCTATACTGAGGAGTTTGCAGACTGACCTCAACTGAGGGGACACCAGGTGATGGTAAGACTCAATACTGCAAATCAACTTGCTATCAACATTTGTACCTGACCTAAGATAAAATTTTTGGAATGTATCAATAAACTTGATAGACCTTTAGGCATCAACAGTAAGACTAAGAATGTGATAACCTGAATGCTGTAGGAGAGATTTACCACCCTGATGTAGCCTGCCTATGTGATGGCTCCATTGAAGCATTTGGTAAATACGTTGATTGAGTCATGATCTTCTTTTGTTCTACTATTAGAAAAATTTGCATAGCTTCTTCCAAGATGAAATATGTCATCCAGAGTAATTTGAATATGTAACCCATGGCACTGGTCACTCATATTTGGCTTAGCATGAACAATTTTGTTTTTTTCCTTGAAAGAATTATTTTACATCAACAGAAAGAACATGGAAGATTCTCCGTGGTACTGACTGGGGAAATTGTAGCCACTACCAAAATGCTCCGGGGGACCTATAAAATTTATAGAATTAGAGCACTGGTGGAAATCCTGTGCAGCCAGCTGGGAGAAGAGAGTGGGGCAGAAGAATTATATCTCTGGGAAGAAACTGGTCCACGCATTGTAGCTGGAGGATAAAGAACCAAAGTCAAAGCCACAGCACTCAGGAACATTCTAGCAGTTGCTGAAGAACGAAAATCTGGGTGTGGTAGTGCATACCTATGTCAGAGCTGTGGGAGTCTGAGGCAGCACTACTGCAAGTTCAAGCCTAACCTGTGCGTCTTAGTGATTTAGTGATACTCTTCTAAACAAAATCAAAAATTTAAAATGGACTGTAGATTTAGTTCAGTGTGCAGGTTCTGGGTTCAATCCACATTATCATAAGACAACAAAACAAAACAAAACAGAAATCAGAGAATGTCCTCCTTATAGGTTAAAAAAGTAATATATTCTAAAAGGCTTGAGGGCTAGTTAATAAATGAGATGAATTCTTATTGTTAATGTCTCTATTATCCAAAGTGACCTAGGGACTCAATGAAATTTCTGGGAAAACATCAATGATATTCTCAGAACTACAAAAACAAACAGAAAATAAGACTTGTATGTAGCCATAAAAATATACAAAAAAACTGAAATATTCTTTGGCAAAAGTGAAAAATCAGGAGACATTACACTACCTGAACTCAAAATATATTACAGACATATAATACCCAAAACAGCACAATGTTGGCATAAAAAAAGAGAAATGGAACAGAATAAATTATAGAAATAAATCCACGCATGCAGAAATAACCAGTTTTAACAAGGGCTCTAAAAATGTGCACTGAAGAAAGGATAATCTTTTCAAGAAATGGTACTGGAAAATTATATATACTATTCAGAAAACACCAGGCCTAAATGGACAATATATGATAGAGTTAACCGCTTATTTTTGAGGTTAGCAAAGCATGACTCATGGGCCAATTGTGTCCCATTGACAGCTTTTATTTTTAAGTGTTAGTAGAACTGAGGTGTGACCACTGTACATCATGTGTGTTTCACATTACAAAGTTGAGTAATTGTGACTGAGGCCATTTGCCTGAAGAACCTAAAATATTTATTATCTGATCCTTTACAAAAAAGGGCTGACCTTGGGTTTAGAGGGACACTGTGTCCTGTTTTTGTCCATCTTCCATAGTTCATAATACTTTCAACATAAGAAGTTTTTAAAAGGCCATTTAACTTAAATCATCAGTACATTTTTAGCCACCATTGTCTGACAGCTTACAATTTGACAAATACTTTGCTAAATGTTGTTTCTTGCCTCACCCCTAATTAATGCTTTCAGCAGCTCTTTATAGTTCATCCTATGCTTATCCTCCTCATGCACCTAAGGAAGCTAAGGCTGGCTCCGCCTGTGACTTTGTAGAAGGGCAGAACATCTGCATTGTCAAAGACACACAAAAAAGAAGTTTTAAATCAAATTTAGTCTGACGTCAAAGTCCATAGTATCCTAATCAGACACCCATGTACCTGGTTCAACTGTGGCTATACATGTCAGTGTCAGAGAAGGTATAAAAAACATTTATTCCATAAATTGAGGACCTACTATGTGTTTTCTATGGTGTGACTGACTATACAATCTGTGTGTCTAAAGAAACAAGATACGAGGCAAGGAAATGAAAATGTTGTTGAGCCCAGCACCTCCTGAACCTACCCTTAGTCTTACAAAGCTCTGGTTAGGTTTATACGTATGTACAGTCTCACCCCACTGTCCAGTTAAATAACACGTAAGAGAGCACATTTACATGGTCTTCTCCCTTGTCACATAATTCTCCATTCTGTTTCCTCAGCCCCCCCCCCCCGCAACATCTGTTCTTCATCTTTTCCTTGTTTGTCCTAAACGTATCCTAGTATTTACTTGAACCTTATTTATAACAATTAAAAAAATTCTTGAAATGACAAGTTAATTTTGGTTCAGACCATTATCAATTCTCTAGAACATTCGTTACTAAGCTCATAGGTCATTTGCACTCCCCATAAGTGGGAGTTCCCAGTATTTTTTACCTCTAATTGTAATTTTATACCTAAGCCATAAACTCTTTGTGAAGAGAACTCGAGAGAACAAGTCTTTTTGATGTTTGTTCATGCTGCAGAGCATTTCTGGCTACTGCAGTTTCATTAGTTTAAAGAGCCAGGAAAAAAAAATCTTTTTGTTTTCTAGAATCTTCGGTGGTGATGGAAACTGGGGCGGAGGGGAAGGGTAGTATGCGGTGATTGTTCCTGAGGATCATAACTCACTTTGGTAGAAATTTATTTCTGGTTGCCAGAATACTTTAAATGTGAATGTAAATGACTGACAAAACATTAAGCCTCATTGAACACAGGTAAGTGTTCTTGCCAGAGTCCTGGTGGGACAGGAGAAAGGACTGGTTTCATTTGAGGCACACTTAAAATTCATGACAGGTTCATTTTCAAACACCCGATCGCTGATGGCGCTGCTGTCTTTCCACGATGCTTCAATTCCCTTTTAAGAGGAATACCTGCCCGGCTTTGACAAGTGAAGCCTAAGTTTTAATAACTCCAAAGGTTCGTCGTAGCTGGAGAGGAACCGATCAGGGGCTTAAAAGCATTATTTGAAAAGCATCTTATTACTTTCCTCTCAGGCCACATTTAAATAAAAACCAGCCACTTTCGTTACTGCCAAGAAGATATTTTTTTTCGACTATATATTTCTATAGCAACATCTCTATCTATGACAACACTTCACTGTCTAATTTGAGATGCAGACTACACGCGGGAATGTTTCTTGGGCGTTTTCTATAGTCAACTCCGAGAGCCGCTTAAGAGCGATTGCAGCGCGCAGATGGTGTCGGGAAACTTCACAATTTTTTTTTTTCCAGTGGGGAGAAATCATTGTAGTTGTTGATTTCCTGACATATTAAGAAGAAATGACCCCAAATTTGGTATTTGAAGTTTTCTTGGAAGATGTTCACATAAAAAAACAAAAAAACAAAAAACAAAAAACAAAACAAAGAAAAAAAAAAAACTTCTTCCCTTTCCCTGGGCTAGCATACATCCCTCTAATTCTCCAAATCGCCTTCTTCACCCTCGAGTTTCCAACAACCCTTATTAAGACGGTTGTGACTTTCTGGGGAATGTGCGCGTCCCGGGCTTCTCCGGTTCTAGGCTTCTGCTTGCATTCATTTCTCAGGTTGTTTTCTAACTTGTTTTTTTTTTTTTTTTTTTTTTTTTTTTGTGGTATGTGGCCCGTGCTGTGTTGCTCAGCACCTGAAACTCTACACGTATTCTCGCATTTTGTCAAACTAACAACTTACGTTAGACATCTGAGTAGGTGGATTTAGTAGCAATATAAGAAAATGAAGAAATGTGAGCATAATGTAAGAGGGTAGATTGTTATGTTCTCAGTACAAAAAGGAAGGAAGGAAAGAAGAAAGAAAAGAGTAAAAAAATAGCTGTGAGGTTAGGGATATGTTCGTTAGCTCAAGATGAGAGCTTAACCTGGAATATGCAGCTAAACTGTCAAGATATTCAGTGGAGGTAAGACAAAAACAATAAAACAAGTAAAAATTAAAATCAGGTATTCCTGGTTTTCTTGGTTAATTTGGTAATAAGGCTTATTTGCATATCACATGCTTTTACCTTTTCTTTTCCTCCATTACTCTCTTCTATTGCTCCAATTTCCATCCTCTTCTCTAGACTTCCCCCTCTCCAAGCCCTTCAGTTGCCCTCTTCAGCTTTGTTCCTGCTGAGCGTTAAGTCTCACTCTGCCCATTGGTTCTGTAGGTTATCATCTTTTTAAACAAATGCCTCCCTCTAAGTAGGAGAAATTTTGGTAACAGCTCTTAAGATGTTTCCTCTCTTGCTTTTGGATATCTACTCTGTGTGCCAGTGTACACCAGCCTGTTTCACTTCATTGCTGTAAAGCATTGACACCTGGCTTGTGTTAACATAGGTGACATATCTGAAATGTTTTAAATAAAAATATTAACATTATACTACTCATTTATTTTTCTTCTTATTATAAAATTTTCACATAGTATCTTTATCTTATAACTGTGCAAATTAAAATTCAGGTCCTTAATATGTGCTAAATTTCTTCCCACATGCAAAGGTTTGGATGAAGGTGTCAGGTTCATGCTCTGGATGTTTGCTTCTGGGTGTCACAATATTAACAGGTAGTGAGAGCTTTAAGAGCTAAGGTCTAGTGGACAGTGTTGCTGGTCTCCAAAGGGAAACAGTTTGTCATGGAGGGATCTGGTTAGTTCTGCAAGAGTGCAGGGTTATACAAGAGCAACTAGTGTGAGATGTTAACTCTAAAAAATAAAAAGAAAGTCTAAGCTCTGAATCACTCTGCAGTTTCCAATCTCCCCATGACTTCTTCTTGCATGGTCTCCACCCACGATGCCATCTGCCAGAAATAAGATGCGGTAAGAGGGACCCTTGCCAGAAGTTGAAAGGATAGGTGAAAGGATAGGCCTCCTAATTATACACTTTCAGCACTCAAAACCATGAGGCAAATAGACCTCCTTTCTTTCTAAGGTGCCCAGCTTCAAGGTTGTCATTTTGTTTTGATTCGTTTTGTTTCATTTTAGCAATAGCAGAAAGCAGACTAATACATCACGTATGCCCTGAATATTTCATTGGCTCAACCTCTGACAATTAAGAAGGTCATTTCCTCTAAGCCAAATATCCCTGTTCCCAGTGGGCTTTGAAAATGCTGGCAACGGTCTTCCTGTCCACATTGGCACACCTGATTTGATGATTTTTTTACTATTTTTTTTCTATTTCCAAATTAGATTTTTGCCACTTCCTTGATTCAATTTGGACTGTCCGTCAACCACTAGCCATCCTGGATGACTTATCTCTCACAGAAGCCTTGGCATGAGTCCATGCTCGAGTTAGTGTGAGGTGTGAGGCTACCTGGCTAACACTGCAGGTTGTGTCTAGAGGTTGGTGCTGGGGTGGAGCAGGCCACAGATGAATCTGTTCTGCAGGGTAGAGCTCTCGAAGACTCTTCACTCCTCTAGCTGCTGTTTCTCTGCATTAGTTTGTACTTTCTTGAGTTAACTACTTTTCTATTTCTAGTTTGTATTTCTTATTCTTTGATAGGTTTCCCAGTTGTAATTATTGGTTACATGTTGTCAACTATCTCCTTTTTATTCATCTTTTACTTTGTGATGCTATAAAATTGGCTATCAAAATAATAGAATAAAATTATGATGAACTTGAACACAGACCCAAAATCTACTTAAGTACTAGAAATTTGCTATCAAGAACCTTCTATATATGGAGAGTACTTAAGACAGCAGCTGTTAGCACAGAGGAAACACATTACATAGTCAGAGTAAACAGATGACAAAGTACAAAATGAACAGCTTACAATTTTGGTTCTTTCTGTGTAAAAAGGGCACTTAATGTTACCGTGTTAAAATTTATAATTTTAATAAATTGAATTTTTAATATTAATTCTTTAAGCATAATTTATAAATCTTATTTTTAAAATAAATCTATTGGTTTTTTAGCTTCAAGGGCTCATTTTATTGCCCCTTTATTAATATTCAATCACCTCTACCTAACTGAATTCCCTAGATTTTAATATAACTTAGCACATTAGTTAATTAATACCCTTAGCTATTGAAGGCAAAATATTAAATCTAATATTTCTAATGTTCTTAATAGCATAAATACAGAAAAAGAGAGATCTATGACTTGATTTGTGTGAAAGGATTTTATAAACTCTTAAACATGTTCTGAGAGCCTGAATCTATATCTATAATCTTTTAGCTTTAATAAAACCGTTTTAAGCAAGACTTATGCACATTAAGTAAATATCCTAGGTATAAGTGTTGTGGTTTTGGGTCTAGAATGTCCCCCAAAAGCCTCATGTACCTATGGGTTCTGGTAGTGTTGAGAGATGGGGCCTAGCTGGAAGGGGCGGGTGCTTGAGGCTTGACCAGGAGGAGCTTGTACTGCTTCTGCCCTTCCTCCCAGATCAATCTTGTTCTGCCACACTGCTGTGAGTACACCTGCTCTGGCTCTGGCTTTAGCTGTGGCCTCACTACGTGATTCCACCATTTTCCAGCCACACACCTGTGAATGGACTGTGACTTTCTGAAACTATAAGCCAAAATAAATCTTTCTGCTCCAAAGTTTTGGATATTGGGTATTGAGTCACAGCAACAAAAAAGTATCTAAGACAACACACAACTAATATGATATTATTTTAAAACTAAAACAGTATCCTGATATCATAACAGTTGAGATTCATTAAGAAACTAGAGGTACTCTGGGTAATTTTACAGAAAAAAATGAATAGAGTGAAAATATTTGAAAAGACTGAAAACTAGGGGATCACTAGAATTAATTGATTTCACAAAATCTACTGTGCAAGGTCCAGCCACAACTTGGCCTCTGATGACAGGTGCCTCTACCACCTCCAGCTCTATCTCAACATCTATGAAGAAGACGAACATGAAGTTAGGTGCCCTAGCTTCCCTCCTACTCTTCTGTTACCGCTTGCCAGGAGAATACCGTGACAGGAAGTGTCCCTGTCTTCACTTTACCTCCCAAGTCTGCTGAAATTATATCTAATGACTAGAAGTTATTTCATATACAGAGTCCTAGAGGAAGGGGAGCCAGATTTTTAAAAATTGTTTGGCTCTTCAGAACAGTAGGCATATGGTAGATTTCAGCTTCGTGAGTCAAATTAATCATGTCTGCTGAGACAGCCCATTGGATTCCCTGGCTACTCATCCAGCTGATGGTGTCTGATCCTTGCTCTACAATTCTGGATCATTATTTCTAGGGACTTTTTTTCAAATATACTTATTACATGGTTCCATTTTTGTAGTATGGTTTTATCTCCTGTTATCAATAAGGGACTTCAAGGCATACCTTTCTGCCAGGTTTATTTTTATAAGCTACACTTTCAGGATCCCCAGTCCAGATTTATCGTAACCTCATAGTAGTCCCTTAGATTTTTATGAACAGAACTGCTACTCTTTGCATAGATCACAAATAATCTTTTCTCCTCCCTTCCCTCCTCCCTTTCTTTCTTTCTTTCTTTCTTTCTTTCTTTCTTTCTTTCTTTCTTTCTTTTCATTCTTTTTTTCTCTTTCTTTTCTTCTTTCTTTGACTTTCTTTCATTCTTCCATGGCACTATGGATCAAAATCAAACTCAGTGTCATCACACTGGACTACACTGTAGTCTTATTTTATGTTTTATTTTTGAGACAGAGTCCCTTTACATATGTAAGATGATAGACTCAATCCTCCTGTCTCAGCCTCCCAGAGGACCAAAATAGTAGAGATGCACCACCATGCCCTCTGCAAATGCTTTTATTGCCTGATGCTGCTAACATGTGGAACCGTAGAACAGAACCCCGGGTAGAGTGGCACTCTGTGGTAATTCTATGAGATCAATACTTTTCATTGAGGCTTGAATAGAAATTCCCTGGAAAGAAATGACCTTTAATCCTTAAAATTGCTTTTTAAACTAAGAGAATTCTGGTGTATAACTGTAATGTTTACATTGTTCTGGAAAGCTGATTTGGATTGTATGTTCATAAGGAGTAATAACTTCTTTAGCTGTTGGCTTTATATTGTACCACATAGGTTTCCTACTGGCTATTTATTCATATTTTTACACTTTTATTGAGCTCCAGGCATTTTCAGGACAAAAACCATCACCTTATGTTCATATAATTTCCTGAAAAAGTGCTGCACACACCGTAGGCTCGTGTGTTTCATATATATATATATATATATATATATATATATATATATTAAACCCATTTCACTTTTTGTCTATATAAAGTATCCCCTGTCCATTATTTAAAATATCAAATTAACCAAATGCATAGCTTCTAACTAGTTAAAACAATCATTTATGAACTTATTTTAAAGCCATTATATCTCTGCAACCAACATGAAAGGCAGCTCCACCGCCAAATTAAAATACGCTAATTTGACAAAACTCACTTTAATATATTGGTGTGAATCAATTGCTGGAGTTCCTATTCTAGTCTCTTGGTTTTTCTATTGTTCACTGATACTATGATGTCTTAGAATAGCTTTGTTACAATTCTCAATTTTTTTCTTTTTCTTTTCCATATTGTGCTGGCTGTTCTAATTTGTTTATCTATGTATTTTTTTGTCTTTCTATATATACAACCTATGTTCATAAGGTTACTGCTATTTATGAAATCATTTTTCGGCTTTCTCATTTGGGTGATGATAAATTAATGTATGAATAATTAACACCTTAACAATACTCAGTGTTCCCATCAAGTAACATGAATTAATTCCTGATTTAGTTTTCTAATGTACATTTTTCATTATTGTTTATAGTGCTCTAGATGCAGACCCCAGATATAATTTATTTTTTTACACCGAAGTCAAGTATTTCATGTTGAGAAGTTCACTACTATGAACTATATATATTTAGAATTATAAGTGTATTTAAATTTCAAATTTAAATCATTCATTACTGATATACAGGTAAACAATCACTACTGGCAATGGTCTTGTATACTCTGATTTTGTTCTACTTGTTTATGATTTCTAGCATATTTACTTCTATTTTCTTCTCTTTTACACACTATTTGGGTTTTCAATATAGACGATCCTGTCATCTGTGACCAAAAACTTTTATTTCTTCCAATTCAATTATATATGCCATTCATAGCTTTTTTCCTTTGGTAGCTAAGATTTGACTATTAGCAGTATAAGGTTGAATAGAAGTGGTAAGACAAAAGCATCCTTGGTTAGTTATGTTATCAAACCAATGGACCCACTGTCATGCCTGAGAGTAACTGTTTTTCCAGATTTTTATCAAATTCAGGAATTTCTCAATTCTTCCTTCAGTGGCAGTTCTTATCATGAATAGGGTTTGGATTTCATCAAATGTTTTTGTCCATCAGTTAATACAAGCAGGCTTAGATTGTTGATACAGTGGATTGCATGATTGGCTTTTTGAATGTTGAGCCAGCATTGCACATCCAGAATTCCAGTTTATTGATGTGTGCAATTTTTTTACATCATTGTCTTTGTTTATTATTATATAATTTTAGAGTATAGTGGCCAGTGCATGAACTAAGCTATTTACATAGCATGAAATTCTTGATGTTTTCCTGACCAAAGTAGTTTCAAAAAACAAAAATCTTCTAATGTGACAGAAGTTTTCTAGAGCCACTGAAGTTTTAAAAATATAGAAAATGCGATTTTATTTTATATCACAGACTCATAAAACTTATACATTTGATTTCATGTTCTTTCAGTTTAATGAAGCTGGTGAAATTTTATCAATTCTTGGTGTGTCCTGCAGCCTGCCCTTTTTAATGTTTGGTCTTTTAGAATGTTTTAATTAATTTTACAAAGGAAATTTCATATTTATGCATGCATATTAGCGATATTATGCATTTTGTCTATATTTCAAGACAATTCCTCTTCACTCAAAAGAAAAAAATGGGGTTGCAAATACAGTGGGCCACTGAACATGGCTGGTGGGATGCTGACTCGTCATAATGGAAGAAGAACGAAAGCACGTTGTGAAGGACGGCACAAGTGGTCAGCGGTAGGATGCTGTTTGGGGAGCAGTTTCCATGCCTTAGGAGTCTGCAATTTTCCCACCACCGCAAACAGCCTTGCAAAGAGTAGAAGAGATAAAAATTGATACATTAAAAGCCACAGAGCCATGGAGCTGAAAAACTTCAAAATAAAGTACATATTTTTGACATCTGCGATGAATCCATCAGTCTAAGTACGTGTCTAGTCTAGGTTATCTGGTCCGTATTACCACACTGATGCACATTCCCACTGAGTGTTGAAAATCCACTTTCTAAGCTGTGTTCCTTGACACCGAATCCCGTGCTTTTCTCCAGATGTCACCCAATCAGAGTGGAAGATTGGGATTGGCATAGGCTTGTTTCCTGTGAGAAGCTGATGTGGTGTCTGTACAACTCAATAGTCATTATGTTTCTTTGAAATTATGAAAAAGTGTTTTGTGTCTCTGAACCTCGATCTCATTATCTCTGGCACAGTTTTCTACTTAGCTGTGCCTTTTGAGGAAATTATCAGTGCAACACTATTAATCATTCAACAGCTGGAGCAAGAAAGATCCTTTAGGAAATGGGTTGGTGTACAATACAGGGCTAATCATTTGCTCACTGTGCTGCGTGAGACACTTGACACTTTATTCAAAGAACCAGAATGTGTGTGTGTGTGTGTGTGTGTGTGTGTGTGTGTGTATTTATATATGACTTCTGAAATTAGACTTTTTAGTGTATTTCCTTAGTAGACTTCATCTTAATTAAAACTTGGTTCTATAAGAACATTATGTGTCTTTTTTCTAAGGAAAGGAGATATAGAAAGTAAAAGGAAATTATCTTTCAATCTCTTGTGATAGGTTATTTTTATCAATTAACGCAAAACACCAACAAAACAGTCAACCTAGTTTTACAGAGCTAGCTGAGTATTTGATATATTGCCCATAAACTTTAAAGTCTCAGAGTTGGTAAGATGTCAACTTCTGTGACTGTGAACTTAGGAATGTGTATTAGGCATATTAGTGTTTATCTTAATACTCACTATAACTATTCTATAACCAAAGCTTATATCCTAAATGACACAATTATTATTATCACACATTGCTACTGATTTGTAATCTGGAAAAGACTCAGGCTTTAAAGAATTAGTTAAATCACTATTTAGAGAAAAAATTCGGTGTAGTCAAGAAAAATAAAACAGTTGACAAATTTAGGTATATATTAAAAAAGAATGAACATGTAAGATGAACAGCAACCTCATGCTAATTGTCTTCAAACATGTTCTGCTTATTAAAGTAAAATTATATTGATTCAACTCAGTTTTTTAAAGTGCTGAGCTTTAAAAATCTCAAAAACTATTATGGATCCTGCAATTCTAAGTAAACTCAAAAATTATTCCTTTTTTTTCAACTGAGTCTTTTTTAACGACATTTTCTCATATGTGTAAAGTGCTTTAATAAGCAAAATGGATTATGCTGACTCCACAATTCTCGCAGTGAATACTCAAAGTCTTGAAAGATTATTTTAGGTGCTCAGAAAATCAGGAAGCTGTACCTGTTGGTGCCAGTGAAAGGGCTAAGGTCACAGAGAGTGAAAGATCTATCAATCCCCGTGTTGTCACATGACTCTGTGATTTGTCATAATCCAAAGGCATGAGTTCCCTCAGAGAAAGATATGATATCCAGCAGTAGCCAAAAGTTTGGAGACAGGCTGTCTGGGGTGAAATCCTGGGGTCCACTATTATTCACCAGCTTCCTGACCTCCAGCAAATTAGTTAATAATGTAACTTGCTTCATGTTTGAATGGGAATAAAAATAGTACCTCTTTCATTCAGCTGTCATTAGGGTTAAGTAAATTACCCCATGTTTAGCACCTCACAGGCATTACAAGTACGTGGTGATAGATTTAGTAGCAAATCATAAGTTACACTACTATAAGGCATATATGTATTTTTTTCATTATTCAATTTTTCCTGAATTTTCTCTGCTATACTTCTACTTTCTTTTAAAAATGAAAGATTACAGTTTGTCTCCCGTGATATGTATTTGAAAATGCACAGTTCTTCCCCTTTCCAAGTAGAAAAATACTTTATAAAATTCCAGTTGAATAACAAAAGTATATAATTAAATAAAACTTGGATTTCTCAGGAGTATTTCTTAATTATGTGCTAAGTTTAAAAAGCATTGAGAATGGAAGGCTTTCTGTATGATGGAAAACTATTGTATTTGCTAGATTTAATTGACATAATTGAATAAGAAAGTTAAATCTAATATTTAATTGTACTCATCTTCTTTGTAAGATGAAGCATCATAACTAATCAGCAAGTCTCACCACGACAAGAGGAGCTTTGGGAACACTTATTCAATTAATAATAAATAATGATTTCAAACATTGCGAATATTCCATTCTCAAATTGGGTGTTGATCTGGAAGGGATCCCTCCTCACATGTCGCCTTTTCTTAGGCTTTGAAACAGAAACACATCTAGACTCCAGCTGTGACATTGTTTTTAGTTAGGAGTTCAACCCTTTGGGAGATTTTGAGTTCCATTCTTGCCTGATTGGAAAGTAATAGGTCATAAGGAGGTAAAAAAGTGGCATGTAAGTGACAGACACAATGACCTTTCTAAAGAGTAGAAATGTGGCATGGAAGTGGATTGCCCAATATGAATGCTTAGTAGGTCTTTTAGGCATAAATATTTACTGTACAATACTTGGTCATACAAATAAAATAATGGACCGATAGTTTAGATGAAATTTGGTAAAGAAAATCTGTATTCTTCAACAATATTAAATGAGCTATAATCTTTTTTTTGAGACATGGTCTCTCTCTCTCTCTAGTCCTGGATGGTTCTGAATTCAATATGTGGTTCAATCTGGCCTTAGACTCAAGGCAATCTTCCTGCCTCAACCTCCCAAGTGCTGGGATTGCAGGCTTGAGCCACCAGGACCAGTTTAGGTGTTGCTGAGGAATCATATTCAAGGCCTTGCGCTTGCTGAGCAATAACCACTAAGCCATGACCCCAGGCTTTTTTCATTATTCTTAAACTTGCCCGATCCCCGAAGAGGGGATACACAGACAGCTGATAAAATATTCTTTCTGAGTTTGCTTGTGAAAATGGTACCCGAAAAGAATGACCAGTGAATTGGTGGTTCCAGTAGGAAAGATTCACCCTTATTGGACAACACCCAGGTAACCAGAGCCCAAAATAAAAAGAAAAGTGAATTCACTATCTGCCTTCTTCTCCTGCTTTCTGCCATTGGATCACGTTACTTGTACCAAGGGCCTCTGGGTCCTCAGGCCCTTGATCAGAAACTGAGATTTACACTGCTGGCCTCCCTGATTTTAATGCTTTCAATCTTAGACTGAGCCACACTACTTAGCAATCATGGCTCTTCAGTGAACAGATGGTCTGTTGTAGGATCTCAGCCTCTGTAATATTATGAGTCAATTTTCCTAATGACACAAATACTGTCTTTCTTCTCATACACAGTATTGATATGAGCATCCCAATGCTTCTGTCTTTCTCTTACTGGTAAAATATAATTTCAAAATAATTTTATGCACAATGCTCCACATTGATGATATCTTTCTTCTTATTTAGACTTCCTCTAAGACTGTGATGTATGTCCCTTCTCAGTCCAGAACCTTTCTCCCTTCCTTATTAGTGTGACTCAGTGGTCTGAGCAAAGTAAGTTATTATTTGAACAGATATGTGATTAAATCCACAGTGTGGAGTAGTAGATATTTTCAGACAGGTAAGTGATTGAGTCCATGTAAATTACTCTTATAGTGAGCTCTGAGCATTTGAGAATGTATATGCAAAACCCATGATGAATACTCAAGAGGTTGGTCAGATGGGCTGATGACTGAATGGTAGGATGAATATGAGAAGAGAGGAGAGTGAGGAGGACAGAAAGACACTCAACTGAGAGACCCTTCATGTGCACGGGGAGGAATGAGAGGCCAAGGCCTGTCTACCTGTCTTAGAACCTCTCCCTGTGGCAGCCTCTGCAGACGCTTTGGGGGGTATTAAGGAAAGAAGAAAAGCAAACCGTGGGAATAATTTACACACAAAACCTTTGCAAGATTTGAGTGGCTGAGAAGGCTGCTTTGCAGATCATCTTGACAATGCATCAAAAGTGATTTTAAATTGTTACTTTAAAAATGTGATACTTGGGACTTGATATCTAAAAGAAAGAATTGGACTACTTTTCACAAGGAGTTTAAAGTCTTCCTGAGAGGCAAAAAGATGAAAATCTTAAATTCTCTTTAGATTCAAGATTACTGTTTAATGACCACAGCCAAGTGTGACTTGCTGTCTCTCTCTCTCTCTCTCTCTCTCTCTCTCCTTTCTTTCTTTCTCTAAGTTAAGGCCTCACTCTGTAGTCCAGGCTGTTCCTAAACTCACTATGTAGACCAGATTGGCCCCTCACAATCCTCCTGCATCAGAGCCCTGAGTGCTGGAATGACAGGTATGTGCCACCGCCCCTAGCTTCTCAATCATGTTCACAAATGCCTGTTTCTATAGAGTGTGAAAAAATTCATGACTAAAATTTTTGCATTAAATGGATTACTGTCTATTTAAATAACATTGTTGGTTATGTAGTGGTCTCAAAAATGTCATATGTGTATTGCAAATGTTTATTGAATCCATATCTTAGCCAAATGGAAAATAAAGTTAGAAAGACAATACTATGTCATTAAATTTAGGCAAAACCAGGTTGTGAATATCAAAAACAGTCACTTGTGATCAATTTAAATTATTATTGCAAATCTTGTTTTTAAACTAAACAAAGATTTAAAAAAAAACAAGAAGTGAGAAAATCCGAAGAGACTGCATGTGGTTTATAAGCCACAATTTCAATTTCAGGCCTTGCAATACAATGCAGACACGTGCAGCTTAGTGCCAGGAATACCCGCTGAGAAAGCGGGTCTGGAGGGATTCATGGGTGATCAGGCATCACGGAGTTTCTTTCCATAAGCCAAGATGGCGGAGGTCAATCACCTGACATGACTTGTTGGTGTAATCAAGAGGCATGATACATGCGAGATGCGTGAGGCTGCTACCGGTGTTACCACAACACACTGTATTGTAGTAAAATTTTGTAAATAACAGGAGTACCCGTAAGTAATGATAAAATGTAGAGAGAGCATAGTAAATATGTAAGCCAGTAACAGTTGTTTTTATTAAGCATAAATCAAAAGTATTTACAGAATTGTGTGGATAATACTTTTATCTTTTTTACATACCACTAATATTTATACTCCAGACTAATACTTAACTTGTTATGTAACCCAGGCTGCCTCAAACTTATGGCAATTATCCTGCCTCAGCCTCCTGAGTGCTGTGATTCACAGATGTGCACCACCATACACAGCTTTTGGGTCCTAAGGAATTGAACTTGCTAGGTAAGCACTCTAGCCACTGTGCTATTCCTGCAGCCCCAGGTTTTCTTACACTAATATTACCACAAGGTGAGCAGTGCTTTGTGCTGACATTACCATGGTTACAGTGTCACCGGGCGCTAGGGATTTTTCAGCTTCTTTATGAACATGAGCCTGCAATTTATCAAAACACTGCGTTAATTCTGATGAGGCCCACCTGGGGACCCAGATGGCCCATTATCCCACTACTCACTGTGGAAGATGCTAGAGGAGCAGCTGAAGTATGACTTCAAAGTGTCATCATTAGAGTCTTCATTCTCTGCCAGACCATTCTTCTCTAAGGCAGAAAGCCCTCCACTCCCCTCCCCTTTCCTTTCTTTTCCTTTCCTTTCCAGTTCCTACCATTATCCTCTTACCTGCTCTAGCTGGCCTAGGCCCCATTTGTAGGAAAAAAAAAATTCTTACCCCTTTTTCTTTAATAATGAACTTAACTTAATTAAATGCAACTCGGGGACTTTGTTCCAGTATATATCACACTTGGACCATTTTCCCTCCCTCCTTTCCCTGTCTCTCTCCTTCCCCCTCCTGTTCTCAGTGTTTCTTCCCTTTTCCTAGGAAATCCCTCTCTCCTCTCATGACCCTCTTCTTGCATTAAGATCTTTTTATACCTGTTCTTATGACAATCTTATATAAAAGACTCTGTGATACTGTGCATCATTGACTCAAGGTGTATCTTTTTTCCTGCAAATGCTTCACATATGTCTTTTTTATGTCTGCATAATGCTCTTTTGTGTATACACCCCATTTTCTTTATGTACTACTCTGTTGATGGGCATGGAGTTCATTTCCAGGACTTAACTACTTTGCATTGTGCCATTATAAATATGTTTACATGTGTGTTCCTAAGATATGAGGACTTTAGTTCTTTTGAGAAAATGCCCATAGTGTGTGTTAATGTACACTTGAGGTTTGTTAATTGTGTGGTGTATGTCAGGACGTTTTTCCCTGTATGAACCTGAATATTCTATGGTACGTGCCTGCCATATTTGGCTTACCTGTTCATCCTTCTGTTGACAATGGGTTTCTTCTTCGTTTTGGATCTTGTTAGTAATTCTTCAAGAAATAAGAATATATAAATGTCTTGTCAAAATCGTACTTTTGAACATATGACCTGAATTGGCAAGAGCTTTTTTTTCTCTTTTTAAAAATTTTTGAGGTATTGTCATACTGTTATCATAGCAGTGGTTCCAATTTAGCTTTCTAGCAGCTTTGTGCAAGGGTTTCAATTTTCCCACATCCTACCCAGCACTTTCTGTTATTGTTGTGATTGCTTTGATAGTAGCCATCCTAAAGCGTATGAGGTGATATTTCATTGAAATTTCAATTTTTATTTACCTAATAATTAATGATGTTGGATGTCTTAGTGCATTCTTGTTGGCCCTGTGATATTTCTGATTTTCAAAATCATTATGAACAAATGTTCTCATATATTACTTGAAGAAAGAGAATGTAATACAGCTGCTATAAAACATGTTACAAAAATAATACTCATGTCTCAGGAAAAGATACTGTATTTCTTGGAGATCAACTGAATAAAGGTATATTTGCTTATGTAACTAATTTTGAAAGAAAATACCCAAGATGCATGTTAAGAAAGAGACTAATCACATGTTCCCACAAACAGAGGGGTTCACAACACATGTTAAGAACCAGGAAAAGTGTGATATTGATGACTTTACAGAGTTAGAGGTGGTAGTTCACGAGAAAAAGATACTGTTAGATACACATATAACTGACATGAACTTCTTTTGATTGTGTTAAGAATGATGTTTGTCATGACATCATTCTGGTATTACACACAGAATGACATGAACAATACTTTTCTGTGTGGCATAGTGTGTAATAAAAACAAAAAACAAAAACAAGCTCAAATGACCATCAATAGGCAAAACCCTCAAATCACGTAACTCACATAATACAATACTCCAGTGTTTAGGATAAGCTGGAACTGAATAGCAAAAACAGACCCAAGTGCTTGAGTTTGCTTACTAGACAGGCCCCAATTCAACATACAAATGTTGGTGGACAAGACTCAAGAGAGGAAAAATATGACCGGCTTAAGTTCTTTAAAGCTGAAACCCCTTACCACCATCGGAGTGGAAATTACAGTCTTAGTCTAAGCTACGGGGTTGGTTTGTAACTGCAGCGACAGGGATAGTTTCAGAATGGTGCATCTCCTCTTAGTCCATATTAAGGCTTTCAGTGTCTGACTGCATTTGTTGGGTAAGGAAGTTCATCAGTTTGAAATTATAATGTCCAGATACCCTTTGATAAAGTCAATCTACCCTGTTATCAGGCTGGTGGAGCAGGTTAAGTGCCCAGATAAGCAGATCTCAGTGATGACATTGGGTGTAAACAGCACATGGCAGACCATTGGGCAGTATAAGTCTTTTACATAAAGTATGCAAATTTTGAAATATATGGTGTATATTTTGTTATTTTAAACATAGTGAAGGTGAATAATCTTGGGATAATTACCAGTTACCTGGAGATATGTTGGCTTAATCCTTCTAGACTTTAAAATAAGAAAAGCAAATGCTTGGGTAAGGAAGTGGTCAATGCACAACCAATGGGTGTATGGAAATGTCAGAGTGAAATCCATTCACTTTCTAACTCATATAGTAATAAGAAAATGTTGGCTTATCTAAGCCAAAATAAAATACATTGTTGTTGATTTCTTTACCATAGAGAGGAGTTAAAACTACAGCATAGATTCTTGGATGATACGAAGTTCAGGGTGTGGAATTTCAATCCAGCCCAAGACTGTTCTTATGTGTCCTAACTGTACCCTGGGAATTGACAATGTAGCAACAGTGGCCCTGTCCTCCTTTCATCATTTTTATGTCTTCTTTTCAGTGCTAAACAACAGAGCCACGAAGCCCTGTGCCAGAGCCAGGCAGACCACAATGGAGGAACCATCACTTTTCTGGGCTTTCTGGGGAGAGCGCCACATTAATATTTCCTTTTCATCTAGTTGCACTAATTTAAAGACCAGGAAAATATTACTTAAATATTTATAGAATCTACCTGCCCACACCAAAGCCTAGACTCTCACCAGACTTAAAGAAAGACATGGACCCTGCCATCAAAGGCAGACACTCTCAAAGTAACAACAACACACACAATCATACATCTTTAATGAAGAAAAAAATCATATTTCTAGTCAAGTATTGGTGTTTGTGGGATAATGATCTGTTTTTAATCCATAAACACAAAAATACTGAAATTTATTCTTCAATGTGAAAATATTTCCATTCTAAGGGAAATATTAACCTTGACCAATATGATGTCCTCGACTCTCCTCAGTCATTAGTTTTCTTCTGACTAGCAGGTCACCAGATCAGAGAGCTCAGACCCACACTGCTGTTGTTGTGGGAGCCTCGCGGGCGGTCACATTGCACTGCAGCTGTTTTCCATGCCCTAACCCCAAATCTGCAAGCTGTTGTCACTGCAGCTGAACTCCTCAAAGTCTGCTACTTTGCTTCTTTTTTAATCAGTTTTTTTGTGACCTAATAACATAGGCCGTATTTCGTATGTTATATATCATCTTCTGATTTAATCAGAATGTTCCACAATACCTTCCTCAACAGATCATTTCAGCATTTGCAGGATGCTTTGTTTTTCCGTGTCGCCAACTTTTAAACAACTCAAATCATTTCCTTCTTTCCACTGCATTAACAGTGCTGTTGTGAGCAGGATTCAGAACACCACCACCTTCTTTACCAGTCGGCTTTAAATGCACCTTGAGTCAGTTTTATTAGCAACAGAATGCAATCATGATGCCTTTATTCTTGCTGTATTTTTATATTAACATTAAAGTGAAGCTGTGACTCTACAGAGCATTATGTGGTAATATATTAATTATAGCTGGGAGCCAAACACCTGCTGAAAACTATAGAGACCCCAAAATGTATGTTACTTTACTTAATAGATGTACTGTATCACAGATACTTTCAATAAATACTAGTTTTTTTTTTTTTGACTGGTGGATTTTCTCTTTCTATGAATCCAAATTTGTCCAGAAGCTTTCCATATTAATTTAGTCAGCCTAGGAGGTGGATACTCACAAAATTTCACCAACTGGTATGTTGAATATTTTGACTTGTTGATTGTGAAAGTCATGCATTTAAAGCAATAAGCTTATCTATTTTGTGACCCTGGTCCTTCTCATTCTAGTAGCTTCATACCTACATGGCCACATGTCCTTGGAGCTATTCAACCTTCCTCCAACTTGATTTCAAGAGTCATAAAACCAACCTTAATCTCATGTATTACTTAAGCATGAATTCTGTGGCCATATTGACCACCCTACCGTTTCTTATTGGCATTGTCTGTGTTTATGTTACGGAGTCCAACATCTCCATCATTTGATTCAGTCCCTCACCAATCTCCTACACAGGGCTCAGCAACTTTCATTTTCATTTGCAATCACCTATGCCCTTAAACTCATTCACAGATTAAAACTTTTGTTAGTGCAGCCAGATTTTCATATTTTTATTATCTTATTTTTTCATTTATTATTATTTCCTCTGCTTTTTATTTAACAGAATCATCTAATTCAATTGCAATATTAATTGACTATTTCTATACGTTGAGCCTTGCATTACTCAAATGAAATTTAAAAAAAGCCTTTTCTTAAGAAGTTTGCACTTTTGTGGAAGAGAGAGACATTGGAAAAAGTATGGATGATTTCAACATAGACCAGTAAGAAGTAGCAACTGAGACACATGCAGACGGACAGTGCAGTGTGGTGATTAAAACCTCGGCTCAGGTGTCCTATTGCCCCTTAACTGACTTAGAAACTATTCACCTCTAGAGAAATTTCATTTATTTATTTATTGTTTTTAATTTAATTTTGTAAATGCATGAATTCCAATTTCTATAACACATCAGAGGCATGGGGTTTGGGGGAATCATTGATTGTCTATGTCTGCCCTTTTTCAGAGATTTGCTCCTTTTCTAGCTGACCGTTTACTCTGTCATTCATGTTGGGGCCTTTTTATATCATTATTTTTATGTATTTCATAAGAGAGACACCCATCAATAGTCTGTCATTGTTACTTGGTCCATTCCACTGAGTGTAGTTGACTCAGGTGGCCCCATTTTTATTCAAATCTTCATATCTGTCTTTCTATATGGCTGCATAGTATTCCATTCTTAATAGGTATCACATTTTTAACCATTTCTCTATTGATGGGCAGGTTGTTTCCAGGATTTGGCTATTATGAATTGTGCTGTTATAAACATGGATATGCATGTGTCTTTTTGGTATGTTGATTTTATTTCTTTTGGTTACATGCCCAGTAGAACAGTAGCTGGATCAAATGGAATTTTTATTCTCAGATGTCCAAGGAATCACCAGACTGACTTTTGTAACAGTTGTATCAGATTGCACTCCCATTGACTGTGGAGCAGAGTTCCTTTTTTGCTGCATACTCACCAACAATTGTTGTTTTTTGAATTCTTGATGTAGGCCATTCTCAGTGGGATGAGAAATTCCCTTTAAATTCCATGCCTCAGGTTCTTTATAGTTTCAGTTAGAATACCAGTAGAACTTTCTTCAAAAATTTGCCATGAGGAATTAAAGAAATGATAGAAATATAGTGTGTAATCAATGCATTTAGTTGTTTTTTTAGGATTATAATAATTATGACTTCTTGTCCCAAACTTGGGAAGTAAGAGACGATGCAGTTGATGCAATTGGCAGATTATATGTTGAATAAACAATGGGCTTTGAGCTGGGAAGGCTTGGTGTGGATTTTGAGTCTACCAGAACATTGCACATTCTCCACCTTTTGAAACTCAATATTTTACAAAAATATATAGCATGAATAGATTTTTTCTTCTGTAGTGGGGGAAAAGCCCAGGGCCTTCACCCTAAGCTATATGCACAGGCAATTTTTATAGCTTTGATTTTTAAGCCAGAGTCTCAACCACTAAGTTGCCCATGGTGAACTAGAACGTGTGATCTTCCCGCTCTACATTCCCAAAGTGCTGCGATTACAGACCTGCACCGCTGGGCCTGCCTCAGGCGGCTCTTGATAGCTTCTCTGTCCCTTCTTCTACCTTGATTATGTAGAAACTTTACACTCCACAGATCCTAGTATTCCAAATTATTTGTATTATAATGTTATTAAATTTAATAAAATAAGCATCTATAATATATACACATGTACATGTTTGTTTTTACATACATCAACATACATATACACAATCAAACACAGATCCTTATTATTTGTAAAATTATAGATCTTTATCACTTATAAACATACAATTGAAACCAAAAACATCTTCTGTTTTTGGCTCAATTTGCTTTAATATGACTTTTTTCAGTTTTTTTTTCTGCTATGGGGTTTAGCAGACAATTACCTTATTCTAGTTTTCAATACTGTCTTGAAATAAATTGTGAGACATAATTGAATACTATGGGTACTGTTTAAAAGTTATTATAGTAAAAGATACTATGCCATTAATCACCTGCAAAATACTTTCCGACGTATTGGAAACAATCATCTCATTATTCTTGCCACTTCCTAAGGCAGTTCTGCAAGTCCTCTTCCACCAGGATGTCCTTACTGCTTCAGGATGTTTACCTTTCACGCTCACTTCAGTTGGGTGAAGAATCAGAAGTGGTGCCACACTTAGTGAATGTGGCAGGTGAGGACCTACCATTTTTGTGAGCCTGTCATTCCCTTTCATGGCACTGTGAGCTGGAGTTATGGTAATTTTGGTTATTCCTCATAGACACTCATGAAAGAGGACTTCCAGAGCTGCTTCATGAGGTGGAAAGAACAATGGTATAAATGTATTTGAAATGAGGGGGGATATTTTTGAAGTTGATTAATGGCAAAGTCTCTTTTACTCTATTTTAAAAAATGTAAACATTCACCAGATTTTTAAACTGCACCACATAGATGGGATTTTTTTGGTGAGTCCATTTTTTTCATTCATAGAATCATCCTATTTATAGATATTACAAAATCTGCAACCCTAGTTAAATGGTCAAATCTAACATTGTAGAAAATAAAACAAATCAAAACCATGAGGTATCTGACAGTACAAAAGAAGAGAAACAACACAGCTCTTCTAGAATGTTTCTTGCAGATACATAACCTGATCTTATCATGGAAAAACATAAAACAATCCAAAATTGTGAGGCATTGTCAGGAATCATTGGACTATAATGTTTGAGATGTCAAAGTCTTAAAAGTCGAGGTAGACTGAGAAACTGCTCTAGACTGAAGGACATTGTACATGACAGCCAAATGCAATGAATTGTCTAAGATTGGATTCATCTTTCTGTCGTAAATGGCACTATTGGTATGATTACAAAAATTGAGTGGAGTTGAAGCATTTGGCAAAGGCAATGTTGGATGTATTACTTTCTTGAATTAGATGTCTATTGTACAGCTATTTAGAAAAAGTCTTTTTTAAAAACAGACTATATAAAAAAGCATTAAAGAACTAAAAGACATTCCTTCAATTCACAAATTTTGAAAAAAATTGGTATGTATCACACTTGCAACTATTTTGGCAATTTTTGAAATCCAGTTATTTCTATTTTTGACACTTTTTAGCAACCTTGAATTTACTGAATTTATTCACATAATTTCATAAGCAACATAATTCTGTTACAACTCAATTGTATGCAGCATAAAATTGTCACTGATAAATAATGCAGAATTCACTGAATCTCATCTATATTACGTATTGACTTATTACATAGTCACCATTTTTTCTTCTATTCAAATTATGAGGATCTTTTTTGGTTATTAATTAAACTGAGATGACTCTCTGTAAGCTAAAGAAGTTAAAATGTACTTTGGAAAGAATACAATAAATGAGTAAACAAAAATAATGAAAAGAATATCAAATATCTTCAATTGAATCTAATTTTTGTTTTTCTGAGCCTCACATGGACATTTCTGCCCATGGGAGAGCATTTTAAACCTTATAAAACCTAGTGGGAAATCCACATTTTTTCTCCTAGAGGTGTGACTCATTCATTGTTCAAGGTCTTCTGATTTAAATCTTTTAGGCTCTGCTCCAAGTTACCTTGATTTTCATTTGCGATTCACTTTCTTGACTTTGATGATGTATGACTTATAACTAACAAGTTGTTTCATTCATTCATCAGGGTGCAAAAGAGACAATCATCCCTTCCCTGTGTATTGATTACAAACATTTGCAAGTATTAATAATGAAAATGCCAAGGTTTTCAGAGAATGCTTTCCACCTTGAAGTTTGGTTACAGATTTTATCTGAATGAGAAGTATGGGGTCCCCAGTTTTATTTCCATTTGCTTAATCCTACTTCAAATTAAAATTGGACTTGTACTACTTTCAGTAAGAAAATGGTTCTAAACGACTGTTTACTAATGTTGAAATTTGCGAACTCCCTGATTTATATTTGCACTAAAAAATAATAACCAAAAAATGCTTAGCTACATTTGGCAATAGAAAATTTACATAATAGCTAGACCAATGAAACTCATTAACTTTGAAAAGAACATACATAGTAGTTACATAAATGCTAGAAATCATGATTTGTTTAAGAATCCTTCTTTTGATCCATAATGAGACTGTTTTAGGAATTAGCTGCTTCATTTGGATAAAACATCATTATTTTGTAGTTTAAAACCTCAATTGTAAATTCAATTATCAGAACACAAAATTTTGGCAGATTTTGAGCTTGCTTGTTTTATATATAAAATCAGTATTCACGTTCATAAAATATTCTGCTTAAATTATAAAGCTGAATATCAAAAATGGCGATGAAAGCACTAGACACAAAAATAAAAAGTATATTATAAGAATACAGTAATGAAGTCAGTATCTCTAAGCCAACAGCTAAAAAATAACCTAGTCACAAAATGCCATAATCAAACTCAATGAAGAAAAAAATCTTCATTCTCAGCACCATCTTCATTTTTCTTTTGGTAATTGGTTTTCTGTGTTCCTACCTTGGGAATTAAGGGAGACTTAACAGTGGATGAAGAAAATAAGAAATCAACAGACCCATGGGATTAACAACCGGTCGTCTTCCCAGATTTCGTAGTGACAGACTGACTGGCAAAGCTCCTATCTCCAGGAAATCCTCACTCTCAGGCAAGCCGCTTCTGGTTTTCCTTCTGTGTGCAACAGTTCATGCTTCTATGACTTGTTTTTTCTTTCTTGCGTTTTTCTTTTTGTGTTACTCTGAAATATTAGTGTGCGATGACAATGTTGAAATGAAAATTGTTAAGAGAAAGTTGACCTGCATTGGATTAGCCTTTTAAAAACCCAGAGAAAGCTCTGCTGTGAGGTTAAGGCTTGTCCCTACTTAACATCTTGCTCTGTGTGTTTTTGTGTTATTTCTTCTTCAGTAGTAGTGAGCTGAGGGAACTAGTCTAATCTTCATCCTATGACCCTCAGTGAATGCCTGAAACCATAGACAGTAACTAACCTTATGTATACCACGTGTTTACAATAAAGTCTAATGTCTAAGTGAAGCGCAGTAAGATATTAATAACAAAATAATAATATAGAGTAAAATTATAACAACCTGGCTAACAGGCCATTATATGAATAAGCTCTTTTTCTCTTGAAAGTCAGGACAGATACTAACATTCTCATACCACAGTTGACAGTATGTCCCTGAAATGACAGATGGATCATAGCTAGGTGGTGACCGAATTTCATAACAGGGGCCAGCAGACCCTTTTCAAGGTGAATCACCCGAACCCAAGGAAATATTCAGAGAACCAGAGCAAGGGATCCAGGAATTCTTAGCACAAGGAAGCGAGTCGAGTCTTTTGACTTTAGTTCAGAACTCTTTTCAATTATTCCTGAGAGGTAACAGTCAGCATTTCATATTCAAAACCCCAAAGGAATTCTAGAGTTCTTAAAAATTATATAATGGAGATTTTCCTTTCACTTTTCTCAAATTAAATTATTTATCACTATTTTATTTTTACTATGATACTCGTTTATTCCTTCTTGCATTTTGGAGAAAATAAATAAAGTAAAAAAAAAAAAAAGAAAAGTGATTCCACACAAAGATGAGACAAAGTTTATGTATTTAATATATATTTTATAAAATTTACATCTATGCAGTCACATGTCTAGCATATATGTCAATTTGTTTTAAAAGTTGGATTGATACATTGGTTGTATAACTTATCACTACAGTATATTAGGAAAATTTTTGTTTTAAATAGGATATTTATCAGCCTTCATAAT
This sequence comes from Ctenodactylus gundi, assembly GCA_004027205.1. Lineage (NCBI taxonomy): Eukaryota > Metazoa > Chordata > Mammalia > Rodentia > Ctenodactylidae > Ctenodactylus > Ctenodactylus gundi. The sequence continues at coordinate 109,415 of PVKB01002179.1, forward strand.
GTGTTCACGCCCTTATTTTTAAGCCTTTAGGTTCTTTTATTATAAATAATATTGCAAGATAGCTGGGTGTGGCAGTACATGCTTGTAATCCCAGCCATTGGAAGGATGAGGCAGGTCGATTGAAAGGTAGAAGAAAGGTTTGGGAAGGAAGGAAAAATACCACGTGATTGCAATGGGTATAGAAGAATGAAAAATGAGCAAAGGGGAAAGTTAGAAAATTTCAAATCCACAAGAGCTTCTTTGCATTAAATAAACTGCATAGTTAGCTTAAGGCCTGTATGCGTTCACATTCTGGTCCAATTCCTTACTGCTGGAAATGACAGAAAGAATATTAAGCCTGTCTGGGCTAGAAGCTCTGTGAACATTTCGATTGGGACCAGGATGTCCTTTCGCTCTCTGTGCCTTACACAGAGATTGATGCTATTCTCTTACTTTGTGCTCTGAGCATCTGACTTGAAGATTTGGGGGTTGCGATTCTGTCACTGAGGAACAGCAGAATGATCTTAGGGGCCAGTTTGTGAGCAGCCAGATAATGATCAGCTTGAGAAGCTAAAAGAGAGTTGAAATTTGAAGGAGTTTTGTGAAGAAAAACTTGTTAATCTTTTAATGTGTTCCTTAAATTTCCTCTCAGGAGATAATTCTCATTTCATATTCTTCCTTGAGCTCCATAAATTTCCCCTGTACAACACAGGAACTTTATTAGCAGCATCAGAAACCGTGGCTCCGGTTGGGTTGTCCCTCAGCCATATGTTTTTTTCTTTTTTTATCTCGTTGGTTGTTTGGCTCTGTGCAGTGAGTCAGGAGGAACAGGAAGTGCATCCCATTAATTTCTTCACCCATATGCATCAATCTGCACTCTCTTCCACCCAGTACACAGTTGGCAGAGCCTTTTATGAAAGCTGACTGCGATTTCTGAGACAGCACAAATTTAACCTGAGTACTTGGACAGGTTTTCTTGGTGACATGATTGATTTCCAAGGGGATTTCACTCCAAACAAGGACATAATTTTGCGAAATGATAGAAAAGCTACACTGATCAGATTTACTTCACAAACCCTCTTAAAATCCATTTTTTATTAAAGTCTAAGCTTCAAAGCAAATAACACTTAAATTTACATGGTAGCAGACCTCTTCTGATGTGTCAAAAACCTTTGTGATTAACTCTTTGAAATTATGATTAATTTAACATGCATTATAGATCACATACTTTGTAGCAGTTATTATATAATAGATATTAAAGTTCTTTTTTTAAAAAGACATGCTTTTTGCATCAGAGAAGATAACAATATTGGGAACTGACATCAAATTAGTTTATATGTTGTGATGAAAATGGATAAAGGACAGTGAGAAAAAACCAATGAGATACATTAAAAATTTAGGCTCTTTTGCTTTGGAAGTAGACAAGCATAAGTCATGGCCCCGATCGGTAGAAGACAGAAAGCTACCGTGAAGCGGAAAAGGAATCACACTTTATCACAGTTACAACTGTGGTCAACTCATGAGCACATTCTGTACTATTATAACCAAGTGTCCACTTTCCACCTAACTGAAATCATGTCAATTTGAAAAAGGAAAACGACACAACCACAATAAAATTTGCCAATGTGATTTATTTGCCTCTTTTCAGAATGAATTTTCTTTATTTTTGCTAGTAGACAAATGTCGGTATTTATGTATTGCTCTGATGCACAGCACGGGAAGAGGGCTTTTTTGGTTTGTTTTGTTTTTCATGAAAAGGAAGTCTAAATTTGGAGATAAGAAGGTGGTGGCTTTCTGTTCATTGTAAGTCCCACAAGTAGGGCTGGACATGTTGTTTTCAGCAGTTTTACAGAAAAGAAACTTCTAGCTGGAAGTACAATACAAGATGACGGGAATCCCTTGAGGAGAGAGTTAACACTTCAGGCCCAGTAGTTCTCTTCTTGAATTTATTCTACAGAGCCTAGGTATCAAAATGTAGTTTCTTTATTTTTAAAACTGATTTCTCAGATCTTTCAAAAATCCAGTTCATCCAAAAAAAAAAAATCAAATTGTCTTGTTAAAATTCACTCAGCTACTACCATTTTGAATATTCCTTTTTAGGTCAATTTAATGTCTAAACCCCTTTCAAAAATCTCTGCCTTCACCAATTGTCTCATTTTCTGAGATTGTGACAGTGTAGAGAGAACCTTCAAGATGACAGAACCCACCCTGTTTGACTTGTGCTCCGGCCTCACCCAGCAACTCCCCATTACTGCCTGGTTGAGGTGCGGTTGACCTTGCCCAGTCTTAAGCATCCACTTGCGTTGCAGAAGAAAATGTATCAGTGTGTCAAATTGATATTACAGACAGCCTGTTCATTCTATGAGATCAAAAGCTGAGATTTTCTTTCATTCTGTGTCCAACTCCTCCTTTCTCTTTCCTTTTTTTGATTTCCTCTCCTTTGTATCCTTTCCATTCTTTCTTTTTCTTTCATTTCCTTCTCTTCCCTTTTCTTTCTTTTCCTCTTCTCTCTATATTTTCTTTTTATCTAGCCACTTTCTCTTTCTTCCTCCCTATTTTAGTCATTTACTTATAATTATCATTGAATATTTAAACATTGTTGAAATTGTTTCCCCAAAGTGCTAAAATTCTGTCAACTTCTGTTACATGAAATACTCATTTCTCTTTGACTCAGTGATTCCACATTGATATTCTTTCAGGACTCAAAAAAATAAAATGTCTTACCAACAAAGATAGTGAACAGCTGAAGCAACTGGTTAAACAACAATAGTGACACATGGATTATGGAACAGTTTTTTGTGAATTATTATGTGACAAGTAAAATTTTTTCTCCCAGAAATATTCAAGAACTTTGATCAAATATTTATGGGAATATAATTAGGTCAAATGTGACAGAAAATATGCATATTTTATATATGTCATAAAATACATCCAATGAGTAATTTCCTTACTCCTCCAGTGTTGTAGGTCTTTGGAAGATGTACATTTGAGTCTCCAAACTCTATAATGTTTTAATTTGTTATGCAGCTATTTTTCTTGTATGTTTAATGACTACCTTCTTTATCCATTAAATATTGTCTGATTTATTGAATCTCAGGCTCTTTTAGGATATAACATAAGTGAATTACTCTTCTTCCTGCTCCTGCTCACGAGATGTGCATAAATCGCTATTGAAAGCAATAGATACAATGCATTATTTCTGAGTTCATATTCCAAACTCTGATAAGTACTTGCAGGTCTGCTTTGGCTTGATTAGAGTTTATTTTCCTCCTGCTTATGTCTCTTGATTTCCTGTTGCTTTCACCAGTCAGCAGAGTCCCCCCAAAACACTATTCTAAGGCCTTGGCTACCACAATATCCAACATTTACTTCAGGTTTGTTTGTTTGTCACTGTTTTACATTTTTTGTTTTCTAGTTTGTAGAGAATTTGCCTCTGCAAGTTAGAAAAGAGATTTAAGACAGTCCAAGAAGCAAATTGGTGCAAATTGTAAGCTTTCTCTCTTCAGAGAGGCAGAACTGGGAAAATGCAAAGTTCTCTCTCTTTTTTTTTTTTACCAGGTTCTGTGTTTTACTCATTAAAACATACTTTCAGCTAAAGAGAGGAGATGTGAAGAGACCATCTGGGCTCCTCAAGAAGTCCTCATAGAGTGGAAAGAATGTGAGACTTCACAAATAGAGGATATTTTTATGCAGGAAAAAAGCCAGATTATATCCCCAAAATATACCCAGATGCTCAGAAGACAATTGTCATTTGTTAGAAAGGGGAATAGAGTAAAGGGTATTTAAAAGTATGTGATGATAGAGAAACTTGTAAGAAAACTTGGGGTCACATTCTATCATGTATTATTCGTTTCTTTGTTTTTCTTAATTAAAAGAAAGATTTTATTATTATTGTGACTAAGGAGGTTGCATTTTATAGACAGTAGTCAACATCATTTCATCTCGTTACCTGCTCACGATCCCTGGGTGTTGGGATATGCTGGCTTGGCTTTAGTATACCTGAGGTCGCATCATCTCCCCTCAGCCCCGCCCCCGTCAGGGGGACTCACCTTCTTTGTCACAGAGATTACAAATTTTCTAACTGGTGTCTCCATTTTCTCTACTCCCCCCCACCCCATGTTTTATATGGCAGTATGAGTGATTCCTTTAAAAAGTGAATTAGGTAATTCTTTTTTTTTTTTCATGTATCTTACTTGGAAGAGAATCTCAAATAAATCCTGTTTTTTTTTTTTTTTAACTCATAAATAAACTTCTAGTCCCCAGCCCAGCACCCTCTGGCCTTATCCCTCATTTACTCTTTCACTTATTTACTTAATGATCATATTATTTTGTTGCTGGCAATTTGGGCTTACTCTTTTGTTTGCTGACAAACAGCAGCACAAACAAACTCCTCCAGATGTGTGGTCCCTTGTTTGTTTCAGAACCGCCTCACTGTATTTCCTGAATTCACTAAAGTCTTCCTTGACTTGTTCTTAGTTAGGTATGATGTCCTTAGTATTCCTGTCATCCTGGCCTGACTTTTGTTTTCTTTTTGTCCCTCACACTTATCTCTACCTGACATATCTCATGTTTCCCTATTTATGGTCTATCTTTTGCCAGTCAAAACCAAGAAGGAACATGGTTTTGTATGTTTGCTTCTGTAAATTCTTGATGTCTTTGTAACTAGGACAGAATAACCAACATCCACAACATGAGAGTTGAAAGATTTATTTATCTCACAGTTTCAGAAGGTCTCCATCCATTCATGGGCAGCCAGCAATGGTGGAAGCATATGGCAGAGGCCCAGCGGAAGAGCTGCTCACAGCATGGTGGACAGGCAGTCAAGTGAGCAAGGAAGTGAGGGGCTCCTATATACCCTTCCAGGCCCCGTCCCAGTAACCTGCCACACTCACGTCAGTTCCATAGGTCCTCCACAATATTAAAAAGATGAGGCTTTTGAGGGTCATCCCGGATCCAAGCCACAGTAAGTTCCTAAAAGAAAACTTACTATGAAGTAGATGATTATCATATTTATTTACTAAGTAGCTCAGAGTGATGCTAGGTCAGTGGATAATGAGCAGTCCCATTGGGACAAGAGTTTGATCTCAAAGGGGTGAAGAAGACTTGTCTCAGGATAAGGCATGTGATCAGAGACAAGGAAGGAGTGACCCAAGTGAACGTCTGGGTAAATGGGAAAGTGTACCGGGGAAACAACATGCTTGGCAGCCACCGATTTAGTCATAATAATGAGTTATAACAAATCTTTCATTTAAATGAATGTCATTTCCTTGTCATTTATTTCAATATGAAATGTTTAGCCGGAAGTTGAGAACAAGTGTCCTTTGAGTCGAATACAACCAGGAGATCTTTCATTTAGTTCATATAATGCTGTGTTAATTGATCTTATTGTTTTTCCAGAATCTTAAAAGTAAAAGAGTTTTACTTCTGGCCATACATTTTTGGTTAATCTTAAATAATAGAGTATATAAGAAGCCTGAGCCAGCAGTTAACTGTAGCTACATGGTGGTGACCTTTGTGAGGAGTCTCACTCTATTTATTTCGTTTTTCTTAAATCTCGCATTACTATTCTGCCTGCTTCCTTATTCTCTTACCTTGCCGGCAGAAGCTGGAAGAAATTTGTCACATTTCTACCCCTAGGTGTACTTTTTATAAAAGAAAATGCTTATTATGAATATTCTTTCCAAATAGTATATGTGAAAATTCACTTAAAATGTGTTCTATTTTCTAAATAAAGCTAAATAATTTTTTCTTACTAAGAACAAAATATTTAACACTTGAAACTTAAGGGAGTGGGGGTTCCTGAGGCTATTTCGCTTGCAAAGATTTCATTTCATGATCAGCTGGCTCCCAGGCAGAAGCATGCAAGGTCTGGCAGAGGAAAGCTGTTCAGTTTATGGCAAATGAGGATCAGGAATTAGAAGAACCTAAGGGGAAGGGATCAGGAGCCATGTATATTCTCCAAGTATGACCTCCATGGCCCGCCCAGACACACACAGAAGTGTACTTTTACTTTTTTCAAACCAATCAAGTTGGCACTCGTAATTAACTATTCCAATGATGCTGCTGAGGTTTGTATGTTTCAGTATAGTTTCCTGATCAAAACAACATTAAGAAAAGATTATTTCATGAATTGTTCTTCGTCTAAGAACTTCTGAGCTAAAAGCTAGGAATGTATACGTTACTGAACATAATATGACTCTTATCTTTCAGACTTTTAGGTTGTAGTACTATTAATATTTTATCAAAAGCAAAACCAGCTTTTTAGGTTGTAATTTGATTTTTTCTTTTTCAAAGATCGTAAGGAGAAGTTGTGGAGAAAGTTTTCCCTGACTAGCATTGAGGAAAAAGATTTTAGAAAGAACACTCACTGACTTCCAAATATCGAATATGTAAGGCTATCACTTACTAGGTCTTTCCAACAATTTGCTTGAGCGAAATCTTGTCTGTTGTCAGTCTTTTTAGGCTATTTTGGCTATGGAGGCAAAACAGAATGGCTTACATCTAAAAAATTTCGAGGAGGTGTTATGTGTTCAGATACGGGAGTTTTGGAAGGGTGTAAAAAGATAAACTCCTTGGAAAGATTTTGCTTTGAGAAGACAGCTCCAGCATGCCATGTTCCACAAAGGTCACCTAAGGGAGCTGGTCCTCAAATTTAATGATCCAGGCACTTACAACGTCCTGGAGTCACGAGCCTTGGAGGCCTAGCTACTTTTTCAGGTGGTAGCAAACCTTTATTTCATCCATGTGATGTTGGTTGTTCAAGGATGAAGACAGCATAAGTGGTGGTCATGGAAGCTTCCAACTTAGATTTCAAGGAAAGGCCACAGAAGCCAGGCAATGTGCCCATGCAAGTGTGATGGGTGAAGATATGACAGCAAAGCTTAAGGTTCCACAAAGGCCCCAGAAAGTTGGAGATGCCAGGAATCTGAAACTGAGGAAAGATGTAGGGAGCTAATGAATCCAGCCTAAGAAAGAGCCATATAGGCTGCAACCATAAAAGTCATCTTACCACAACTTTCCCCAGGGGTCAGCCGTAGAACTGCAGGGTTTCATGTTTACCCTACTGGATTTCAGTTTTGCTTTGATGTGAGTTGATACAACTTTATTCATCCTTTTTGAAATAAAACAATATATCCTGTGCCATTGTGTGTTGGAATTATTTAACTTTAATATTATTATTTTAATTTCCACAGGGCACTTAACTAAGAGTTTGCCTTGAATCTCAAGAAGACTTTTCCTTTGGACTTTTAAGTAATAATGCTCAAACTGTTAAAACTTTCACAACTCTTGGAGATGGACTGGATTTTATGTATTTTGCATAATAATATGAACATGAGTTTTTTAAAGGGAAGAGCGCTGTGGTTTAGGTATAAAATTGTCACTCGAAGTCTTATGTGTTTTGAGGTGGGGCTCTTGGATCATGGGGGGCACTAACTTATCAGTGCTTTTCAGTGTAGTGCTTTAAAAATGGGGCCTGTTTGGAAGTCATATGTCACTGAGGGCATGAATTGAAATTTGTCCCTGGCTTATTTCTCTCTGCTTCCTGGCTGCCGTGGGTTGAGTGCCTTTCTTCCACTGGGCCCTTCGTCATGCCATTTATACTTTGAAGATTTCTGAGAACAGACTTATTGATCTCTCAGAACACATGAGCCAAGTAAACTTCTCCTTTAATTTGTGGGTATTATTTTGTCCCAGCAATGAGAAAGCTAATGCATAAAATAGCAACCTAAGATTCTACCCTTTCCCTTAATCCCTATGAGTTTATTCTACTTGGGAATAACTAATATAAGGTGCCTTTATATCTTTGACTGAAATGTAAAAACCTAGAGGTGTGAAGTAAATTGTTTTATTTATGCTGCTCACATATGGTGAGCAGTATGATAGCATGACTCAATGAATGAGTAATTAGGCTTTAATGTTTAGAAAGTGTTAATTAAAATCAAAAGAACTCATAGCTGACTGAAGCAAAGATAGTAAAAACACCTGTGCAAATCTGGAATGCAGTACTACCTGAATGTAAAGCTTCATTACAGATGCAATTATAATAGTTACATAACCAGGATTTCTTTTTTTAGAGGCATTAGACTTCTCTGTAGCATTCATGTAAAGCTTCTTATAATGGTGCCTTTTCTAGTGTGTACATATGAATTTACCAGAAGGCACTAAATTTTTTAATTAATTAAAAAATATTTTCATATTTGAAAGAAAAGTGAAAGATAGTTTTTCTCAGGTCTACAGGAATTTCTTTTAACTCTTCAAGACTATAAAATTGCACACTATCAACAGTGCTCACGATGTAGTTCACCTTAGCATATTTAGGGTATTATAACTAAATACTTTCGACTCAGTAACATAATTGTTGCTGAAGATTAGGAAGTATAAAATTAAATGGTAAGCATATTCTTTGGTGAAGTCATGTTCTGTGCCTCAAGGCTAGATTTTTTTCTCTCAAGCCACATGGTTTAAGAGGCAATAGAGGAAGAAAAGCAGATTCCATGCAACATTTTAAAAGAACATATTATCCCATGTATGAGGTAAAGCTTTCATGATGTCATGATCAGAGTCCACCACTTGAATTTTAGTCCCACATAGATATTCAAACCATAGCATAATTACTTGTATTAACATTAATTAAAATGTAAACCAAGTCTAAAGACTTCCTAGAGAGACAAAGCCAGTGAGGATTCACAAGTAAATTTAATCATACTTAATTTTAAATATATGCAAAACTTGAGACTGCTATATTAAATAACGTCACATCAGTCAATGAAAGATAATTATTATCTTGAAGAGAAAAATAATTGTTTATATGCATGAATGAAGAATGAATTAATTTTAAGAGCCTAGTGAATCTGGACCTTATGTCAAAGGCTTGTAACTCCAGTACTGAGATGATGAGGAAGACAATTTTGAGGGTAGTCTGGGTAATTTTACAACTTAGTGAGACCCTATCTCAAAATACAAATAAAATAAATGGCCTGGGATGTAGCTCTGTGTGAAGGTCCTGGCTCAATCCCCACTGCTGGAAAGTAGAAGAAACAGTAAAGGCCTAAAAGAGGCTTGAAGCCCAGAAAGAGGTAAACACTTGAGTGGAATTGTAATTATGGAGGAATATAGTTGTTTCCAAAACTGGTTTTGGAAGCGAAGAGGACGAAAGAAGAAACATCCAAATATCGTCCTTTTCCTTCTGCTCCCTGTGCTTTCCTCTCCTGCTTCCTATGGGCCAAACCCTATCTGATGCCAGCTGGTAACTAAGTCTGGAGCCAGTCTTTAGAGTTCAGTCCCTTGAGAGACCGAATGGGATGAGAGAGCAGAGATTGATTTGGACAGGTGACAAAGACGGCCAGCCACGACATTATCTGTGTGCCAGTGACGACATCCCCCCACCCCCGCCAGTTGGATCTCTCACAAAAGCTCAACTGCTATTGACTATTTCCAGACGATTTTCTTTCTATTCCTTCAAACACAGTATATCTGAGAGTAATGCCATCTCTCTTTGCGAGCTAGCCTTACATTTTAATTTATGCAATGCTGCTTTGTAATTTTCTGACTCATGTATCAGTTCCATGATTCAAATTCACAAACCATAGTCCACTTGTTACTTATTCTTAGGATTCAAACTCCAGTGGAGAGTCCAATTTCTGGAAATACATGCCTAATTTTGTTCTCAGCACCTGTCTCTCATATTTTTCTATTGTCCATATGTTTGGAGACTGAAGTTCTGATCCAGTGGCTGAAATACAGCAGGCTGTTCACGGTCTTCTGAGCAGTTGTCCTTTGGTCTTCTTGGGTCTCAGAAAATCTCTTCTTTTTGGGTCCCTAGTGGGGCTTTTAGGACATCTTCTAAGTGAGACTTTCTCCACAAATAGCAGCTGTCTTTGTGTGTGTGTGTGTGTGTGTGTGTGTGTGTGTCCGTGTGTGTGTGTGTGTCCGTGTGTTTGTGTGGCTAGTGTTAAACCAGTAATACCGCAGGCCATTTGCCTAACTGGATTTTCTTTTCCAACATGTGTGGAAAATGTATTTTTTAGTTCCTGCCTCATTTCTGCAGGTTCTTTCCCATTGGAGAATATAGAGGGGTTGCTCAAAGAAATGGAACTAAAGTGATCTATACCATAAGAAATGCTGATTTCTACACACAGTTGACTAAACCAGAGCTTTTACCATTTATTTTTCTTACCTAAAAGAGTAACAGTTGAAAATATACAAAGAAATAGAAAAAAGCATTGAAATCAAATAAAATCTAGCTACATTTAAGATGCTAATGACCAGATAGAAATACTAATAACATTAAAGGTATTTTTAATTACCTCAAATATATGTAGATATACAAACATACATATAAATTATAAAATACATTGTAAGAAATGAGGCATTTAACATAAATATATAGGAAATGTTTATTTAGAGTTTCACTCATTTTTGTATATATGCACGTAGACAGTGAATTTATAAATATGTATAGAGTTAACCTGTGTACAGGAATTATTTGAGCAGATAGATAGTACCTAGCTTTACATCTCATGTTTTTAACTTAACATTTTGGTGAGCATATAAAAAATACTTTTGGAAAACATGAATTTATTGCCCGCATAACATGGAACGTTAGCACACTCTATAATACAACTCATCACTCGCTCTGTTGAAGGTTTATATAGCTTCCAGCTTTTCCTACAGAATTTGTCTTTGTAAAACATCTGATTTTTTTCCCCCTTCAGGATAGACTGATCAAAGTGGAATTACTGAGTCAAAGTGAATTTCATTTATAAAATGCGTCTTGGTATGGACTGCCAAGAATTCTTGTCTAGACACAATGAACCATTGGGCTACTCTACCAGAAATCTTGGTGTGCATGTTCCAATGCCAATTTCTCATCATGTTTGTTTTATAGTAAATACTTTTATAGTTTAAGAAATAGATTCAATTATGAGGCAACATTTCCTCATTGTTCCAATGGCATTCCTCTTTGATTCTTCATGATGAACAGAGAACACTTCGAAGAAACACTTTATTTATTTTTTCATCCAGAAAAAAGAATAAGAAAAAGAAAAAGAGAAAATCATAGAGTTTCTTTGTCTGTTCTCAAGCTTGTTTTCCATGGAATGTGTTTCGTCTGTTTACTTCACTGAAAGGAAGTCAGAGAGTTTTGCCTTTATTTCTAAGAAACACACTGAATGCAAATGGCTTAAACACCAGGTTGTGGACTCTCTGGGCAGCAGGACATGTGCAAATGAATGAAATGGACCAGCCCCGAGGTTGTCCTTGGCAGTCACCTCTGATAAGACAACTCGGCTCTCAGACTATGATGATAGCAAAAAGTGGCACCAGGATCAGTAATAAAACACATAGAAACAGAGAAGACCTGGCCTTGATTTATATACATAGACATGTAACGACTCCGATGATCCTTCCTCCCTCCTCCAGCTTCCCTTTGATATGTGCAGGTTTATGATTGAAATTTAAAGAAAATGCTCCCCATGATGTTCCCTGGCATGCTTACTTTTGACAACCGAAGGATGAAATTCTTCACACTAAAGGTGTCTGAAAGCTGTCTTGTTTTGGGAATTAGCTCAGTCAACCTATTTCTAAGTTTCCCATAAAAAAGAAAAGTTGTCCCCCTCAGTTTGCCTTATGAAGCTTTACTTCCATTTTTCAGCCATTCTCTGTGCAAGCAGAAACTGCATCTGAAGATATATATATATGTAGGAGCTGCTATCTCACTGCATTAGGGCAGATGAATCCTTCATGTGAGGGTTTATAGCAGGAGCTGCATTGTCCGGGTGGCTGATGAAAGGTAAGACAAAGCAGTAAATATTTATCTTACTCAAAATAAAAGCTCAGAGATACTCCCCTTGTGTTGTTAATTTCCATTTTTACCTGTCCTTGGCTTTGTACTACTTCCTGTCAATTTCACGCTGGGAAACAGTGAGAAGCAAATGGAGCCCAGTCTCTGGCATCCTCGCTCCTGCAAAACAAATAAACAGAAGGAAAAGGAAAGGTGAAGAGAAAGAAATCCCAGCAGAAAAGAGCATTTAAAATAATTTTATGGCTATACATTCTGATATTAAAATGTTTTGTTATTCAAATCAAAGACATGGATATAATCAGAAACTTTTTATGCACAAAACAAATGCTTTACACAAACCTTTTGTGTGATGTTTTGTGAACTTTGCCTTTCTTAAATTTATAAGTACAGGAAGAAGCAAGTGATTGGGATTTATTGTTGGTTTTTATACTTATTGACTTATAACTGAAGTATTTCCAGTGTCTAGTCTGTGTAGTGGGGTGAGTCAAATATTTAAAATAATTTAAAAACAAAGTAGTACTTTTTTGGTTGCCAATGTATAATATACATCAGAATCACTTTGCCGATAAATTTCAAATTATTTTATCCTGTGAGGTTTTTTTGTTTGTTTCAGATCTCTTTCATAGGTATAGCAATACAAAAAATTTGGAAAAAGCATTTTTGTATAAGAACAAGCAACTTTATACTTTTCTACTATATTTTCAAACCCTTGCTCCATAAAGATTAGTTTCATAGGTTTTTGACCAATATTATACTTACCTTATTTCTTCTAAAAATAATGCATTTGAGGCTGTACATCCTTGGGTCCTTGGCAGAAGAGCTAGGGCATTGTTTCCTGATTATGAGTCTATCCAGTAATAGTATTGAGAACAGCTAAGTGTCATATCTATCTATCTATCTATCTATCTATCTAGCTATCTATCTATCTATCTATATATATCTCCTAATGTTCTCTGCATATTCCAGCCACACCATTAGTGACAGTTTGGTGACTCATTCATTTACTGACATGAACAGACACTTTCCTCTTGAATGCTTTGTTGTGGTGAAACTTAATTGTGTTGATTTGACCTGTTTTGGGAGCCAAGTAGGAGGTTAGTAAAGTGCAGTTTTAGATGTATCTGGGTGGGTCACAAAGACATAACTTTGAACACTGTTGTGTGTCCCTGGCCCTTTCCTCTCTGGCTGTGTTCCCTGGCTCTGCTTCCTGGATTCCATGAAGTCAGCAACTCTACTCTGAATTGTCCATCATAAGGCAAACTGAGTGATGTTTCTGTCTCAGAGGGATTGTATGATGGACTGAATTCCCTTAAATCATGAGCCATATTCAACCTCTCCTTCTTTAAGATGTGGACATCAGATATTTAGTCTGAGTAATAGGAAATCTGACTAATACAATACATCCATATACTCACCTGGAACTTTCTCTGTAAGTACATTTTGGGAGTAGCTGAAATTTTGTGTTATAAAATATTGATTTATCAAAATAAAAGTTCATTTAAAGAAACAATAAAAACCTGTGGTAGACCTGGACTATTGAACATCGCTGACTAAGATTTGCCTTTTTCCTGTGAATTTTAGATTCTGGCTTTCCCAGAGCTCAACTCAGCCCTCACCTCCAGGTTGTTCCTGTGTGCTGGGCACTTCTTGAGCCAACGACCCCCAGAAGTGTGAAGTCGCCCTTCAGCGTCCAGATCCAAATGCAGGAGGGCCAACGTTCTTCTCTTTAGTTTTGGTTTCCAGTTAAAACGGATCTCATCTTTGAGTCAGTGTGGATTGAAATATTAATCAAGTATCAATGTACATGACACTGTTAAATTATTTTTAAAATTTAGTATAGGTTAAATCTAGAGCAGATTTATAAGACACAGGCAAGGATTTTTAAAAAATAAGATGAATGCTCTTGTATCTACCACCCAATTTAGATAAATTCCAGCCTTTGCGATTAATTCATCCCCTCCACAACCCCCATTTTATTCTTCCACAGTTGTAATCACCATCATGGAGTTTGAATTTATTATTTTCTGTTTTTTTTTTAAAACATAGGCTAGTTTTATACTTGAATCCTAAACAATAGATTGTTTAGACTAACAAGTTGTTGAGATTTATAGGATGAAACTGAGTCAATCTGAATGTACTCTTTACAATGTTTTTGAACTCAAAATTTTCTCCCTAAAATTCATTCCATTAGTTGCCAATTCATCTATTTTCTCTGCTTTATCAAGTTCCATTTATAGATATTAGTAATCATATGTTTGCATATTTAACTGTTAATGAACGAATAGCATTTTGACAAGATAATTTTTAGTTGCCTGCTAAGAGAAATTTTTAAATTTTCATGTTCCCTATCTAAATGCTAGCTCATCGAATTTTGAACATTTAAGATTTTGCAATTACTTTCTTAACGTTTACCTTCCTTGATTCCTATCTCGTCTGAGTCTCCTCTTATTTTAGGCAATTTGATTTCGTGCTTTATCTCACCTCTCTGGCTGTTGCTGAGAGCAATGTTGTATGACACTTTTGAGGCTAAAGAAAAGATTGATAGCCAGGAATATATTTGGACAATACATTGATAATAATATATTCTGAAAGAGTAAAATTTCTTGTTTGTCAAAACGCTCTGCGCTTCCAGTTTTGCTACACACTTTTAAATAAATCCAAATGTCTTGATGATAAGCCATTTCAATTCACGTAAGGTGATATCCTTTCACATATAAATACACAAAGCATAGATATTGCCATGTAATTTTCTGTATAATTTCCTGTGCGTTCATTTTCTTGGCTGGGAGTATCTAAATTTTTTTCTTCATATCACTTCTATTTAATGGGAAAAATTGCTATTGCCACCAAAAGCAAAGAATAATCGGCAGCCTTTTCCTTCCCTGTGTTCAATGGTTTTTCTGAGAAGGGAGTTAATTCCCCTGGGAAGATAATACTTTATAAAATGTGTAAGAGCTATTGTGGATCAGGAGATGAAGTGCTGTCTTGGGGAGAAAATGAAGGAAATTTATATGGGAGAGTAGAAAAGAAGCTGAGATTTTGGTCAAAGAGCAGAAGAAGTAGTTAACTTCACAGGAGTGATAACAGAACCCATATCTTAAAGCCTCATTGGAACCTTATGAGTCTTCCTCATTGGTTAATTTAGTGCATTGTATATATGAAAAATAAATGTAATGACACTTAAAATGAACATTGTTCACATAACTTTAATTAACACTTAGGCGCTATGTACATTTAAAAGCATGAGTCAAAGCTTATGTTAGGGAGTGAAGGACTGTCAATCTCCACTCTATGGATTTCTCCCACAGAGGCTTCCCTACAAGTTCATTGTAGAGCCAAAACCAGACAAAACCAGTCAAAATTGTCATCATTTCAGGAGACATACCAGCCTGTCTGCTGTCTCTGCTCGTTTCTGATATTTACATATTATAGCCTTATGTCTTTTAAATTTTAATAATTTATAATAAAAAGCAATAAGAACTTTTTTCTGTCTTTATCTCAGTGATATACTGGGAAACTTCTTTGGTTAAACAAGCGTGGAACATGGAACTTGGAAAATGAGGACTTGATGTATAGATTCTAGGTCACTTTCCCATAAATAAGGCCTTGAAGTGGATGAATATTTAAGCTGGAACGTCATCCTTGTGGGCTTGGTAGGCTCAGGTAGAGGCAATGAAGCTGAGTGACATTTTCAGGAAGGAGCTAATGCTGAAACAGGAAGGAAACTTATTTTCCTTGAAAATGCCTTTGGTTGAACTGTCAA
Source organism: Ctenodactylus gundi (assembly GCA_004027205.1). Classification (NCBI taxonomy): domain Eukaryota; kingdom Metazoa; phylum Chordata; class Mammalia; order Rodentia; family Ctenodactylidae; genus Ctenodactylus; species Ctenodactylus gundi. Next base: position 124,960 of record PVKB01002179.1, read on the forward strand.
GGCTTAGCAAGGGTGCAGAGGTGGAGTGTGGTACAGAACAAATTTAAAACCTGTGGCCTCAAAAATTCCTTTGCCCTGTTACTGTGCCATTTCTACCACTTATATTTCATTGACCTTAGGTAACTGCTGTCTTCCATTTTCTCATATAAAAATGCTTAAAACTATCTCTAACCTGGCTCCTTCACAAGATCATTATAGTCATTGAATAGAAAGGTGTATGTGGGAATGTGGTGGCTTTTAAAATGTAATATTCATTTAAAAAATAATAATACTGTCGGTGCTCACTTCATCTTAGCATTGGTAGAAAAATTGGTTCAGATAGTTTTTAGATGAAGTAAGACTCAGAATATCTATGACTTGTCATAGACTTGTCTGTGTCTATGTTACACATAATAACACTATTTGAAACTTCTTTTTAGGGCTGGAGTAATAGCACAGCAGTTAGAATGCTTGCTTAGCAACTGCAGGCCCTGGATTAGATTCCCAAGCATCACAAAAACTACGATTTGTTTGAGATGAAAATTCAAAATATAATACCTATGAGAAAAAAAATGTGAGGGTACCCATAAGGTAGCCTGTGGTCTAGTATGACCTGTGTGCAGTGTTTTGGGTGACTTTTTTGTGTGTTATTATTAAGAATTGGAGATCAGCTAAATGCATTACGGTAGGAGTTATGTGAAAAAAATGAAAGGATTTGCCTACTTCTAAAACAATTATAATTTTCATTATAGAACACATTTTAAAAAGTCATGCACATAAGACACATAGTTATAAACAAGAACCATATGTGTTGTCTACGAAATTTCATCTTTAAGACAAGAAGAGTCTACAAGCCAGTAGAGTCTTAGTATATTATCTTAGGTTGAAGTGTTATTAAAAATCACCCCTGACCAGCTATTTGCCATATAGGAAGGAGAGTGACATTTTTAAATATATTACATTGAAGTAACTATATAGTGAAGGTGGAAAAAATACCTCAAGGGAGTGTAGAGAGAAAAAATAATTCTGAGCAGGAGATTTGGAGATCTTCCTCAAATACTTTTTTTTTTTTTGTACTTTGAGAAGCAACAAGAATTTTATGGAATGGCGAAAGGAAAGGACTTACGTTAGTAAGAGCATTGGTCTGGATAGTAAAAGTTCAGAGGGGAGCTCTCAGAGCCATTTAAAAAAATGAATTTGAAGGCTTTTTGCCTGTGATCACAATACCTACTGCTCTTAAATGTTTTTCACAAATGAGAATAGTATTTCTGGAAGAGAATATTTTCCATGATACTTTGGATTGAACCTGAGACTTTGCATTGACTTAGATCTTCACAGACATCTTTTTAAATTTTATTTATTTTGATTTTGAGACATTGTCATGCTAAATTGTCCAGGCTGGGCTCAAACTTACAATCCTCCTGTCTCAGCTTCCCAGAGCGCTGGGAATACAGGTATGCACCACCTTTCCTGCCTTGGAGAAGCGATTTTTATACAAAGTTAGGATAGGAATGTTGTACAAACATCTTCATTTTAGGTGGATATATGTGGGAAATCCCCATGAAAATGGACTACATTTTCTCAGTTCAAGTTTCTTTATGCTTGAAGGAGAAATTAATTTATTTCAGCAGCTGCCCAGCAGCATTACCTCAGTTGGAACATTCACAGCCAGACTCAGTTTTATCGACACAGTTACACTGTATGTGTTTAGATTTCTGGTCTGGAGCAATTTGGGAGAACCTCAGAGACGTTGGCAGCATTCTGGCACTGAGGTGATTCAAATGGATCCTTTCAAAGGTGTTCATAAAGCTGGAATTCCAAAACCAAAACCAAAACCAAAGGAAAAAAAAAACGGGGTGGGGGGGGTGGAGTGAGACAAGGTTGATGACCTCACATTTCATATCCAAGCGTTATTTCATGCCAGTGATGATAATTTTGTAAAAACAATTTGTACTTCTGTTAGATCCCTCATTTTTTGGCTCCTGGCATTTCGAGCATCTGTTTTGTTTTGTTTTTGCTACTATTTTTGTTTTTGTAGAGCCCCGTCACACAGTGTTTCTTAATGACCTTTGAAAGTTTTAGCTGATGGTCCCCTGAGTGTATTATGAAAGCAGCCTGCCTAGTAGACAAATAATTAAGGGAGGGTAGAAATGGGGAGACAGTATGTCACCTTCTCATGAGGCAACACTGAACACAACTCCCGGACCTTCTGCTTCTGGCTTTGGGCCTCAGTAGTCAGATAAAGTCCATTTCCACTGGAATGGGATGAGGCTCATAACTCAGCCTCTTAAACAGAGTTGTGGACCATCAGTTAGTTGTTCAGGTCCATGCTAGCATCTCGTGGAGTGTCTGATCCTTAGCAAAACTGTTTCCTCCCTCTGGCGGGCTCTCCCTGGCTTTGTCTGATCACGTGCTTCTTGTCTACTCCGACGCCTTTGCCCAGGCTCATTTTGTCCCAGGCTAGTCTTTACTACAAAGATTTTGATTTTTTGAAAATGTCTCCTACCTCAGAGCCCTCCAGTTCTTGCAAATACCCATCTTCCTGAAATTCAACTCCTTTTTCAAAGCACTCGTCACAGCTGGCAATTTCTATTCCTTTGTGTGATTATGGGGCCGGAAAAGGGGAAGGTAGGAATCAGGTCTGTTTTCTACTCTGTTGTGGCTCCACTCTGCGCTTCTTACCCAGCATTGAGGATCCCGAGAAAGTAATGGCTGAATTTTGACCGAATCAATGGAAAAGTTAAACTTCTTAAATCTTGATATAAGACATTGCAAAATGCGTGGAAAAGGTCAACACTGCTGGCTAGACAGAGAGCTAACTTTGGAGTCAGATAATGCTGGGTTTGCCAGTCGGTTAAGTAGCTAACTTAATATTCCTAGACAACATCTCTCATATTCTGTTTCTCCTTTCGAAAAATTGAGGTAAAATGTTCAGGTAGAATTTCTTGTTGCTGTTGGTAAATGGGATAACACAAATGAAAGTCCTAGTACAGTGTGAATAAATAAATGGTAGTTTTAACCAAAGTATAAAGTCTTCATTTAGCTAAAGTTAAAAACAGTCTTCTAATATGCACTGAAATTTAATATAGGGCAGAAGCATTTTTATCTGAATAATTTAAGAGAATCCACCCAAGAATAGCTTTAAGTTGCCAGTAGAAATGACACTTCAAACACCTCAGTTGTTGACAGAGTATGGCGTCTTCAACAGTTTGGATTAGAGAGAATTTGAAGAAAATAACTGAGCTATGAATTTACAGCGAAAGGCAGAAGTTCTAGCTCCATTTTACTACAGATGCTTCTGAGGAATGGCAAAGCCGATAGCAAGTACATTTGAGAGTTGTTAGACAGTTCCTTCTCCACGTAAGATGGTTTTTTTCAGGTTTATGAAGCCCGGGGTGCTTACAAAAGATTAATCTACTGGGTGCTTTTTTGTGTGTTTTGGAGTCTCTTATACAAGAAGGAGCCATCAATCAAGTGTCTCTGTCTGCAGGCTTCTATCACCTCTGAAGGGTGGGCTGCTTTGGCTCACAAAGAAGCCCTTTGAGGCAGCTTATAAATAAGCCCTTGGGAAATTTTAATAACATACAGGCTTGTGGGCTGGACGAGATGTCAGTAACAAAAGCATAACTTAAGAAGTACATGAAAATTCTTTGGTCATGTTATAACTATGGATTACCCATGCAAGAAAGGGGACGCGCAAGGAATGTGAGCTGGCTACCAACTCCATCCCTAAGAGTAGAAGCTAATCATAGAGAAGCTGCAGACCAGAAAGCTGTTTGATGCTAATTAGTATGCAGCATGCCTTCCAGTCTTCCAATGGCAGAGGAACCACTTTAGAATTTATAATATACATTAATTTGATTGCACCGTGATATATTTGTTAGACAAATTACCACAGGTCTAATTAAAAGGCGGTCTTAAAGCCACCTGATTACTGATTTACATTGCATTTATTCGATTCCGATGTATTTGCGGAGATAAATTAGACGTAATTTCCAACTAATAAAACTTAAGTGGTGTAAAATCTCAAGGTTACTAGATCAAAAAATGAGTGGAGAAACTCAACCACAGAAACTAGGAGACATTTTTAATCTCTTCTTTATTGTTAGTGTGTCAGGTGCAAACACACTCTTCAGTTAGAGGCCTCAGTTTCTCCTCTGAAAATCAATTTCACTGTTTACTTTTCAAGGTTATTTTCAAAGAAACTGAGAGCCATGAATGATGATGTATGCCTATAATCCCAGCACTCTGAGAGGCTGAGGCTGGAGGATCACAAGTTGGGCTGTAGTTGAGCAGCTTAAACGAGGCTCTATCTTTTAAAAAAATGTAGTTTGGTATTACGGCCTTTGGTTCAAAACTAAGTATTACAGAAACAAAACAAATAAAAATTCATAAGATTAGGAGGCTATGAAGTTCTAGTGAGGTATAATGAAACATTGTGAAATCTGTTTTTTCTTGTGATGTGCATAATAGGCCATCTTGACACAATGACAGGTTGTTTTCCTAATTTCAGAGTGATCAGTGATTCCAGAATGTGGGTGTGTGTGGGTTGGTTCTTCTCCATAGCCTCCATATAAAAACAATCTTTAAGTATGGAAATTATAATTTGCCATAATAGCTATAATATCTGACTAAAGTACATATTTATTAATTTCAGTGAGAAAATACCCAATATTAAAAATCGCTTTTGATTTTTCCAAATTCAGTAAGTAACCTTTGGTTTATAATATGTAGTACTCTCTCTTTTTGCACAGATAGAAGATTTTAGGAGCAGATGAATATCATCAGTCAGTGTTCGATACTGTTTCATCTGGCTTATTAATGAACTTGACTGTTTTGTTGCTTTTAAAGCTATGACAGAGAGTACTGACCAAGCCCTAGATTGGAGCATGTGGAGTACATTCAGAATCCTTGGCTATTAGTTAAGGCTTAGGAGAACTGACGTGGAATGGGGAAGGAGATAGGAACAGAAGGGAATGGTAGATGATGGCCGGTAGATCTAGAAGTGACTCCTTGGTAGGCAGCCTCTTCCTGATTAGAAAGGAATGTATGCATGTTTGACTGTCTATCCTCACCCCACTCGATCTGTGTGTGTGTGTGTGTGTGTGTGTGTGTGTGTGTGTTGCTAACCTCAGGCATTTGTAAAAGTCTATTCTACCTGTGGTGCTGAGATCTGTAGGTGTAAAGGAAGCTCCATATTTGCTGAATTTGCCATCTGGTGTCTGAGTAAAAAGTGACTTTTCTTATCTTTTATTAAAGATGTCTATTTATCCTCATTTCTCTTCCCCACTAGAACCTCCAGGCTAATTATATGTAATTAAAGGAGCAATTCTCTCTGTCTGTCATTAAATCTACCTTCACTGCTGCTTTGTTTCCAGTAAATTATGCTCCCTGGGTTTCTCTTTAATACAGAGTAACCACCAATCTTTGTGGCATTTTTTTTTTCAAAAACTGACACTTCTATTTTTTACATATCAAATCTCTCCTAAAAACTATACTTCCACTTAACAGTCTCTTTATGTTATCACTATGATCTATTCCAGTCTCGGGGTTTGTACTTTCTTCTAGGATAGGAACTGAACTCTGACACATATTAACAAATTCAGTAAATGTAGCTTAAGGTGGGAAGCTGAGATAAGCTCCATTGCAAGTGTCTAAAGTTCCATTGTATTTATTACAATTTCCAAAGTAAGTTTAAACTATTTTCCTTTTGAAAAAATTGCCAATAAAGTAGTTCGGTGTTTACAGTTATATGGTTATCAACCCGAGAACCTAATCCTGGGGCTTATATTTTCCAATATATCAAATATATGGCAAAATATATTTTGTTATCTTCGCAAAGAATAAAATAGTCATAAAATTGTTTTTCTGTTCTTGCTGCAATACACTTAACAGCTGCAAAAATCTAAGTTATAGATTCTTAACTAATAAAATGCTGATCTCCATAATCTCTAATATTTTTTCCAGTTCTCAAAATAATTGAACTAATGCTTTGAATTTATCAGTTTCTATTGAAAATGTTTTGCAGTGAATTAAATATTGTCTAGTTAAATAGTGTATTTTACACGTTAATTTATATGTATCAATATGGAATTTGTATTAGTCAGCTTATTCGCATAATGTTTATGAAAATCCCTTATAAGCCTTTTAATATTTCTAGAATCTGAAACTTTGTACCTGATCTCATTTTTGATGTTATTAATTTATATATTCTCTCTTTTTTCTATGATAAGTCTAGCCACAATTTATAGATTTTGTTAATTATCTTCAAAAATCAGTCAGTATTTTCACTGATTTTTAATTTTCTTTCTTTGACGCCTGTTCTTATCTTTATTATTAGTTTTTTTTTCCTCTTTACTTTGACTTAACTTTTGATTGGATGCCAGACACTATTAATTTTATTTAGTTAGATGATAGATATTTATAATTCCTATAAATGTTAGTGATTTTTTTCTGGACACCGTCAGACAGCAATGGGGTGACTTTTCTCAAGTCTTGCTTGTAAGACTTGCTTGTAAGGGTTGTCAGAGCAGCCTTAATTTTCAGGTTAGTTTTCTCTCCTACAGAGATAATACTGTCTTTCTCTACTAGAAGTCTTGTAAATTTCCTGGATTTTGCTTTGCTCTCTCATGGAAACACAAACTAGACTCAGCCTGTTATGTCCCAAGAAAATACAGGCTAATGTTTTCAGGTGTTTTTAAAATTAATTTCTTAGCATGCATGTTTTGATGAGCACTCAGCTAAATGCAAAGAACCCCCTGCCAGTTTTTCAATCTTTCTCTCTATCTGCTATTATAAGTTCTATCTGGCTGATGCCTTGCCTCACATGCCTGTGTGTGTGTGTGTGTGTGTGTGTGTGTGTGTGTGTGTGTGTGTGTGTGATGGATCTTGGAGGTTACAGACCTGTCAGAGTGCACAACCTGAAACTGGGATTTGGGTATGAAGGTTTATAGTATATTCAGAGGATATGGTTGGAGCTGTTATCAAGGCAGGTTTTCCCTCCTCACTACGAGAATGTGGCTGTTTGGATTCCAGCCCGTGCACACAGGGAAGTTTAGATGGATTGTGTGGTTAATTGATCTCGGAGGATACTTTTTATTTCACTTAAGACTTGTGATGATTTTATGCACACATAAAATTAAAAGCAGCTAAGCTTTTGGCAGTGACCCTATAACTGGATCATTCCTGAGAGCAAAATTTTCCCAATTGTTAGGTTAAAATTCTTGCATTCCCATCCTTTCTAGTGCTTGGCCTTTCTGTTTCTGTTTTCAAAGAAAATCTCTAGAGTTCAGACAGCTCTGTCGTATGCTCAGAAGAATTTTTCTAAACTATTAGGAGCATGGCTTTCAGAAATAAAGAAATAGCAGTTTCTCCTTTGAATGCTAATAAACAAGTGTATTATAGCTATGATGTTAGATTAAATGTTAAATGTAGTGTTAATTTAAATCTTCTATGTTATTTTAATATAGACACTCTGTCCAACAGTAAAGTGACATGACAACTAAAAATGTCTGCAGAATCTGCCAAGGAGAATTTCCCTTGATTGAGCTCCTGGCAGCTGGAAACCAGACATTATTTCTAGGACACACAGCCTGTCATGGTCGGGATCTGGAGTGTCCCTCAAAAGCCTCATGTTCCTATGGATACTGTGTGGGGTTGGGAGGTGGGGCCCGGCTGGGAGCAGTGGAGGCTTGGGCTTGACCCGGAGGGGCGTGTGCTGGCCCCGCCCTTCTTCTCAGCCTCCCTCTGTACTACCATGTTGTAGGGTTCTCTGCCACAAGAACTCTGGTTTCAGCTCTAACTGCGGCCCCACCACATGATTCCACCATTTTCCAGCCAACCATCTGTGAATAGACTGAGACCTTCTGAAGCTGTAATCTATAATAAATCTTTTCTCCCTAAGATATGGATGTTGGCAATGACAGAAATGTAACTAAGACACAGCCTATGCTCATAACTTCCCATCACACTCTCTAAGTGATAGCTTAGAAACAAGGAACCCCCTAACTTCTGTGACCCTGTTTATCTCACTGCTTATTCCTTTCAAAGACCCAAGGGCACCATGAAGCAGAATTATTTTCTTTGTCCTTTTCCTTCCCCATTTTTGTACTAACTCATGATGCACTTCTTCTACAGTCCTTATCTTCAAATACTCTTAAGATATGAATTTAATTTTAATCTGAATTTCAGAGGGGAATTTTAAACTGTGGCAACCGGAAAATAAATATATGAATTTTGTTTCAGTTTTCCTATGCAATTTTTTCTTCTGTGTTAGTTTATTAACCTAAAATGAAAATCAAATTGTACAGTGGTTTCCAAGGAATGATGTACTAGTTGGTAATCCATGAAAATAAGTCACTGGTTTCATACATTTTCAAAATTGGACTATCCGTTCTGTTTCTAAAAATGTATAATTTGTAATAATATGTTAATGGTAATAAGAAATAGTCTAGCAAAAATCAAGCAGTCATTGGTTTAATCTTATTTAAATCAATATCTCTAAGTAATGAAAGTTAGTGGTTGAACTTGGAGATCCTACAGCCGGGTAGCCTTCTGTCAAATTCCAGCTGTATCATTTACACTAAAAACTAGGTATTGTGTGAGTTTCTTCATTTTGTATTTGGGAAAAGTGGAGTTTTGCTATTATCAAATAATACACGTGAAGAACTCAGGTACTTTGCTCACCGAAAATTTTCTTCGTGTATTTACTACTGTAATCAATTATATTGGACCACAAAATTTATTTTGGAGTTAGAATTATTGGGATTTGGGTGAAGTACAATCTTAGAGAGGATGAGTAGAGATATTGATGGAGTAACTTTAGAACAAGCTCCACCCAGATCAGTTATTTCTTCCCTTTGAGTACTAGTCCGCAGGAAAGATGGCTGTCGTAATTAGCAAATAGGTGATACCTGTGAGTGGTTGGACCAAGTTGTTAACTCATCCTCAGGAAGTTTTTATCTCCTCAACGTGTATTTGCACTCGATTGCAAAAGATGTCTCCATGCCCTGAGTACCACAAAGACTCCCGCAGACTCTTTCATCCCTGATCTAGAATTTTCAGGAAGCTTGAGACCTTGAGTTCTCTCAGACTGTACTTTAAGTTCTATTCATGACTTAATTTAGTGCATGTTATTTGGGTTTTTTTCTATTTTTTTTTTTTTTTTGCAAAAATACCTTAAGCATGCATTTTTTGAACCAAATAAATCTGGTAAATCCTCAAGTTCTTTTTGACTTTCTAAAGTAGAGATTTATAAATCACTATAGCTTTGAAGTTTATTTTAACTGGATTGGACAAATAGTTATTAAATAGCTCAAAAATGACCTTTGAGCAGAAAGCAGTGGCAAATATCTAGCTAACGCCATTCTGGGCCACATCGTTGGAACCCCTCCCCTCTCTACCACCAACAAAAGAAAGAAAGAAAATCTTATATTGACTGAGAACCTTAAAAACATGAAACCTTTGTGCAGCATGTTTAGATGTTGGAGTTAGAAAACAGTTTTAATTTAAAAACTCTATGTAACAGCTACATTACAGAGGTTATTAATTTACTTGCTTATCTACTTCAATGATAAATTTTATATTTTGTGTTATAATTTAATGGATACATGAGTTAATGATATGAGTCATATGGATTTGATCTGAAAACTTTAACTGAGTGAAAAGACTTAAATATGAGGACCGAAATGTAAATTTTATGAGGTACAAAAATTAAAAGATTTAAGGCTAAATCAGAAGTTTGTCACCAAATTAAGTGAATATAGGCTATCATTTATGAATTCATCTAGTATTTATAAATCCATATTGACTAATTGCAAAATGCTGCTTTTAAATAAATGCAGAATGCTGTTTTGTGAAATAAATACTGCACATTCTAATGTCTGCTCTTTGTAGATGCAATAAACACTGTCATCAGTGTAATTCCTAGTAACTACTGAGCATGTAGGCCAACACTTGAGAATTTTTAATTTCATACTTACCAAAAATTGTGTTATTTTTCTTAATATACTGAAAAAAAAACTAAACAATGATTCTAAACTTTTTAAACTATCAAGTAAGAAACATTAACATTCTGATTTCTAGATTTTAGTAAAGGTGTGATTGGCCATTTTAAAATACATATTTACATGGTGACTTTAAAAGTTATAGATATTCTTAAGATTTAAATCTACAAATGATATATTAAAAATAAAATATTATCACTATCCTGTATCACTTTAGTTTCTAAACTGACATATACACTTGGATATATATCTAGATATACACAGACAAAAATCATCGATTTTTAGTAATTTTACATTAAATAATTGTTATACAACAGCTGTTTGCCTTTATACCAAGAAACAACTATCTTTGTTATTTTTCTAGCTTTTTTAGAAGTTAGTTCAAAAGTAGCCTAAATTTTCTTATAAAGAATGAAAATTACCTGTCAAATCTTTTTAAAAGAAATCTGGCACTGTTTTAAAGGGATACAAGTCAAATAATTGATGTATACTTTTGGTTACACTTTCTCTTTAGATGTTTTTTTCCTCTGTTCTTTGGTGTTTCTTGTCTCTCTGTCCCTCTTAAAGATTCCTTCAAGTATTTTTTGCAATGCTGTGCTAATGTTCCCAAATTTCTTTAGGGAATTTTGGTAATGAAAAAAAAAATTACTTCCCCTCCAATTTTCAGGGATAGTTTTGCTGGCTATGTCAACCTGCATTGACACTTGCTGTCTTTTTTCCCCCACATTTTATTGATATGTATAGGTGCAAAATTCAAGGTTTACAATGAAGTTGAGCATTTTGTGCACATACGTATCTTGTCAAGGTGACAAGGGCTTTCCCACTCTCCTTTTGTCTCTTCTCTCACCCTCCCCACCCTCCCTCCTCCCCCACCCGCTTGTCAAATTTTTAAGAGGAATACTTGGTAAATATTGCAAGAAATTTTGCTTTCTATGAAAACTTTTTTGTATATAAATTACATGGCTATTTGGGTAAAAAATTATCTTCAACGGAGCAAAAATTTTTCTCTGTGAGTAAATAGCTAATGCACATTTCTTTGAGAAAACTCTCTTTTGCAATGAGTTGATGGCAATGTAATTTGCAGGACTATCCCAACATTTGTCTGTAACTTCACTGGCGTATATTTCTGGCCTGTAAACATCTTTAAGCCATTTTACAACCAGGAAATGTAAATTAACATAGTTGGCCGGATTGTCAGGCTAGGAGATGGAGGAAATTCTAAGTTCTTGGCCTTTCTTTGCTACACAGAATCGCCTACTAATAGAAGAACACAGGCTCAGAAAATTGCCTGAATAGAGGCTAATTGGATTAAAGAGCAATTCCACAGATTTTTTGTGGCTCCTAATTTCTTACTTTTTTCTGTCTTTTCCTGATTCCCTGACATTTTGTAAGTCTTGGTCTCTGAGCAGCCTTGTCTCATAGGAGTAGGGTCTCAGGTGAGTAGGGTCTCAGCCCCCTGCCCTTCCCTCACCATCTTCTTAACCTCCATTCCCACTTTCTGTGTTGAGTTCGACCTTCCTGCTTTGGTACTCCTTTGAGCATACACGGTCTCATTTTATCACTTCTTTTTTTCTCAATTTCCTGTTCTTAGAATATTTTTAAATCTGTCTTAGCATATAAAATTAAATCTTCCTTTCTAGTACTCATCTTGTTTCACTTGGCAGAATTCTAGGTCTCACAGTCATCGCGCTTTCTTTGTTTCACTGCAGTGAACAAGAAAAACTTGTGCGAAGACATGAGTTCTGGAGAGGACTGGGGAAGGGAGAAAGACCTGGGATCAAGACCATCACTCAATAGACTCATTATTGTACATAGTAATTTTTGCTGGATCACGGTTAATCTAAGTCTTTTAAAACATTTACAAATCCTAAAATACAAGATTGACTTTTAAGTTTCTTTTTTCTTTTCTTTCTTTTTTTTTCTTTTTGAGACAGGGTCTTGCTCCATAGTCTAGGTTGGTCCTGAAATCATTGTGTAGCCCAAGCTGGCCTTGGAATCAACACAATCACCATGACTCAGCCCCCAGAGTGCTGGGATTACAGGAATGGGCTCTCACGCCCTGTTTACCTGGTGCTGTGCCTTACATTTGCAAGGCAAGCTCTTTAACCACTCTGCCATTCCCCCAACCCCTCAATTTTCTTGACCATTTAATGTAATGTACCAAGGAAAGAGTTTTATTAGGTAACTGATGAGGAAATTAGACAAGCTTAGGTTTTCAGGTGGGTAATTATTATTGAGATTTCGAGTAAATCTTCTTGAGGAGGGGCATAGGCTGAGTGTATAGGCTGGATATCCTGAAGTAGGCGTCGTGTCTGAAACGCATAGACTGGTGACATTTATTTCTGAAAGGACCATTGATGTTCAGGTTGGGAATGAATTGTGAATCTAGGGTTGCTCCCACTTCTGGGGACCAGACTAGAGAACATCACAGTCTAATTGAAAAGACAGGTGAAGAAAAGGGCCAATCAGAATCACGTGTCTCATGATACTGAAACTAGGTGACATTAGAGCAAAGAACAACTGGCCTTACAGTGGAAATTTTCAGCATGTTACTTGGAATACTACCTTTCCAGAATATAAATTAGTATTATATAAAGCAATTTTTGTGAAAAATATATTTATAATATGCTACCTTAAGAAATTAAACATATTCCTTTGTTTCAGGACTTTAATTTAGGAAAATATGCTGTGAATCTCTGAAAAAAAGGATTATTTCATTCAGCTATTTTCAAGTGTTTTTGACCACTGACTTAAATTTTTATTCAATGAGAGAAAAAAAAAGAATGAGTATTTGGTACCAGACTAATTTGAAACAGATATTTCATGGACACAGTTTGATGCAATTTTTGTTATGAATGATTATTTGCAAACATGGTCATTTGCTCAAATAAATAACATATGTTGAACAATTTAATAAATGGCTAAATGGCTATGTAAATATTCTAGCTGTCTTTCTAAACTCATAGACTATGAGGTAGCATTTCATATTATAGATTGTATAGTTTTAATAATAAGAATCTTCCATTTTAGGTCTATTTATGGTTCTCAGGTTTAATATTTAATATTATAGCAGGATAGGGTAATGCAGAGTAGACTGAAATACTAAAAAAATCCATTTTTAAATAAATTGTGCATTATTGAAATTTATGTCTTTGCTAACTTCTGTAAATTAGAATTATTTTCCTCCTGAATATTCATAACATTTTCTTTGTTGAAGGTATTATATATTTCAAGTATTTTTTATACAGTAAAACAAATGAAAAATGTTAAGACACAAGTGTAAAATTCCATCACCTATTTGGAAAGAACTTTTTAGTTTTTCCCAAACCAGGTATATATTCAAAGAAAGCTATAAGAGTTCTGGTAGTATGATAAGTTCAGAGTTACTACTGGCACCATCTTAACTTCTATGTGATAATTTTCAAAGCAGTGTCTGATCTACATACAACTATTTTTTGTTGTTGTTCATTTCAGGGTACTGAGCATAGTACCCTAAATTAGTATTTGTATCTCTGGAATGCGTCTAGAGAGCATGGCACCCTGAATTAGTATTTTTATCTCTAGAACACATCTAGGTATATGCTTGAACTCTTGTCTGTAATGATAACCACTTTCCCTTTCCTGTTTACCTAAGAACGAAGCTTGAATTGGAGAACCGTTTTTCTCCATTTTTTATTGGTATACACGTGTGGTATGTGATGAGAGATTTGTCCACGTATGTATATTGCAACATCATTACAGTCTTTTCTGCTCCCTCTTGTTGTCTCTCTCACCTACCTTCTGCCTTCCAATATCTCCCCTACTCTATCCTATAAGTTGCCTGTATTCTGGGTTTCTCATATTAGAGAAACCATGCAATATTTAGCCTTCTGAGTTTGACTCACTTCACTAAGCATAATGGTCCCAAGTTGTGCCCCATTTATCTAGAAATGTCTTGGATCTATTTGTCTTTATGGAAGACTACTACTCCATTGTGAACAAACACTACATTTTTTTGTATCCTTTGGTCTGTTGATGGATATTTCAGCTTCTTCCATAATTTAGCTACTGTTAGTTGCATTGCTATAAACATGGGTATGCACGAATCTCTACTTATGTTGCTTTTAACTCTTGGAAAGATAGCCAGAAGAGGTATCACTAGATTAAATGGAGCACTTATAGAGAGCTTTTTGAGAGATCGCCTTACTACTTTTCCATAGTGGTTGTACCACTTTATGGTCTAATCGGCAATGTAAAAATGTTTCTTTTTCTCCAGCAACCTAACCAGCATCTATTGCTGTTCAAGTTCTTGGTATACATCATTCTCACTCAAATAAGATGATTACTTAGTGATATTTTGATTTCCTTTTCTTTAATGGCTGAGGATATCGAACATTTTTCCATGTATCTGTTGGTCATTGGCACTTTTTCATCTGCAAGTTTTCATAAAAATAGCACATTTGTAGAAGATGGCTTAACAGCAAGTACATGAGCAGAAGGAAAATGTACTAAAAGCTATTTTCAAAGTTTTTTTTAGTAGCTAAATTATTGAGTATTTGTTGTGTCAGATCCTATCGTATATTTTTTATGTGTATTAACTCAATGAACTGTTTTAGATCGCTGGGAATCCCAACCCAGGACACTGCACACACTATCTGAATGTTCTATCACAACATTACACCCTTTGGCCAACTCATTTAATGTTCACAACAAAACTATAATGAAGATGTTGTTATTCTTGACTTCTGTACACAGAAAGGGAGATGAAGAGAGATGAAAAACTCTCCCAGAGCACACTTTTGGAAGAGGGAATGATGGGAGTTAGATGTTGGCAGTTGAGCCCCAAAACCCAGATGGTCTGGACATCATGTCACAGTGCTTCTCTTCACCAAAGGAAGATAATCTTCATCAATGTACATTTGAGGGGAACACAAGAGTGGATAAGATATCCTGAGATAAGCCTACATTTATCTAATAATTTACAGTATCACACGTGTGTGTTGTGGCCTTGTGCATATTGTCCATCTGCTCATAAATCTCCAACGACTTTCCCTCCTGCTGCAGTATAAAATCAAACTAATTCAATTTAATTCTACCTTTATTGGTTTGAGTGTCAAGTTACCTATGGGGTGACAGTTTTTCAATGACCTAATGCTTTCTCTCTCTATGAATGTGCCATTGAAATCAGGGAAGTTTGCTCAGTATGTACTATCTCCAGGACTTTGCTCATGTCTCCATTGAAAGGTGTGTCTGCTTGTTCTTTCTGCTTGTCTAATTAAATATTTCCTTTAAAGACTTTTTTATGACTCACTTCCTCCATGAAAATGCTAATCAAGTTACCTGCTTTTTTGATCTTTGAGTGTCTTTGATATGTTTTACATCTAGAATATATTTTGTATCATATTGGTTGAGACCGTTGAGTATACAACTAAAGACATTTTGATTTTTTCCAGCAGAAAGGTTGCCTGGACTATCAGTGATGCAGAACACAACACAGAGGCAAATGTAATAAGACAATTGAGGGAAGAGCTTAGAAAATTTGGCAGAAATCAATTATTAAAAGACAATCTAGACCTGGTATAAAAGGAGGAAACTACCTAAGAACAAAGAGGGACAAATGTAAGATCCAAAAACGTGACTTTGTGAAAAAAATTATTGATTAAAACCATAACCGAATTCACTTACTCTAAGATCTTTTTTCAGTTTTGCTTACTGGTGGCAGTGTTGATTGAGGGTATTTGAAACTTTAACAAGTTATTGCTTTGGTTCCGGTAAACAAATGCTAAAGAAACTACTAATGTAATAAAGTGGCAGTGTAATAAAAGAAAAGAAACATTTAAAAGATATTTCACGGTAAATTTGATGTAGGGAAAAGGAAAACGAATCGAGAGTGATTTCTTAGTTTTTGACTTTAGGGCAATGTGATTCATAACAGTGCTGTTAAGTCAGCAAAGGATGAAGGAAGAAATTAGGTTTTCAGATGCGCTCACAGTGGACTGTGCATGTTAGTGGTTCTGCTGGAACTCAGACGACAGCCAGAGATCAAAAGATAAAGATACTTAGCTAGAGGAGAAAAGTGCAGTGGTTGTGTACACTGGGACCTTAGCTTATTGTTGAATCCATAGGTCTGAATAAGAAGATTCAGGAGAGCACAGAGAATGTAAGGGAATTGGAAAAAAAACAAGAGGAGACATCTTCAAATTCAGAAGAGGGTAGAAGGGAAAAAAGGTCTCCTTTTCCTCATGCATGCAGGCCCAAGCATTTCTGGTTTGGCTATACTCCTAAATCAATTAAAATATAATTAAAGAGACAAACGAGCAAAGAACAACTTATATACATACACTTGCTGTTTTTTTTTAACTTGGTTTATAATGAATGCATAATCTGGAAAATATATTTAAGATTTTAAATCAATATATGCCAAAAATCTAGATGTGCATACAAGTGAAAATTAATCTTCTTGAGTGAATGATTCGGAACATAGTATTATAAATGACCAGTACCATCTATTGTACATTTAAATTGAGTTTTTTTATTTTAAATATTCACATTACAGGAGTTCATTAGGCCTGAATAGAATGTCATTATTTACATATTCAAGGAATAACTTCAGTTTTAGATCAATGAGGTACTTCCACTGTGTATGGGAAATATGATTGAGAAAGATTTCTTACACACGACAGGCTCAAATTCTTTATACATTGATTTCTGCCTTAGAATTTTAGCACAGATCACCGAAGTCACTATCAATTGATAAGCAAAATTTCACAAAATTTTAGCAGTCACACCATATAAACCAAGAAAGACATCAGTGAGCAGGAATCTATCTACGTTGTGATGGCATTTTTAAAGAAAGGAAATTTCAAATGGCTTTTCAAGTTTAACTTGTGAAAAGCACGGTTCTCCAAATAGCTGAGTACTACAGGTATCTTATGGCATATTAACTTTCATGGCTTATTAAAATATTTGTTTAGCTGCCATAAAGTGTTACATTATATATAGGTTGAAGCAATGAAGGGAACAGTGTGGTATGAGACTAAGAGCTGAGATCAGTGTTCTCTGAATATCTGTCACCCACACAGTATCTTGGGTGGTGTATTTGGCCATGGCATTGCTAGGACTGGCTTCCTACTTGTCATTTGAATTAATGCTTTACTTCAATGATAAAGCAAGATTAATTACCTCATTTTCATTTTAACAAGTATCTGGAGTCAACTTTTCTTACCATTATATTAACTTCACTGAAGCTGTTAAAATTGAATCCAAAAGAATGAATGTTTTGTAAATAAATAAATAAATGTATAAATAGGATTCTCTCTGCTTAATAACATAACAATGATGTCATATTCCAACAGCATACATGCCTATGCTGATGTTTTAAGCTACCAAGAACTATATTATAGCCTAAATACATTGAGATCAATGAGTAATATTATCTGGGGAAGGGTAAGAGGGCACACATTAGCTACTTGAAATTAAGTCCTTTCAAAAGCACAAACACATTTTCCGAAAACAAAACAAGACAAAAAGCATCTAAAAAACCCCCAAAACACCACTAGCACCCTTCTTTTAATGGTGTGATTTCTGCTATTTTCAGACTGCTATAAATTAGCAACATGCATACGCATGTGTCCATAGTCAAAATTCATAACTTTAGGCATTTAAAAAATTATTTATGCTAGTAAGAAGGCTAGGTCTTCTTATTCTCTCTCAATTCCTGACTGTCTCTACTGCCCGGATGTCCTGCGTTACTGTTGTGTGTACCTTACACAAACTATTCCCCTGAGCTTCCCTAGCCCCCTCCTCTTCCTACCCCACAGCTGGCAGTAGTATTGATTTTGGCAGTGCAAGGAAAAAAAGAAGAAAAAAGTCATACAATTTCTGATTACAGAAAAAGCTGCCAGATTATTTTGTTCATGAACGGGAACGGTTAATGTGATTTTATTTCAAATCATTTTCCAACATAACGTTTTATTTGTTGTATCCCATTGCCACCGATTCTAAGAAGAAAAAATCTGGGGACACTTTACCACAGTAGGCTGCCATGTTAGAAAAAAAGCAGGTCAGCACTTCGTATTGGTTCACAAGCACTAAGAATAACATTTACACTTTATCGACTGTTGAAACAGGACTTTTGAAAGGATGCGATTCATGCACACAGATTGAGAAGCCTGTTTGTGAGTTGGCAGTGTAAATACCCCGGAGCTGCGCAATTTGCCAACTGCATGCATTAGTTTCATCTACTATAAACACAGTCCTAATATTTTAATGTAATAGTTGGTTTCAAACATGCACCGGATACTAAAAAATAAGATTTTAAAGAAAAGTTGATGTTTGATATAAAATAATCATGTCCTCTTGTGTGTGGAAAAATACTCTACAAAAAAATAAGTAGAAAAGTGGTTTCTGCTCAATGTATGATTTTAGCTATAAAAATTTGAATGACTAATTAGTGTGCTTACAACAACCCTACCAGGTCTACATCACAATAATACAATCACAGAAAGGTAATGGCATTAAACAACTATTAGCACAATGCAATTAAAATCTTATCAGATATAACACAAATCTATGACCTGTACATTTGGCATTAGATTTCAGGGTATTTTTCAGAGTTAACTTTAATAGGACAGTACAATAGTGCAAAATTTTATCACATTAATGAAAGATACAGTTGCCATTCAAGTAGTTTATGGATTACTGACCGATACGATTCACATATTGGATAGAATTGGCACATCTTGTCTCAGCATTATCATCTGGACCTTTCGTAGTTCCGTGTATTTAAATGTAAGTCTCTTTGTTCATAGTTCCGTTTAGATGTTGGCCTATGAGTGTCCATATGTGCGTTCTTGAGATCAAGTCAAGAAGAGGCATGCACATCGCCTCTCTTCTTTGTAGGGCTTCACTGCAGCTTTAGTTTGTAGTAACTCCTTAATCGGAGCTCTGCCACAGATTGTCTATTAAATTCTTTCCCTCCTTTCTCATTGCTCGTGTAGTGACATAGTCACATGGAAGGGAAGAAGATAGAAGCCAGTCTAGAAGAAGTTCATAAAATTAAACTGATATTTATAAGCGACACATTGAGATGTATAAGAGCTTCTCAGGTGATTCTATGGTCAGTCCATCACCCTTAGTTTACAGATAAGAAATCTGTGGCTCAGAAATGCTAGTGAATTATACAGTAGCTCATAAAAGCTAGACCTTGGATTCCAATCTTAAGTTTGCTCTTGTTTTGGGGGATGCTATTTTTTCCCTGCAATTTTGTGAACCAAATCAAGATTCAGGCATATAAATGTTTTCCTTTTTCCTTTTAATAGTCTCTACTACATTCATACATTGTTTTGTGTTCAGAAGAAACCACATTATTATAGTGAATGGAATCTCAATAATGTCCTTTCAAAATGATTTAACCAGCTTCATTTCTATTCACAAATATTAATTCTCACCTTTGTCTCACATATTTTTGATTTTAGGAACTCTATAGGAATGTCATTTTTTATATTGTAACAAATATCTCTGTTATCCATTAACTCATAATAAAGTCAATTTTAAGTGAGAAAGATACAGAAAGGAGAAAATACATATTAATAAACACACTATCTATCTTTCAGACTGTTATGATATCTCGGGTATTTGAATTTTTACCTAAAAATAAAAAACGCACCGTTATTTCCACTACTTGTTTTTTTCTATTTCCATTTTCAATGTCATATAGCTGTTCATTTTCAAGAATGCCCTTTGATTTGCTTCTAGAGCATTTGTAAGCTGAAATGGTTTTCTTTTCTAAGTATGATGTGTGTATGATATTGTCTTTAACCTTTGATTATTTATACACAATGTATAAAAGACTCAAGACGGGGTATCTGCTTTCTAAAACATAGACCACTTTCAATTTGACCTAAACGATCAGAAATCCCTGGTTTGCTCAAGGGCCTTTGGAGAAAAAAAAACTGTGTGACAGTCTTGTCTCATTACTGTGTCCAGAGACAAGTGGCCCATCCTAGACAACCTCACCTTGAGCAAGGATGTCATCCTCAAGATTGTCTTAATTGTGGGACTGAAGGTGTCTAATGAGGCCAATCCAAGATTGGGGATGGATTGTTAGAGCCCTGGCACATGTTCTTTACATAATGAGTAGTCTTGGGTTGCTAATTGAGTCTTTGCCTATAGTTTCTGCCAAGCTGGCTTTTCTATCTCCTCCATCCTCATTAATCAAAGTGGCATGCAGCCTTGTGAGGAATAGCCACCGCAGCTAACAAGCTTGTGTAGTCTCACACGCTGTAGAAATTATTCTTAAACGTTTAGGGATAAACTTTCTATTTCTTCTTTTCAAAATAAAATTCCACTGAGCTCTAATTTAACACACTGTAGATACACACTAATTTAAATTATTTTGTTGCCAGAAAACTCAGAAAAACACTAATATTTTCTAATGTTCTAACTGATATAATGAACAATTTTTAATGCTTTTTTAAGAAAAAGATTGAGTGGCTACCAAAAAAGATTATTTTGAATATCATGAATCTTTCATGCATAAAATAAACATTTTAAGTCTACCTTTATGTTTTAGGTCAAGAAAAATTAAAAGCAGTTCACATGAACAATTGAGATTCTTCGTGTCAAAACTCTACTTATTGCACATTAGCAATTACAAGAGTCTTAATTACAGTCTGGCTAAAATTATTTTATTTCTGCAAGACTAAACAAATACATATTTTTTACTAAATTTATCCTGTAACATTTAAAAAGTCACATTGGCTTATATTTTTCTTTAGGAAATATAGATCAAGACTGGGTTCTCTTTTCTATCACTAACTAGCTTTGTGTCCATAACAACTGAAGCATCTGATGCAAAAGGTCAAGTTTCTGGATAGTCTTAAGGCCTATTTCCCTATTATAAAATGACCTTTGAGAATCCTCCTTCCATTTAATTGTGGGATTCAGACAATACAAACTGGTCATAAGTTAATTTGACTAGCAATGTAATAATTTCTCAAAACAGGGAGGAAAATTTAAATTTGCTTGAATTCCAATTATTTTAAGGGGTTGTTGTGTTTAGTAACAGAAATAATGCCTATTTACCACCCTTCCAGCTCCCCACCCCCTTTCATTATATAATAATCACAAAAGATGTGAACACATGCTTTCACACTATATTTATAAGTTTCCATCCTCCTGAAGATTCCTTCTTTAACTTTACATTTTTCAGCGAGTCTGCAGGGCTAGCTGCTTGCTTAGCAGCTTCTGGGTTTAGAACTGAATGTATGGATATAAGTCTGGATTTTATAGGACTGGGGATACAACTTGCTAGAAAAATATTTTCATAACACATTCAAAACCTTGGGTTCAATGCACAATACCACAAAGAATAATTTCGTTTAGTCTCGTGAAACACATGTTAAGAATATGTTACTTCCACTATATAAATACAAAATCAGCAGCCGAGAGAGGTCAAATAACTTGCACATGCCTAGAAATTGTAGAACTTGAGTTTAATGCTAAATCTGTGTTTATCTAAAATATTGTTTTAACTCATTCCACAACCTAATTGTAAATTATCTTCCTATCTCTGAATGAAGGATGTTGGAACCTTAGCAAGTAGGTTTAACAAACATACACAATAGAGTAGCAGACCACAGATATGTATGATTTAGTGCCTATAAACTAAAAGGATAGTAGCAATTGTCCAGTCCAGTCCTTTGTGTTGGAAAACATAACAGTGCAATTAGACAACTAAAGAAGAATGAAAGATATGTTTTTTTTCAGGCTTATAAACACCCCCATCTTTTTTTTTCCACCTTAATGGTTCACCCAGGCTAAGAACTGCCATGTGTAGATTAGTGGCTCCCAGAAGTGTCCCTGTTGCATTTTTACCATTTTTACCTATGGGGAGTTTATATCTGCTCACCTTTTTGGTTATTTCTCAAACCAGTTGAATGTGATTTATGAATATTGGGTTTGGATATGAGCAATTTGAAAATTTTTTCATGTGATGTTCAAGTGCACCTGGGCTTGGCAGCTACAGCTTTCAACCACTCACAACAAGAATGTCGGGAAACTGAATAACCCTCCTCAAATCACTAGCATATTCGATGAGTTTCAGATCACACATGAAATAATGAGACATGAAGAATGCCGTGGCTCTTGAAAGAGAGGAATACTTTACTGACATGTTTAGGAAGATTTCAGATGAACTAAAGAAATTAAATGCCTGACATCATTTGAGTATAGTATACTTTTCACTTAATAATTAGGATGCAGATCTCAAAATTAGTAGCTCATCAGAACCACGTGTGTGTATGTGTTTGTTTGTGTGTGTGTGTTTTGGTGATTGAACCCAGGGCCTTCACATTGAGCTACATTTCCACTCCATTTTTTTTTTTATTTTGAGAGAGGGTCTCTCTAAGTTACTCAAGCTGGACTTGAACTTGTGATCCTTCTGTCTCAGTTTCCCAGGGTGCTGGGACTACAGACTTGCCCCACAGGGCCAGTTTAAGATACATACTCCAGGTCCTCTCTCAAGCACAGAGATTCAGAAGTGTGTTACTGACAATTTTTCAAATGATTCTTATGCACCTATGCAGGAAATCTACAAGATATATGAGCATTTGAGAACCACTGGGGTAGAGAGGTGGGGTCACCAGCTACAGCAGCATACTTAGAAAGGATTAAGAACATTTTAACCCCATTTTTCTGACCAGATTTCAACAGCATAGGGCAGGATCCAGGAATTGGTATTGTTAGTAAACACCTCTGGTGATTCTAGGTCTATTGACCTGGAAGCTGTTCTCTGAGTAACACTGACAAGTTAAAATTGACATTAAAAATGGTCTTTTAAAATAAAAAAATACTTTCACAGTGTAACAAAGGTACTAACACTTGCTAACCATCAGTTAAAAAATAAATTTTCTAAACATATTCAATCTTGTTTACCCAAATTATGCCCTGTTATTATCACAGATGAATGCCTTAAGTGTTTCCAACTATTTTCTGATGTTTTTTTTTTTTTGCATCAATAAATATTTTTAGATTACTGGAAGAAGTACTTGTATGTTACAGAAAAAATCAAAATATGTGCAATACAAAAACCACAAAAATACAAAATAATGTGCAATATATGGATGATTTTCTGCAAAAAAGTCCTCAGTGGCTAGTGAGTTACAAAAGGTGTATACAGCTAATGGAAGAGAGAAGATAAAGAAAAATGACCTAATTGAGCAGTTGCTGTAGTTCAAGCTGCAATAAAGAAAAAAGATTATGTTGTTTCCAGACATTAACTTAAAACAGCCTTGAGCTTTTAGAAAAATCTCCTTGCGATATTTACTTAAAAAATGTTTGAGATGGCCATTGAAATTTCATTTTCTAATTCACCCATCTATTAATTTTGATCTTAGATTAAATAGCTAGACAGATACTTGCCAAAATGAAGGTCCAGAGAAGTTAAGTGGCTTTCTCAAAACTACCATTTGTTGAACTAATAAGCTACAGCAGCAGTGTTCATATATCTGAATTTTCAAGTGATCTCTCATTTAGGTTGCATAAACTTTTGATAAAATGCTCACAACTGTGGATTATTGAATACACATTAGTTAGAAGAACAGTTTGGGTAGCAGAGGAGCTTACCCATTTGTAAAATACTACAAAGATTTCTGGATGAGAGGTTTCCAGGAAAACAAACCCATTTTAATTGACTCGTGCTTGCAATATTACAAAATAAAGTTAGGGAGTTACGAAGGAAATAAACTCTATTTCTGTTCCTGCATAGTTTGGTAGTAATTATCTGCATTTCACAGTATTTGCAGTTTATAGTATCCTTAAATACTAGTTTTTACTTCTGTTAGAAACAGTTGGTACATCATTAATATTTAAATAGAACATTAACAAGTTTCAAAACCTATTTAATCTTTCCTGCAAGGTGACTTCTCTGGGGGCCTTAGAAATCAGTATCACAGGAAGGTCTTAAACTGCTGTTCATTTGCATTCGAGCAGCAGACTGATCAATAAAATAAATTTAAAAAGTCACTTCAATTGTACTAATGAGCTGATGCTGTCACTGCTTTAAAAACATATTTTACTTGACCACCGGTGACGTTCATTTATTCATTCAACAGCAGTTTTTGGGATTTTTTTCTGCCATAGACATTGTGATTATTTTGTATATTTTGAAGTTTATTATATTTAACAGCCTCACTCCAATTTAATTTTGATAAATGAGACCTGAGTTTAAGAGAGCGCAAAGGTATGACTCAACCCAAAGTCATGATATGAACCCAAAGCTTGAGTAATATTAGTTTATATAAAAACAGCTTCTAGGTGACTTCTAGAAAGACTAAAACAATTTCTAGGTGATTCCTAAATACTCAGGGAATCTAGTTTGAAAACAGGCAAAAAATGCCAGCAAGCACAGTTTTTTATTGTCTTTATATTTACCTCTATTTGGAGGCGAGAATCTAAAGTCTCTGTGAAGAATTCCTATTACATCACTTACATGTCAAATGCTCTAGATTTCTAAGCTCTCACAGCAAAAAATTCTTTCTAGAATTATAAGTAGTTTTATGGTAAACATAAATATCTTAAGCTGATATTGGTTTCCCACTAAGATGATTTTTTAAAAGTTTCTATTTCATATTGTCAAATTTATGACTGTTATAAAATATATGACTGCTATAGTTTTTCTTTTCCAGGAAGTAATCCTGTTAGACAGGGATAATTTTGTATGTACTTGTGTTAGTTAGGCATATAATAAATATTAACATATTGTTACTAAGGTCTAGAAAATTAAAATTCAAATATTCAGATCATTGATGGTAATAGCTTTTTGATATTTTAAAATAAAACACTTAAAATGGCCTGCTATAACTACAACTTATCCCTCTGCAAAATTACTTGATTTTTATGACCAACAGCAAGCCATTTTTTTTGAATCGGTATATCATTCACATAAAATGTCTTCACAAAGAATTACAATTCACAAGTTATATCAAAGAAGTGCCTGAGAACCACATACTTTATGATGGCTGGCTGCATTTCCCTTAAGTACAATGGCAAACCATTTCTTTTTGCTAAAGTTCAATTTCTAAAATCTTTAAACAAGAGGGAGAGCTACCAAATTTGATGTTTTGTTTACTAATTATCTTCAAAAGTGGATTTTTTTTTAACAGAAGGAAACATCCTACAGATCCTTGGTAATATCAATAAGACAGTCACGTTTATTGGAGCTGAGACCTACTTCTGTGATGAGGTGGGAATTCGATGAAAACAGATATGATATTAAAAGAGATATAATCTTAAATTCTAAACTTAACCGCTATCACCACGTTCAGCTGTTTGGGTGCGCATATGCATGAACATATGTCTTGACTAAATAATATCTCTGAATCTTTTTAACTCAGAATAGAAAGAAGAGATTGGTTTATAAACACTGCTACAATTTTTTTTCAGTCCTAAACCTCAAGATCAATAGATCTAGACCTGAAAGGTTTAATCAACACCTTTATTTGACACTTCAAATTTGGGAATGTATTATTTCTGAACTCGATAATGGGTTTCAGTATAGAGATGTGTCAGTTGAACAATTATTTTCTTGGTTTGGGTCATACTATCAGCCTGTAATCATAGTTGTAATCTAAGAAAGAGCCCAAATTCTTAGTTAACAATAGAGACAATTTCTCTCATGTCTTTGAGTAATTTGAAATAATCATCATCCACTTTAGCAAAGGCAGGGCGAAATGACCTAGAATGCTTTTCAGCTTTCATAGAAAGCAAATGCTTTCTAAACTTATGAGCAAAGAACCTTTTTAAAGATATGTATTTTTTGATAAAAAATGACAAATGTAAATTATGAATTGATTATTATCACAGTACAGCAAACAAAAGCAGGATCTTTCCTTATCTAGGAGGGCTCCTATATAGACATATTTTTTCTTAATTGACTGAAGAAATGATGTGTTGGCAGAAGAGACAAGACAAAGCCAAGTTGTTTTGAATTAAATGAGACCAAGGTCGCAGCTGAAAGGCATGTGAGGGAGTTAAACAATTGGGGAAAATTGCTACCTCTTTTGTCATTAAATGAACAATAATTCACATAAACTCCAGGTAGAGTATTATGTGTGTAAAGATATGATCGGGATGGGAAAGAAAGGAAAATTCAGGTCTAGATCCACTGATCCTTTAGGGAACCGAGGACATCTAATAATCCCTACCCTTGGGGTGGTCAGGGCACTGACTGGAACCACCCACCTGACCAATCAGGGCTGAGGAAAACATCTGGGTATCAACTGATCCTCTATTCATACAGAAAAATTCTTGCCTCAGTTGCTTCCCCTGCTAGGGAGACTCACTCCCTCACAAGGCAGGCTTGATTGTGGGATATACTTTGTTCTTACTGAATTGTATTTTATCTTTCTAAATTTTATCTGGTATAGAAGACTGTAAGTTTGAGTTGGCTAATGTCAATATATAATAAGACCATTAAGGTAAGTCAGAAATACAATCAAATGGACCAGAACAACCTAATTTCTTTCAGGGCTTTTGACATGATTGAAATAAAGGCAGATTCTTATATAAAATATTTTCTTTGAAGAATCTTTAGCGTTTGGCTCTTCTCATTAGTATCTGCACACACACACACACACACACACACACACACACACACACACACACACACACACACACATATATATATATATATATATATATATATATATATATATATATATATACCTTTCTCTAACCCAAAGGAGAAGAAATTTTGTAGGTAGATGAAAGCTTAAGAATAAATTCTCTAAGAATTCTATGCAGCAATAAGTTTATGTTGATACTATAAAGCTCTAAAGACCCTAGTTATATGCACTATGTATGGATAATCACTAAAATGGAATATAAAACATCTCTCCAATTAGTATCTCTAGGCTACAACTGTCGTTTTATTGCAACAGGATTTTCCCTGAAACTTTAGATGTCATTCATTTATTCATAAAAATACATTGAGACCCCACCTTTTGCTAGCATTGTGTGTTTTCTATAGTTCCCCATTTTATATTTAACATATCAATAATTTTATCTCTTCTTAAATAATAGACATAACAATTATCCGTAATGCAAAGTAAAGCTGTTTTAAATACTAGGATTTCAGCAAATACGACTTGATCAGTCACTAGAAATTATACATAAATAATAACATCTATCAACATGATTTGTTTCTATAAATATGGTATTTTTTGTTATTCGTGGGAATTATTTATTATTACACTGGGTATAAACTAGATTGGGAAATATCCTAGATTTAAAGTATTATTAATATCATTTCCCAGGTTTTGAAAGTCACAACAGAGTGGATTTTTAAATTTTTTTGAATATGTTAAGATCAGATAATGAGTGGCTGCATTTGCAAGTCTACTTAAAGAATATGAAATGTAATAAATTTCTGAACAGCACAGTTCTCCTGCATGATTTTCTTAGTCATTTTATGAATAATTCTGCCTTCACAAGTATGGTAAACAAGTAAAAATAGATAAAATAGACAGTTATGCATTTTGTTCAACTGAAGTCAAATAGGTTAGAATTCAATTATAATACCGTCTTCCTTTATTATCATTATGCAAACTTGGAACTAGAGATTATAATATTTAGCAAAATTTTTCCTATCTTAAGATGTGCATCTTCACTTCCCAACTAGATTGAAAAACTGATCAGTATAGAAACGTTAGTCACAAATTTACACTACAGACAACTACAAAAATGGAAAAAAATGTTCACAAACAAGAGAGAAGAATAAATTATTTTTCAGTGCACATAACTAGGTATCTACAGCATAATTTAAAACCAAATGGAATGATTGCTAATGCTGAACTCTAAAAAATCTCCATCAAAATATACACATCAGCCCCGAGAGGGTGATAAACTGTAACTGAGACACAAAAGAATGGTATTTCTTTTCTTAATACTTAGATGATATCTCATCAAAATATTTTATCAATGTGAAAATGAGGGAAACCTTTAATTCCAAAACCATTTCTCTAAATTACCAACGGACTTGTACTCTTGATGCCGTTTGACGTGATCACAAGCCAAGCATGCATGAGACTCCCAAAAGCGAGGGAGATTTACAGTAAAATCCTTCCTCCAGTTAAAGTAACTAAGGTATAGCTTATTGTTTCTGTCGACCTCCTTTAGGTACTTTGCTAGCTCACTGGGAGAGTTATAATCTTCCACATGAATGAATGAATCTGCGGGTATGTAATTCTCATAGTTTTCCCTAGATGGTCCCAGAACCACAGGCACAGAGCCAGCCAAGAAAGCATTGTAGAGCTTTTCTGTGATGTAATCTTTGTGGATTGAGTTTTCGAAAGAGAGATAAAATTTACAAGTAGATATGGTAGGAATCAAGTTCTTATCATTCACATACTCTCCAAATGCTTGCCCATAGGTATGTATTTCAATACTTTTGCTCAGCTCATTGTAATACTTGACCCTTGCGTGCTCGGGGTTCCAGTTACTTACAACCCAACACACCAACTTCTCTTTGCTTGGCACTTCAAACACGAATGGGTTTGTGCTCACTGTCAAGAAGCCATAAGGCACTTGGATATCTGAGTCCCTGCGGTAAGTTAGAGTCAGGTTGAACAGATGCTCAATGCCACTCTTTTGGGGAGTGTGCGTTGGAGATTCCAAATTCATCCAAATCCATTTCTGGAAGGGTGGCCTAGCCTGCTGAGGTAAGTTTGTCAGATCCCAACTGATATCGCGGTGATGTATCAGGACCGCATGAGACTTGTTGTACAGTGAACGGTCCGTTGTGAGATGACAGCCTTGGATATTGAACATTGCTTGGCAGGATGTGAGGTCGAAGGTCTGCCCGAATGGCCACACCCACACTAGAATAGTAGTTTCATTAAAATAATCAGTTTTGGAGGAGAAGAAATTTTTCATTTTCAACACTGAGCTGGCAGATTCCATTGGACTGAAGATCCAGCTGTTGGTGGGCTTGATGTAAATCAGCAGACACGCCATGAAGCAGCCCAGTACAATGCAGACGATTAAAAATGGGCGGAGAATTCCTTTGGATGTTGATGTCATAATTTTTTCTGCAGAATAGAAAGGACAGGAGAAGCTAAGTGTGAGAAAAACAGAGAAAAACACGTACAGTTTCTGAGAAAAATACGGTACATTCTAAAACACAATTGCAAAGTCAACTGCATTTCTTTGTTGGAGTGATCTAATCATAAAGATAAAAAGAATTTTCATGTAAGCTAAATGCAAGTTTCTCAGAAACTTCCTTACAAATAATGAACCAGAATTGATTTTTAAATATATCAAGCCAAGTGTGCCTTCAAGCCAAGTTACATTTTTCTTCAAAGCTATTTCTACCTGTGATGTTTTCATTTGCTTGTTGAAAACTGGGACGACATAGCCTGCTACTACTAAAGCCATGAAGAAAATTTTCAGTCTTCTGATGCTCCGTCAGATGTGACAACATTTTCCAGTTGATATGCTTACCAGCACATTGAGGCTGTCATATACACTTGTATATCCGATGGAACATAAAAGAAAACAAAACTTCTAAAAGGAAAAAAGTTATGGCTTTCTTTATCAGTGTAAGTTTATCTTTACTGTCTTTAAATGAGCTAGGAAAAGTGTGAAAACATTGTTATTGTTTATACGTTTTTCTTTACAATTCTATTTTTTAAGAATCCATCTGGATATAATCAAATGCTCTATTGATATTAGAGGAGCATTCTCATTTATTGAAGGCATTAACATTTCTTTCTTTGCAATGAATAATAATATAATTACAAAATTAAACGGATTCTTAAAAGGAAAAGAGGGTTGTGTTTTATAGAGAACAACTTTTATCTTGTGAATTTTAGTCAACTGTAGCCAGAGAAATCAGCTATTTCTTTTCTTTCAGGGTCTTCACAAATTTTCCCTTTTGGTGTTCAAGGGTTTTTGTGAATACTAACACAAATGTATAATGTGTCATATATTTATAAAACTTTATCAAATTACACCTGATCTTCAAATCTCATTCTGTACTTCCTGCCAAAACGTTGGACCATTGATTTAACATTTATTAAAATATTTTGAAATTTTGATTAAACCTAGTATAAAATGTTAGCTGTCTAATATTTAGCAAGAAATTGTCCTCTGTTTAATGATGTAAATATCTGTGCACCTCCTAAAATATAAATTTTTGGTATGCACTTTTGCTTAAAGCATATAATATTCTTAGAGTTGGAAACCTTGAATTTGACTCTCAATATTCCAGAACTTGCAATTTTTTTCATTTTAAAATATTGCTAGAAAAATTATATATTGAGAGAGAGGAAACAGAGATTGCTTTCCTGCCTCTGTGCTAACCTTTATAATTCAGAGAAAATCATGGAAGAATTATGAAGAAAATCTCAGTTATTTAGAATAAAACGACAGTGATGGTGTTATATGTCAAGCATTCTGGTATGTATTTAAAACAATAGTTAGGTTGAGGTTTACAAATGTGCAGTTTTGAAAAAATTAGTTAATTAAGCAACTCAAGAATCTAGACAAAGAATACTATAAAGCTAAAGAACAAAAAAAAAAAGAAAATTAAAGCAAGGACAGAAATCATTGAAATTCAGAGCAGAAATTTGACATGAATAATGATATCACCAGCTTTGAAAATACCAGCATAAATTTCAGGCAAGAGAGACTCAAATTAAATAAAAGCAATTCCTGATTTAACAGATTAAAATTAGCTATTATAAATAATTTTATGCTAACAATTTTAGTTGAAGAATTGACAGTTACAGAAATGGAATTTATAAATGATAATTAAAAATAAACACTTCTGCAGAAGTGATGTCAACAGTTCAATGAATAGGAACTATTATCTCTCCTTTTTATTAAAAAATCATTTTAGAAAATAAAAAAACAAAAGAAGAAACATAGCAAGTTGTGGTGGCACATGCTTGCATCCCTAGCACTTAAGGAGACAGAGGCAATAGGATTGTGGGGAGTTTCAGCCTGCCGAGGTTAGTGAATTAGTGAATTCAGGACCAGCCTAAACTACACAGCAAGACACTGTCTCAAAGAGATATTAAGAGAGAGAGAGAGAGAAAGAGAGAGAGAGAGAGAGAGAGAGAGAGAGAGAGAGAGAGATCTTAACTGAATTTATGAAGCCAATAACAACCTCAATACTAAAACAGGATATTGAGGGATTTTTGGGTTTACTTGTAAGGAAAGACACACAACAGAAAAAAAATTAATAAGAATATTGAAAGTATATCAAGATGCACCTCAAGAGTCAATTAATGGAAGTTTAGTTGCTTCTGTTGTTCTTTGTAAACAGAACTAGTTGGAAAATGTTTCAATTCTTTTTAGACCAAAAATATGCACATTGATAAGCATTATAGACAGGTCATTTGGGTCTTTTTCTTTTCTTTTCTCTTTTCTTTTCTTTTCTTCTTTTCTTCTTTTCTTTTCTTTTCTTTTCTTTCTTTCCCTTTCTTTCTTTCTTTCTTTCTTTCTTTCTTTCTTTCTTTCTTTCTTTCTTTCTTTCTCTCTCTCTCTCTTTCCCTTATTTTAGATGAAGTCTCACTCTGTAGCTGAGGCTGGCCTAGGACTCTTAGCAATCCTCCTGCCTCAGCCTCCTGAGTGGTGGTGTTACATGCATACGCCACCAGTGCCTGACTTTATGCGATGCTGGGAATTGAACTCAGGGCCTTGCACTTTTAACCACTGGGACATTTCTCCATCCCCCAAAGGTCTCTTTTTCATTGGTACAATAATAATGCTTATTTTGAATAATTTGATGAAGTATTGCATTTTCTCCCACAAGACTGAAACTGAGTAGTTTATAGAAATAGTTGATTAAAATTTTCTTTAAATTCCTTAAAATTTTAAATGCAATGAAAAAGCTATCTAAAATGTTTTAAGATATAATATATCTTTAGGACTATGAAGAAGGTGGGCAAAACCTTGGTAAAAATCATGCTAAGTTTTTTAAAAATGCCATCCTTTAAAATATCTGTCCAAACAAATAATCTTGATTCAATAGCACCATGTTATAACAGGAATAGTAACCATGTGTGACATGTTTACTCTTCTTCAGGCTTTGGGCAGAACACGGTACACCTGCTGCTTTTTTCAACCTTCATAAACCTGCTTTGAGGAAGTCTTTTATCGTGCCCCCTTCAAAGATGAGGACCCTGAGGGCCAGAGGTGGATCTAACTAGATTAATCACTGACTTAGTCTTTCTCTTGCCTTCTACAATCTTCTTGGAATAAGCAACACAGGCATCAATCATCCAATCACATTTGGTAAATCAACTTCTGTTGTCTTATGAAGCTGGGTGTGGTGGCACACGCCTGTAGTCCCAGTATTTAGGAGGCTGATTTAGAAGGGTGGCCATGAGTTTGAGGACATCTTGGGCAACAGAGTGAGTTCAAGACAAACCTAGACTGCAGAATGAGCCTCTGCCTTAAAAAAAAAAAAAGTTTTTGGTGTCTTAAGTGTCTTTAGCATCTACATTTGACCTAAAATTAAGATTAAGTATTATTTATTTGTGAGATCGACTTAGATGCATTTCCCTTAGCAATGCTTGACACTTAGGTGCTGCTTCTTATGGCCAAACATTGACATGAGTAGCTTACTCATGTGCATGCTAGCACACACACATACACACACATGTCACACACACACACACGAGCAGATTTCTTAACTAGGGTACTACCATTTTACTAATAAAGAATTTTTAGCTCAACATGTTTACGCAGCTGTGATACAAAAGTGACTGACTACTTTCAAACTTCACCTGTTTGGCCCCGGAGTCCGGGCACTCAATGAACACATTTTATGATTATCAATTCTGCAGGCTGCAGCCAGAGAATACCATGACCTCGGCGACAGGAGAAAATGATTTCCAGGAGCGTGTGTTGCTTCACTATTGCGTCCTCAACACCAGAGTAGAGTGGCTGCACAGTATGCTGCCTGTGTGGTCTGAGTACGTGGGTGACTTACTGAGCTACATGCAAAATACTGTACTAAACTTTAGAAACAAAAGAGGAACCAAGTGTGAATGAATAGAGGTGCCCTCGCTCGCCTTCTCCATGCATCATACACATGCCCTTCTCTAGAATAACTACTGCTATAATCGATGCACAGTTACCTTATGATTGAATGAACAAAGTCAAAGTCATCTAGCTTTGTTTTCCTCTGTCACGACTCAAAGGTGACATTCACTGGGGTAGGTTCCCCCCATCCCAACGAAGATGGATTAATTACTAAGAAGAAAATTAAGTTTCTTCCACTGCGTGTTATATTAGTCAGTTTTTACACTGGATGACAATATGCCACAATCGCATTAAAGAGGGAGATGTCTAGTTGGTCCACTGTTTCGGGCTATTCAGTGCACAGTCAGCAGCTACAAGGCAAGAACATCATGGCAGAGGGACTTGGCAGGGAAAAAGCAGCAGAGAGGGAGGAGCCTGGGATCAATTATAGACCTCAAGGTCACTCCTCTGTGACCTACGTGGACATACCAGAAAGGGTGTTTAACTAATTATGATTTCTATGATAGCTGCCAAGTCAACTAAGGTGACACAATTTATCTTATTTATCAAGTGTGTTTTTCCCCCCGGTTTTTCTGCTTCCTTCAACTTTTGTATTATTTATTCCGTATAACCTCTACCTTCAAATTCTCACTGCCCAAGGCCAATGGCTAAGCAATGAGACAGTTACTATGTAGGCCCTGCTTGTACAGAAACTGTCAGAGAAGTTTGCCTCGTTGAGCCAAACTGACATTCAAGAACCTTTTGGCCTATTTCTCATAGCTAAAAGTTATATACGCAACATATCTTGTACTACCAGTCACTCTGAACTATTTTAAAGTGCTCTTAGCAGTATTGCTAAAGTGCTCCTCCCAAACAGAAATAAATTTATATCTTAAAGCAAACAGTAATAGTAAGTAACATAAGCTTTTTAATGATTTCTAACTTTTGCATCATAAATAACAGAATCTTCAGTAAGAGTAGTTCTTGGTAGTACTTGCCAAAAAATGATATTAATGATTTTAAGCAATGTCTTTAAGAGATTGCTTCTGTTCTTTAATAATGCTTTACTGCAGCCTTAAATAATGGAAGCAAATTTGAAATAGAAAAAGACTATCAATATATATCAAATTATTAGAGAAACTAAGGAGAACAGAGGCATTTTTAAGCATCTTTGTTGTTTCTCTGTTTTTGAAGACAGAAGTTGGACACTTAAATGAAGAGAAATAGAACTGATCTATAGAGTAGAATTCACTCCTTGCCTTAAACTGTAAAAAACAACAACAAAACAAAACAAACAAACAAACAAAAACAAACATCATCACAGTACCAGACTACTGGGTTTATGATTTACTGATTGGAGAAACTGTCCTCATGTCAGGTGGTTGGGACTGCTTTCTTCTACAGGCCAACTCTCATACCACACATCAATATTGATGTGGAATTGGAAGAGATTTTCTCTGACTCTGGGAGACATGGCCAGTGTATACTCACTCTCTATTTTTTTTTTTTTAATGAAGGAAAGATCAGCCTCTTTCTGATCAGGATTTTTATCACTTGTAAAAATATGTCTAGGAAATTGGTGTAATCAACTCATGCCAACTCCAAATACTAGAAACAAATTAATGATAAACTTGTATGTGGACAAAAATTAGAATTTTCAAAATAAAGATCGTCAGATATGACTATATGTTAACTTACATTTTTATTTGCAGACATTTTTAATTTTTATTTTTTTCCACTAATTTTATTATGGTAAAAAATCACATGACTTAAAATTCAACTTTTTTTTTTTTGTAAATACGTGAATTCCAAATTCTACAACACATTAGAACTTGGGATCTGGGAAATAAGTGAGCATCTATGTCTACCCCTTTTTCAGAGGTTTACTCTTTTCCTATCTGACCATTGCCTCTCTTTCTATCCTATCATTCATGTTGGGGCTTTTTAAAATGTCATTATTTTTGTGCATTGCATAAGAGGGACACCGATTTATAGTCAGTTTTTTATCCATTCCATGGAGCATTATTGACCTTAGGTGGCCCCATTTTCGTTCAAACACTTCATATCTGTCTTTCTTTATGGCTGCATAGTATTCCATTGTGCATAGGTACCACATCTTCTTTAACTATCCCTGTATGGATGGCATGTAGGTTGTTTCCAGGATTTGGCTATCACGAATTGTGCTGGATATGCATGTGTATTTTTCGTATGTTAATTTCTTTTGGAAATGTGCCTAGTAGAGCAGTAGTTAGATCAAATGGATTTTCCATTCTCAGCTTTTGGAAAAACCTCTAGGCTGCTTTCCATAATGGTTGCACCAGATTGCATAACGGCCAGCAGTGGAGTCGAGTTTCTTTTTTCTGCACACTCACCAGCAATTTGGTGTGTTTTGAGTTCTTGGTGGAGGCCATTCTCACTGGAGTGGGTGAAAACTCCACTTTGTTTTTATCTGTATTTCTCTTACTTTTTAAAAAATAAAGCAAAAGTTGTAATATACCTCAGATAACATCTACTCCGTAGCAAGTGCTCCATGTTTGCTATTGTGTTGTCATTCTCTGTTAAAAATTCTGTTAGGTGAAATTCTTGGGGTCATAATAGGATGATTTTAATTTCTGTTCATGACTTGGAATCACGTGCACACATAAAGATCTTTATAATTCAAAACACAAGTTATTATTAATAATGTCTAGAAATGATTTTTCCTCACTATAAGTATGGTCTTCTAAAAAAGCAGCCTTTTCTGAAAAGATATTGTATCAACCTCAAAGCAGTATGAAACACTTATTTGTTGCTTTTAACAGCATATCAGTCTCCTTGTTTCTGGCAATAGCGCCCTAGTTTTCTATCGGACTCTTACTTCTCCTCTCTAGGGTGCAATCCTTGGAACTTCTAGTCAGTGTTGAGCAGGGGAGTTATATTACTCAAATTTTCTCTGAGTTTTGAAATTAAAGAAGGTCAAGTATGAAACATGGGGCAGTTAATTAATCACACTGGGACTTCCTGAGACAATAACATGGACACTCTGTGGCCTGGGCTCCTGCAGTTATTATAAATCTCAACTTTCTGGGCTGAGTCCTTTGAGTTTTATTTCAGTCCCTCCAGCTACCTTATAACATTCTAATATTTTCATTTCTGTTTACGTTAGGTGTAGTTTATCATTGCTTAAAAAAAAATAGATAGTTCATCCCAAACAGAAAACAAAGCTGACATTCTCTCTTCTGACATTCACTTTATTTTTCCCCACTTTGAATCCAAAGTAGGCAATGTGAATATTTCAAAATATATAAAAAATTCTCTGGATTTAAAAAAGAAGTATATATTAAAAATATTCCCCAAACTACCAATGAATCCCCTTACTTTATATAAACCACTGTACTAACTCAACCCATGATCTTGTGTCTGGTGATTGTGTTTAACCCAGAACTCTTTGTTAGTCATTTGTGGAACTCTTTAGTAGTTTCAGCCTTGGAGAATAACTTGGTTCCCACAGAAATCATTATGTGTATTATCATATTTGCCAGGAAAATGCAAAGTCTTCTGAATATTGTAGCATATATTCATAATTTCTTCTACTTGGGTTATTTTTTACTTTTTGTTTTGATTTATTTTTCTTTTACTCTCTCTACAATTTTATGCTAACAACATCTATAAGACTAAAACCAAAAGCTTATCTTGAACTATAAGAATATATATTCTTTATCTCATTTTCAAAGGTTCCTTTGAAGCTTCAAGGTCTATTGAACTTTTGCGTGAGCATTACTACTCTGGGCTCCCACAATCCTCTCCGTCAGATGCTAAGCCAAATGCCTCCTGCCTTGGGAGAGATGCCATTTACTTTTTGGCAAGTAGACATTGCTCGATCTTTGGACTGCTACCAAATTTGTGTTTGCGAACCTTTTTCAAAGATCCTTAAATATAACATAATCTCTGGTATTTTCAGGGTTTAGTCTGTGTTTTGCTTCCTCAACTCTTGATACTTTGCTACCAAACTAGACCAATTTGAATCACCAGTATTTTCCTGAATATAGCTCCGAACTCCCCATCTCCTGACTCACTTCTGTAGTGCTCTCATCTTTAGACAGCTTCATGAATGCCATTTTGGGGGGTGGAAGGTCTTTCATTTCTGTCCCACGTAGTTGTTTTCCATTGGCGAGAGAATTGTTTACTGCCATTTCTCCCTGCACTATCACTTCCTTTATTTCAGGCACTGTCTACCTTTACTCTCTTTTAGATTTTCTTTTCAGTACAGAGACTAATGTGTTTTAGTTCCATCTTTCATCTGCATGCCCTTGTCTCTACAGCAATCACTAGTTCTTAATGGGTGTCTTTGTTCGAATTAGAGGCTCTGTTTCCTAGCATTAGCTCAGAGAAAACAGTCAGATCCAATTCTGAGCCCAGGCGAAGTCTGGCTCCCGATCCACCCATCCCCAGGGAATGCTGTAGATAGGGACAGGCGGTGCTTTCCTGTGATTTTTCTGGAGCATGCTTTAAGTGCCCCTTCAGGCCAGCAGTCTTTTATAACTTGGCCGTCAACACCAGCGTTCACTCTGGTTATTATGAGGTTTTAGCCCGTAGGCACCAGTCAGTGAAGTCAGTGAAATGCAAGGGAAATATTAGATCTCTCTCTCTCTCTCTCTCTCTCTCTCTCTCTCTCTCTCTCTCTCTCTGTCATTTAAGACTAATCTCTTAGTATTCTTTCTGACTTTGTAGATGAAACTGCATTTCATTCAGATGAAAAGATGGCAGAGTTAACCCACAGATTTCGGGACCTATCTCTGCCCTTTAATAAATCCTCTCCCAAGCCGGCACCACGTCCTGCCACTTGTACGTTTAAGAATTCCTTGTAGCATTTGCTTTCCCTTTGTTTCCCTAAGTCACTTATCTCTAATCACTTGTATGGAATATTGGCATTGCTTTTCATGTGACTCTCCTGGCACCGTTTATCATGGTTCAGAAGCCAGTGGTCCTTAACATATGGCTTTCAGACAGCTGCATTAGCACCACCATTGTTGGGGCTCAGGAAACAACACTCCAAAATTCAAGTATCAGACACAACACTTACTCTTGACTTTCTGTCCCCTGAATCGTCTTTCTTCTCCACAAGTCAATCCAGAGAGTCCAAAATTACTTCCCCAAGGCAAGTCATAGCAGCTGAAACTGCTTTTCCTCAAGGAAAGTCATAAATCTTACATTACTCCAATCTCACCACCCCACCACACACATCTTTCCTTCTTAGAGCTATCCATAACAAGTTTTAAAACCTATCTGGTCTTTTAGTAGATAACAAGATCCCCATTCCGGAAGGGGTCTCACTCCCTACTGGAGAGGAAGGATCACTGCACAGAGAGACTGGAGGAATCTGAACAGCAGGCTGTGCAGGGTTCCCATTCAGTCTGCTAGCGCTAGATCACATACTGTTTGTCCAATCCTACTTCTACGCATCTGTGCATGTGTCCGTTAACCAAAGCAGAAAAG
This sequence comes from Ctenodactylus gundi, assembly GCA_004027205.1. Taxonomy (NCBI): domain Eukaryota; kingdom Metazoa; phylum Chordata; class Mammalia; order Rodentia; family Ctenodactylidae; genus Ctenodactylus; species Ctenodactylus gundi. The sequence continues at coordinate 163,428 of PVKB01002179.1, forward strand.
TGGATAGTTTACCTTGGACCTTATGGCTTCTCTCTGAAGGGTCTTGTGTCATGTAAACCTGTGCTCCAAGAAGCTCATTTTTCTTTTATTATTCTTTTATTAACAATGATCATGTATGACCCTTTATAATAGGGAAAAAAAGCTGGCTATGTGCTATACATTTTCAACAACTATATTATGATAGTTCGTTCCTGCATTGGTGTGCTAGCAGGTATGCTATTCAAGGTGTCACCCTGTTGTCTCTGTGACAGGCCCCAGGGGTTGGTCACCTGTTCCTGGCAGCCATAGTTTCTACAGATTCTTCTTCAGTCACTGCTACCATCAACCTGAGAATCCACTTGGCGATCTTGTTCCAGCTCCTACCCAATGAACAATGGCCCTAAAATTCTAAATGTAGCTAGTCCCTGAACTGTAACCCTCTGCCGTTGAACTTCCCGGGGTTGTGTTGCAATTGCACAACTGGCATTCCCAGTCCAGCTTTGTCACTAGCAATGAAACTTTAGATTTGTTGAGACATGCACGACATTTCTCTTAGAATATTTTCCCTAATATCTTAACAGTTATCTGGGAACAATAAAGGTTTTAGCCCAGCTTGTAGGACAAGCCAATTGCTCTGTGCTCCTGAGTCTTTCCTATAACTTTCCCTGACATAACACTCTTGCTTTTTCACTTTGGGGTTGTTAAATTTATGTGTCAATATCTTCAAGCCATGAGATATGCAGGAAGACAGTAAAATGATATGTCTGTTGCACAGTCACGTGAGCTCACCACTTAATAATGATCTCCTTACATAAATATCTTGAAATATGTATCTTCCTGTGTATACCTTAAGACAAATATCTTCCTATTTATAATAACCTTTAATTTACATATAAGTACATGCATGTACATATGCATAGTATCACATTCTCACATAGTATCACATTCTCCTTCCTATTGGTTCTGTTTCTCAGGAGAACCCTGCATAATACATTTGCAAAATAAACAGCATCATGTGCATCAAAGGACAACACATTTTTAAGAGGATCACTGCTGGAGTAAACACACAAAGGTAAACACTGTATTAGGTGGGCATTGCCATGACAACGGTTTCTGAAGCAGCCCAAATTTTCACAAGCCCATCATCCTTTGAACTCGTGTGAAACTAATTAGTACCACCTTCACTGGGATTAAATAAAAACACATCGCTGTGGTTAATGAGGAGCTCCTGAATTCTCCAGATGCGCTTACAATAAGGGAAGAAAACAGTAAGATTTCAAATATTAAAAAATGAGTCACAAAGAAAAAAAATCTCAGCCTTAATAAGAAAGAAATATATCTAAAGAGATTTTAGGGGAAAGGATGTTTAATCAAGTAGAAGTTGAATAATTTGAAAATTAGCATTCTTCAAACAAATGCTATTACTAGAAGAAAGGAAATCGCGAGCTGAAAATAAAGAAAACACCTAAGGATGAGACACTGCTAATCACAGACATACAATACTCTAATCCTTACGGGGAGGGAGGAGAGGGTGCCCCAGAAAATTCATTTGGCTCACTTGGCTTCTTTGCCTATAACTTGAATGAAACACCCACAAGGGTCATCTGACTCTCTTATTCTGATTTCACGTCTAAAAATAATCTTTCCAATATTACATTTCATGTCTAAAAATAACCTTTCTAATGATACTTTGCTCTGCCGTTAAATACTAAAACAAAGTATTAATATTTTATGAGCATAGTAGGGAATGGAAAAAATAAAAGACGAATATATCAAAAGGAAAAGACTTTTGACTTGTTTCTTTTACCACAGTTGAAAAAGAAGTCTGTCCTTGTGTCTAAGGCTGATCCTCCTAATTGAAGTCTGGAATCTAAAGGAGGAAAAGGACCTCATTGTATCAAGTAGCCTTCACTGGCCTGCATCATTAGTTTCTATGTTTCTACCTTTTTTTTTTTTCATCAAAAGTGAGTAATATCACACTTCTCTTATCTTCTATTAAAATACTTTTATCCTCCCCAAAACTTTCCTGTTTTTCTCTGTTTCCATAAACAGCCATATACCCGTTCAGGGCCCCAATTGGGAATCATTCTGTTTCCAACTCCTTCAGCTCTACATTTAGTGTAATAATCCAGTCAGTCATCTGAGATACTGTTACCTTTAATAAACCGTGTTCCCTTGCTTCCCCTTGTTTAGGCCTATGTCCTCCTTAGGCCCATACAACTTATTTCTGGGATTGTGCAAAGAGTCCTTTCCTTTCATAGGTGATGTTGGCCTAGTTTTCCTTCAACTCATATTAAAATTGTGATTTAAGCATTGTTTCCCACTCTCCCTCTCATTCTTTCTGTTTTTCAAAAATGACTATATGAGTGAATTTTAGGAGGAAGGAATAAAAGTAGTTATTTTTTGATCCTTTCAGATGATGAAGAAGAAATATCTAGATAATAAGAAAGAAAAAGTTTTGTGTTCTGGGCTTAACTTGTAAGTTTAATGGTTGGACTTCAAGGACAGAAGACGAATAAAATTGGAAGGAAAAAAATTCTTAGCTACGACATACTTTGAGAAAGAATTTCTTGTTGTAGAATTGTTTATTTAACGAACTTAAACTTTGGTAGATGTATGAAGCAAGGTTCTGTAGAAAATATCAAATAAGAGCTGAAAAGAATAGTCTTGTTCTCTATAGCCCCTCAAAAACTAAAATAACTAGGAGTAAACTTAACTATGGAAGTCCTCTAGAAGACAGCTATAGTATGCTGAAAGTAGCAATTGAAGAGGATTTTAGCAGACGGAAAGACATCCTCTGTTCATGGGTCAACAGAACTAATACAGTCAAAATGAGTATACTGCCAAAACTAATACACAGATTCAACCAAATTCCTATCAAAATACAAAATACATTTGCATATATGTGTGTGTGTGAATATATCTTTTTGCAATGGGAACCCTCTTAAGATTTTACATCAATACTAGGATATGCATGAAAAGAGTTAGATTTAAAAAAGCAGGTGTTTCAATCTCCTTAGCAATTTGTAAGTGAAAAATAAATTCTACTATCACTATTTATTTTATATATCATGCAGTTTGACTAGAATGCTTTAAGCATAAGGACACAGGATTATCTTCTCTTGAGAGTCAGAAACCAGTTGGCTCTGATTCTCCCAATGTTTCGTGATTTGATAACGTTTCCAATTTTTCTTATCTCTATGATTTTGGTTTTTCTATTACTTGAGTTAACTTTGATCATTTGTCTTTTTCCAAACTTGTCCATGGCATCAAGATTTTCAAATAAACTTTTGTTGTGTGAGTCACCGAGCCTACCATATTTTATTATGGCAATCTGAGCAGACTAACCTACCCTCTTATTAAAATCCTTAAAAATTCATACCTTATTTTCTGAATGAATGAACACATCACTCAGTTACCTTCATGTACACTAATATGACCTATGACGTCCTATCGCACTGACAATATCTATTTTCCTGAGCTTGGAAGGCAAGTGCACATCCAAAATATCTTCACTCTGATTGATGTCTGAGGCACCAATAACATGTTCAATGGCATCAATTTGGCTTTGACTTTAAAATTAGTCATCTAAATGCAATAAAATAAAAGGTAACAATCCACTTTTTCACATATGTTCATATATGAATCAAATTATAAGTTCTCTTTACTTTCAGCTACATGAGATTGGTGCAAAATTGTATATGAATTGTATACTAAATTGTATCTATAATTGTATACTATAAGCAGAAAGACCATCCTCTGCTTTCCAGACTGTGGGTGGCACACGTTGTGTTGTGTTCTGTCTCTGAGAGAACTTACTCCGGACACGGATAGTCTCAAGTCCTGAATCTACCTGTGGATGTCAGTTAAACTTTTGGGCAGCATTCTCCATCTCTTCAATGTCTTAGTTTTTCATCTAAAAATGAGAATTTCTACCTGCTAGACTTCGGAATTGATATACATCTATTCTTTGGCCCATAGTAAGTACTCACAAATATGAACTCAAATAAACATTACACAAACATGTGTATGGATTACAGTGTATGATATTCCATTATTGAATATGAAATTGTGCCATGTAGCAGTACCAGCAACAACAACAAAAGACTTTGAATTCCCTCTGGGAGACAGACTTAGACTTGCAAGATTTTTGACATGAGTCAACCTGACATCACTTCATCATCAAGTGGTACAAAGGTCAGCTTGCACAAAAGAAATCAGTACTGTTCAGCGTGAGTGTGTCACTGCTTGTCATTGGCTACAATGTAAAAGGCAATTTGCTGAATTTTAATTTGATTTTGTTCCATCTTTTAGTGCAGTTACTGAATAATTATTTTGTCATGAACTCTATGCACAATAGCAGAATCTGGCTTCCTAAGATTAAGAAACTGATTTTCTCTGATGTGCTTTGCCCCTCTTTTGACCTTCAATTTCTGAAAACATTCCTTTGGTATTCTCTTTGGGCGTAATTTTTCACTCATTGTCATGTTTTTAATTTTCATTGTTCTTGTCTACTGAAATTTCATTTTTCTTTCAACTAGCAGAAAGATTTACTAAATCTTTGTATACAGCAAATTCTCATTAAATATTAAGGGTGTGTGTGTGTGTGTGTGTGTGTGTGTGTTTGTGTGTGTGTGTGATATAGTGTCATGAATGAACATTTCCCTGAAGAAAAGGAAGCTCCCTTCAATAACTCATAAACACTAATAAGTAGAAGTGGTAAGGGTTATAAATAAATTCCTTTGAATAACTTACTTTCTTAAGACTTCCCCACCATCTCAAAACTGTTGTCTGTCTCCCTCTGATATGTCACTCACATTATAATGATAATATAATCAATGTGCATGTGTTTCTCCATGATAAGGTTATAAGACTATGTCTTTTCTCTGTACTTATCAGAATTTCTAGTACACAGAAAGCATGGATATCCATTAGATAAAAAAGTATTGAATGAGTGAATATCTGAAAAAATGAAAGGCCCTGAGGCTGGCAGATGTAATATAGGAAAATGATATTCTTTACTGTCTTGATTTACTTGAGAAAGAAAACTAAGTGAAGAAGAAAATAGTTGAAAGACAAGAACATTTAAAGTTCGTAAAGGTCCCATATCTGAGAGTTTTCAGCAAACAAATACTTGATGACCAGTTTCACTGCTTCTTGCTTAAATATTACTGAAGAGGAAAAAAACCACATATCACCACCCATTTTGTGCATTAACTATGGTTGCTTTTGGCTAGTATAGCAGAGTTGAATAGGTATAACAGAAGACATGTATTAGTCAAGCTTTTCTAGAAAAAAAAAATGTTGAAGGAAACCTCCCCTGACTCCCAGTGAGAAAGAATTTATTAGTGCATTTGGCTCCTGTGGTAGTGGGTGCCAAGTAGTCCCAGACATGCTATCTGTAAGCTGGACCGCCAGGGATTCCAGTAGCATGACCGGCTCTAAGTCCAAAGCCTGAGAAGCAAGGGGAACCCATAATGGTGCCAACTCTTGGCCAAGCTGAAGTCCTGAGCCTCTGGGGACCACTCTCTAGACTCTAAAGTCAGGAAGTCCAATACCCAAGGGAGAAGCAGGGTCTTCCACATCAAGGAGAAAGATGAATGCATTTCCCTTTTCTGCTTTTTTTGTTTTATTTCAGCTGTGAGATAAGATGAAGACCACCCACGCTGAATGAGGGTGGATCTTTATAATTCAGTTCGCCTATTCAAATGCCAATCTCCTCCAGAACCCCCTCACTGACATATCAAAAATAATACTTTCCCAGCTATTTTAATATCTCTTAATGTCATCAAATGTTACCCAGACGAACCATCACATACTTCATAGCCTGCAAGCCTAAAATATTTACTATCTGATTCTTTATAGGAAAGATTTTTTCAATCCTTGTTTTAAAGCATCAAGTATGAGTTACTTTAAAGTGCAATGCTTATTGTTTATTTTATCGATATTTGATAGTTGAAGTTCAGAGTAATTTAAGCAGCAAACTACATTTTATTTTACTCGCTAGATAAATTCACATTAAAAGAAGATCTCAGTAATATTTGTATATCAGTAACTGTCTTAGCCATTCATGGAATAGTTACAATATCTGATAATAGAATTTACATATATTTTATCTTTGGACCATTAAATTTTCTTTGCTTCTTTCAAAGCAACCATATTTCTTATGTGTTGCTTCTCAGCCAGTGTAGTAATGAAGATAAATTTGGTTGAGGAAACAGGTGGGAGTGGAGCAAAAGGAATGCAAGTACAATTCTTTGTACTCAATAAAAACCAAGCTGAGTGGACTGGGTGGGAAGGAGAATCAAGTAATGGGGTCATGGCCCTGGCTAGCAAAGTTTCTTTCTCTTTGATGAGCTTCAAGATTTATCTTCTGTACTGTGGTGTCCAGCAAGTGAAAACCCAAGGGCATTTCTGTAAACGGACTCTGAAAGAGTCAAGGGTGTTTTCTGAAAACACCGGCTTCACAGAAGAAGTCCCGATCTGGATAATTCTGCATGGTTGAGACAAGCTTTGAATTGCCATGGTAACACAATTTATCCAGGACAGTATTTCTTCTAAGATCCTGAAATGCTGTGAAATCAACTACTCTTTTAAGAACGATGAATGTCGACAAAGACTTTCTCAGAAGAACACCTACTGCACAATAAATAACCCCAGAATTAATAAATGGGGTTATATCAAGTTAAGAAGCTACTGCATAGCAAACCATCAACAGAGTGAAGAAAGAACTTACAGAGTGGGGAAAAATATTTGCCACTTACATATCAGATCAGGAGCTGTGTGTTCCCATAACTAGGATATACAAGGCACTGAAAAAAAAATACCACTCAAAATCAAAGACCCAATTTAAAAATGGACAATTAAAATGAACAGACAGTTCTCAAAAGAAGTACAAATGGCCAGCAGATACCTGATCTTCAATACCCTTAGCCATTGAAGAAACGCAAATCAAAAAAAAAAAAAAAAAAAGACACTCAGATGCCATCTTATTTCAATTAGGGTGGTTTCTATCAAGAATTCAAAAAGCAGTAGATGTTGACTTGTGTGCCAGCAGAAGGAACACTGTTACATTGCTGGTGGGACTGTAAACAGATACAACCATTATGGAAAGCATTATGGACACTTTCCAAAGAACTGCAAACAAGCTATTCCATTTGCCCCAGTGATACTTTTTTCAGGGTAACTTTCCGAAAGAGTTAAAAAGCACCGTATTCATATTCAGGTTTATAGCAACATAACTAAAAATAGCTTTCCCTCGGAAGATGCTAAAATATCCATCAAAGACTAGTGGATAAAGAAAATATAGTACACATATGCAGCGAAGTGCTTCCATACCATAAAGACAGATTTGAGTAATTTGTAGGAAAATGGATACAAACTGAGACTGTTATGGTTAGTGAAGTGAATTGGGATCAAAAGATGGTCTTCCTCATGGAAGGAACCCATATAATACATACTAGAGTCAAATGGGAGACACGCTGGGAGTCAGGTGGGACAAGACAGAGTGCAGTGGAGAGAGAAAAGAAGGGGAAGGACAAAGATCCATGAATGCTTTAGATTGTGAGTATACAGAACACACAGCATAACTTTCAAGGTGAGATTGCTCTGTCGCTTTTCAGGCCATTTGTTTAAGACTTCAGAGTAGGGAGGTAAAAACAATGTTATTGGATTTTCTATTACAGACCACTTTACAGCTGTGGATTTCTTCTTACCATCACTTATTCATGTCCATCCTCCTCCATCCTCTGTACTCCTCATGTTCACATTACCATTTTCCCCCCCTGGTTCCAAATAAAAGCGTAATGATGAAAAAAAAAAAAAAAAACATGTGCCCTGTTTTGTTGGCAATGGCAGCTTCTTTAATTTGAAGATCTCGATTTCCCCTTCTGCCTGGTGAGAAATCCTAGAAGACTGACTTTCCTTTACCCCCTGCCTCCAAGTACTGCTATACTTAACTAGTGGCATATCCTTCTCAATAGCCTTTAGTGGAGAACCTTTTTTTAGATATAATTTGTATCTTTCCTGTCACAATTTGCAGCCATTTATTTTGAGTCAGTCTCCATGTGGATGTAGAACATCTGGTCAACCTTTATAAAGAGCTTTTGCAAGCTTGAAAACAGTTATTAACAACCCTCAGCTACCTTCTCCTTAATAGTAATCAAAGTTTTTTTTTTAACATCTCTTGATAATAATGTGCTGCCCTTTGAATACAAACCTGTGATGGATTTTTAAGACACTAACTGAGTTGTTTTCTGGGCGTGGTAATAGAGCTTGCACTTACTTAACCACTTGTCTTCTACTTTAATCCCCATCGTGTTGCTTGTGATTTTCTTTCTTTCTTTTTTTTCCTTTTCTCATTTAAACAGGGTCTTCCTCTCTAGCCCAGGCTTGTGGATTTTTAAGGCAGAACATGGAAGTATCTGTGACTATAAAGCAATTAATAGAAATACTGGGTCACACTATTCCATATTTCCTATCTCAATCAGTAGATAGGATTTTACATTTTAAGAGTTCCAATAGGTATTTCTTATATTTTCCTCAATCTCTATAACAGAAGAAAACTTCCCAATTGCTATTTGAGAAAAGAAATCCCGAATAAATAATTAACTTTGTTATGATGAAATTTCTTAAAAACTTTAATGACACTATCATATTACTTAAAACTTAAAATTCTTTACTAATTCTATAAAAAGATTGTAATTCTTATAAAACAGATGGTAATGGTATAAGAGGAAACAAGAAAAAATCCATAGAATTCTTCTTTTAAATACCCATAATGCATATTAAATTATGGTACTGTATAAATAAAAGCGCAGTTGTTTCATCTTGCCAAATTTTGACTTTTTATGAGATAGATGCAGGAATATTTTATTTCATAAAATATTCATTGTTTTTTTTTTGTTTTGTTTTTGTCAAATAGAATTTAGATGATGCAGGAAGATGAATCAAGGAGACCGCTCAGAAATCCAGACTGTAAGAAGAACTTAGTTTAAGTCTCAGCTCCCAGCCAGGAAAAACATGGTCAGATGTGGTACACAGCTAATGTGGTATTACAGGTTGATGGATTTATTCAACAAAGTGATGCTTTATTAACTTCATAAAGAACCCTGTGCAAGTTGCTGTCAATACAAGAATGAAAAATAGGAAACGAGACCGATTTCTCTTTCCCATATACATAACTTATGGTGGGCAATGGTGGATAATAAAAAAATAGCAGAGGCAAACACACAATTTGAAACGACGCAAAATTCTTTGAAAAAAAAATAGCATAGTCCCATCGAGTGAGCAGTGCTAACATAAATGATATAATTTGTAAGACAAGACTTAAATGACTAGAAGGCTACAACTCTTTGAATGTGCAAGTAAAAAATCAACCGAGAGGAAATGTAGGAAATGGGAAAGCGACATTGTGATGGAACAGAGTATCGCACACTTGTGTAACTGTTTACATAACAGTCCTTACAAAGAGTTCCCTTTCTGTGCCACTCCACCAGTTGAACTTTAAATCATCTGTCTTCTATGACTCCTCCCCCAAATTTATAAAATCAGCTGTTTGGATTCCAGTTCACTATATTTTTTCTCTTGCGCTTTAAAGAAATACTTAACCGTACTTCAAAATTCACACCCAATTATATATATTTAGAAATGTTTTGTATATGGTTGTTTTAAGTTCTCAGAGAAGATAGTTCTTTTCTAGAATGAACGTTGTGCCCTTGATTTATCTAGTCTTGTAGAATGTTAAACTTTTTAGAGCAACGACATTGGCAACTAAAGGATCTTGAAGCTTGTTGAAGATCCACCATCACTTTCCATTTTACTTATTAGATTCTGATTTATTAGATATCCAACACAAAGATTTTTATAAAACTGAAGTAAAGAATGTCTTGGGGTGGGGGGTAATAAACAGAAGCCCCATCAAAACCAGTGACATAATTTGATTATATGAGAGTGAAGCCGAGGGGCCTGTTCGCAATGTGCTTGGTACTGTGTAAAGTCTCAGTTTTGATGAAGAACTTGCTTATTTGCAACTAGTTGTCTATTCTCAGCCTTAAATTTTCAATAATTGTTTGATTTTTCAGCAACAATATTCTTTTTCTCTTTGTCTTTACTTTCAGCAATAATCACTGAGCAATGGTGATATTATGTAGGGAGCCTTTGCTAGTAAGGCAAGAATATTCAAGAATAAGGGCCCAGAATTATAAGGATCTGTTAGGTATATAATAAGCCAATGATCTCTCAATGAGATCTAGTTTTGCTTTTCAAAAGAAAGACCAATCACCTTAAATCATGTCAACACACAATCATTGAGAAACATTTTAGCAAAAATTAACTGGTTGTATAAAAGATGTATGTGGTGATAGATGAGGATGTCCTCAAAAAATGTAAAAATTTTATTCATTCCTATTAGCTTATAATATTTGTGATGGGCTGAATATTTGTGTCCCTCCAATATATTTATCTTGAAATCCTAACCTCCAATGTGATTGTATGAGAGGGTGGAATCTTTGGGAGGTGATTAGGCAATGCTTAATAGGAATAGAGCCCTTATAAATGGAATGCCAGAAGCTTTATCTCTGCCATGTAAGGACATACTCCATGGGGGCGCCATCACCAGAAACCATCTGTACCGGCACTCTGATCTAGAATTTCTAGCCTCTAGAAATTAGAAAAATAAATTTCTGTGGCTAAATCCACCCGCCTCCCCTGTATACGGTAATTTGTATAGCAACTCACACCAGGACACTGATATTTGGAGAAGGCACATTCCAACATCAGAATTAATAAAAGGTAGCCATGTGAAAAAGTCTGAAATATATATAAAAAAGTGCTTCTCATGCAGCTGGTTCAGATGGGATGAAGATGTTTCAGGACAGTTACCTAATTTAAGGGTTTGAAGAGAATGAAGAAAATCATGAAAGAGCTCATGAGAACTTTTAAATAGGGCTAAAAGATCTGAAGTTTTGCTTCATGAGCCCTCCTTAAAGCTGTGTTTTACTTAGACTGTTAAAATACTTAGTGCCAAAGATACCTTTATGCTGCTGCTTCTTTTAGTTGGCTCCAGAAAACTTAAGCTCATGCATTTAAGGAAAAAATCAACATGCTATGGGAATGTGGTAAAAATAAAAGAACAGGCTATTTGGGTCAGGGCTTCAAAGATACTGGATCACATGGAGAAGGAGGGCCTCTCAGACAGGAACCGTGCTCTGCTTCATCCTGCTCGGAATGCCACCTCGCCCTGCAGCCCCTGCTTTGGTAAGGGGACAACATCTGTGAAGCCATCCACCAATCGGGGAGGGGCAGCCCAATGGTGACTTACCTTGGGGTGTATACCAGCTGCTTTTGCTCTTGGTTTCTGAGAAGTTCTTATTCATGAGCAACCCAGGAGTGCCAGACAGTTAATAAAGGACTTCTCAGCCCTTTCCAGCCATGGGTGGAGACAGAACAGCCAATTGCCTTGATTCCCTATTCTCCTGGCAAACAGTTCTGAGACATTTCATAAACCTTCTCCGTATGGGCCATGGGCCTGAGTCCCAGCCACCTGTTCCATGGCCAACTTGATAACATATCAAAGAATCAACTTTGGCTCCTTTCTGTTTTCATTTTCTCTCTTCTACATCCTATTTCTTAGGTTTCTATTTCCCAAACTTCCTAGCTCTCAAATCTTTGTCCCAGTCTCTATTTCCAGAAAGATGGAAGATAAACATCAACATGTGTGAAGACAAGGAAGGAAAACAGCTAGAGGAATGGGCCAGTGTGTTCTCAAGACAGTAAACAGTGTTACTTCAATTCAGTGCTACATTACTGAGGAACTTAAAGAAAATGAGAGTTTTTTTCAGATCATTGGCAAAAATTCTTTTGCATTTTTGTTGTACTTGGAACACAACCTTCAAATTCCTATATTTCAAGGTTTCATATGTGTTATACAAATAGAGAAAAACATAGTGTCATGTGAAACTTAGTTTGTGGGGGGCCAACATTGTAAAAGGATTTACCAACAGTCAAGGAATACAGAGTTAATAATTTAGTAATATACTACAAGAAAGGACCATACTAACAGCAAGACAATGGGGACATTTATACGTATTTTATCATGAGCAAAAAAAGATCTGGGAATGTCACCTTAGGGCCTTTCATCACAACTTATTGGTTTGGTTTTCCATCCATTGCATATCCAGAAATAGTCAGGTGTTGTTTGAAGACTGACATTAATATTCTTATTTGACAAGGACTAATACTTCTGACATTTCCAGAAACAACCCCTCTGGGTGAAGTTGATTAACAGGTATATAATAATTAACTAATGTTAATGGCCAACGGAATGAAGAGAAGGCGTATGTTTATATTTAATAAGGGCTTTGAGGCTTTATTGTGGAAGAAGAAAGGGTGTTCTTCAAGGCATGTCAAGTGGATATAACAGCTAATGTTTGCATGCGTCGCTTGCAGGGTGGACAGTTAACGTTACGCTAAAGGCTCATTAGGCTACAATATGGCCTTTAAAGAGACGATAGTGCTAAAATGACCATTATTTTCTCACACATGTGTTTCCTTTCAACCTCAGGACAGTGTTCTTAGGCCACCTTTATATACTTTATCGACTTTTATTATCCTATAACTAACATTGTAGGAAATCCATTTCCTGAAAGCTATTAAGTAATAATCCTAAATGACTATAATATTTTGATTCCTACTCAACAGCAGATATGTGTTCATTAAGCACGTATGTGTATATAGAAGTCATTTTACTTCACCTTAATGATTTTAACTAATTTATTAGATGTCATTTTGAGAAAAACAAAATAACAATTCAATTTAAAGATAATGCACTTCCTAATCCTAAAATATTAATGTGGAGGCTACACCAACATGTTCCTCCACTATGTTTGTGGTTAACATAAATCCTCACTGTTAACATTAAATGTGAATATACCTTGCTTTTAACTTCTTCCAGAGTGAATCATGAGTTTCTCTATCAATAAAAAGATTTCAATATCAATTTCATCTACTGTGAACAGTATAAAACACGCTCAATTCCCTTGAACCTTAAAAATTTCGAGAGATTTTGGTAGGAAGTTGACTTTTCTGTATGATTTCACACTACTTACTTATGAATAGGGGAAATATTAAATGTAAAGTGAGTTTGAGCTTCATGTTGTCTATGCATATGTGTTTCTTTCTCTGAAATATTATATTGATAATTCCATTAGACATTTCAAAACACTGAAATGTAAGCATTTTTCAGTATCTAATTTAGTCTGAACTGCAAATGAGTCCTATTTGTTTTCAGGGTTGGCTTGATTTCATTAAGTCAGGATTACTTGTTTATAAATACATGTGGAAGTAAACAGCTTTTTCACAGGCTGATGGAAAAAAAAAAGACAACACTTAAGTTCTGAATATATTTGGTTACCAGAGAGTAATTTCTCATGCTCTGTGGTGTATGAATGAATTTTAACTTCTCAAAACACACACACACACACACACACACACACACCCCAGTTGATTTGAATTTCCCTCAAAGAGTCAAAGTCATAAACAATTTTAAAGATTAAGGAGAAAAATTAGTGAATATGTTATATTTAAAAAGAAATTTACATTTAAGGAGAAAGGTTTGTTTATAATGTGTAAACATTTGAGAGTAGTTATTAAAGCAAGAACTCTACAAGGCTCACATCTTGCCATAGCTTGTGCTGAGTGCTGGACATGGAGCTATAGGACTTAGTGAACACACACGATTTAGTGCTTGCTCTGCTGGACTTTGTTCTTGCTTAGGTCTGATTGTTTTCTTTCCTCCTATTTCTCCCTTTTGCAAAACAAATAATTACCCTGTGCCATTGCATATTGGAAAAATTCAGTTTTCCTCATTTTTATAGGCACTCACGGCTTAGAGTTTGCCTTGGGTCTCAGAGGAGACTTTGGACTTGAACTTTTTAGTAGTTATGGAACTGTTAAGACTTTGACAACTCTTAGAGATGGACTAAATATATTTTGTGTAATGAGATGGTCATAAATCTTTTGGGGGGCCAGAGACAAAATGTTAGAGTTTGGAACTGGAATGTCCCCCCAAGCCTCCTATATTTAGGTGCTGTGGGGTATCTATGAAGGTGGTATTTGGCTGGAAGGAGTCGCTATTTGGTGCTTGACTTGGAAAGAATGAGTACTTGGATTTCCACCAGGAAGGGGAGGATGATTGGAACAGGACCTGGAAGGACATATGCTGGGTCAACCCTTTCTTGCTTACTCGGCTTTTCTGTTTGCCAGGCTATGAACAATTTTCTTCTGGTTACATAGCGGACACATGCTTCTACCATTGATGGCTATCCATGAATGGACTAAGATCTTCTAAAACTGAGTGCAAAAGTCAACCTTTTCTATCTAGTTGGAGATGTTGGATATTGGGTCTCAGTAATAAAAAAGTAACTGAGACAGTAGCGATCATTTTCCAGCCTTTGTACCAGCTATGCTCCCACCCAGAAGTGGCTTGTGCTTGTTTAGACAAGGCCTATGTATCTCACATTGCGATCACTCTCCTCTACGTGGTATTCTCTAAATTTCTTACTGTACTTTGTTATTATTCCCTAGCACTTGTTGTTGACTCAATTATTGTGATATTATTTATTGCCTGTGGCTTTCACTAGAACTTAAACTCCAAGAGGAAATAATTTCTATTTTTTCTCTGTGTATTTTCTCAAGTGTTTGCAACAGCACCTTGTGCTCAGTAAGTATGTATAAATATTGAGAAATAAATGAATAATATACTGTCTGGGATCTAATAAATGCAGAATTACCATCAGTCACATTTGAGCTTTTGATATTTTTTCCCCTTCATGATGCTTATAACTTTATAATTTTTATTTTTCATTTTTTACATTCCTGCGTTTTCATTGGCTTTATTGACAATTGCATATGTTTGCCATGAGTCTGGTTTAGACATTTGAGTTAAGAACTTACCAGATCTTTTATTATTACGTTCAATTTTCAAAATCTGAGGATGTGTAGTTTTTTTTATAGGGTATTAAGTTTCACATTCAATAATGTCTACCTCCAGAAGTAGTCTTTAAATACTACTTAATTATGTCAGCACTCTTCTTCTTAAAAATAACCATTTTATATTTTCAGATGGGCTCAGCAGTAGAGCACCAAGGCAGAGAGCAAAAGTCACAAAGCTAATGTATAATATGACACATATTGAGCAAGAGCCTGTAAACGGCAGAGATGCGACAATTTAAGAAATCAATAGTACAGAAAATACCTTATTTGTTGAGTCAGTGGCATTCTAGAAGTAATGTCTCTTCCTTCCTCATAAAAACAAAAGTAAAAATAAATAAACAAAGAAAGAAATCTTTTAACTTTTCATTAAAAATTGTTGAAAGTGAATGCCTGTGTCTTTTACAAAAACTCAAAGCAAGAGTGTCAGAATTTCTTTTTAAAAGTCAAATCTAATACTATGTAATATAAAAGCATAAAATTTTATCTTATTAGATTATGTAAGTAACTTTTGTATAATTGACAATGTACAGAAAATGCCAACCTCAATCTGCATCCTCAGTGTAATGCTATAGTATCATATTTAACTGTCATAGTGGTATAATTACTTCTAAAGTTTGAGCCATTAAGCTTGTCACTTACATGACATTCTCTAGAATGAAAAATATAGACAAATTAATTTCCTTTTCTGTTGTATTTCACAATTAATTAATTATATAAATTAATTTTGACATCATTCATGAGATAAACTACATGTTCTTGAGTGTAGTTTTACATACTCAAAATCACAAGCGAATGAAAAAAAATTTAATAGCTAAAAAAGTTTCTCTCATCATTTAGTGATTGGTCAAGATGAACCTAAAAAGAAAAGTTCACAAACCCATCTTAAATTATTTCATACTGACCAATTTTGCATGGTTTTCTATTTGTCTCCTAAGATTTCTTTAGCCCACCTCTGACACAAAGTACTTTCTGTGTGATAGGAGTGTTCCAATAAGAGAAAAATCCTCAGATGTCCTAAACTTAATTACAAGAGCTAGATAGAGGGGATAGGAGATAAGAAAATGAATCAGTCAACAACTGTAGGCCAAACCAAGGAAAGACTGTTTCACATTCCTGAAGGTTGTTGAAATCTTTAATCAAAAACTCCTGCCATCGCAGCTGACCATCAGGTGCCACTGCTCCTGCCTACAAACGAGCTTTTCAGACTGTTAACACGACCGATCCAGAAACGACATGAATTTCTCCTCATAGATTGCTCATCTGTCCCCAGACTTCCCCTATTCTGCACTGTCCTGCCCATTTTAGTCATAGCACATGCAGCTTCAATATACGTAATTCGTGCTTCCCTCTGCCTGCAAGTTTTCATTATAAGAATCCTCCTGGTTGGGCAACTTGAGACCATCACACTTAATGAAGTGAGTCAGAAGCAGAAGGTGAAATATCGAATGGCTTCTCTCATATGAGAGACCCAGATCACAAGTATTTCATAGAACTTAATGTGGGGAAGAATGGGAACTGGAGGTGATGGGGAGAGGGCCAAAAACAGAGAAGGGAAGGATTTATAACTTTGCCATGGTACAATACTTATGTGCACAAAATACTCAAGATCAGTGTAAACTTTATGCTTTGCAATTATAAACTTCAATAAAGTGGGGGAGGAAAAAATGAATCTTTCTGCCCTCAGGTCTAGTGAGTTCATTTCCAACTGCTGTTAGTAGGTGTGGAGGTGGCTCCGGGACTTGCTTCATTCCTGCCTTGTGTCTGGAAGAGGTCAATAAACCCCTTTGTTTCAGGGAAGCTGCAGTTCCAAGAGTCTTGTTTTTAACAGTTCTGTTCTGGCATTGTCTCACGTAGTGGTCTTGGTCACCTATGGCTACAGAGCACTGGAAATGTGGCTACAATGACTGAGAAACACAACTTTACATTTCATGTAACTTAGTTTATATTTAAATTTGAAATAGCCACATGTGGAAATTCTAGTATCAGCTACAGCATGTAGAGCTTAGAAGTTGTGAATCCCACATTTACAACAAGGGAAAACTGGACAACTTGAAACCAAAGGCTTTTTTTTTTTCTTTTCTTTTCTTTCTTTCTTTTTTTTTTTTTTTACAGTGTTGATATGCTGATAGACTAAGCCAGGGCCTCAGGCCTCAAGCATGGTAGACAAGTGCTCTACCACTGAGGCAAATCTCTACCCATCATCTGAGTATTGAAATCACACAGTAATGCGATCCTGATATGTAGAGAAAGAGAAAAATCCTGAGAACGACACCCAACATCTCTATACCTGGAATAGAAGCATCTGCAAGAGGATTGTTTAAATAGTAAACTTTTTGAACTGGTGAAACTGAGCACAGGCTGATTTGCAGGACCCACAGGTTCCTCAGGTTTTACATTCGGAAACCTTATAACATCACAAGAATGAAGAGCTCAAATCACTTCCTTGTTCTGGTGGGAAAGGAGGAAAATAACCATTGTGAAACACACCTCAAGTAATCCCTAACAAAAGCCTGTTCTCCAAGGGCAAGATTTTCCCAGAGCCTTTCTGACCTAAAAGAAGAGAATTGTTAAGCTCCAACATCTTCTAGCCTATTAAATAGTTGAAGGAGAAATAAAAAATCCAAGGAAGACCTGAAAAGGTTGTAGCCTACAGAGTTAACCAACTCAAGGACTGAGATTTAATTATAATATCAAAAAACCCTCACTTTTCTGGAATGCATTTATTAATGCCACTCTTACAGTAGCAAAGCAGTGGATTATAGCTGAAAGCATTAGAGAATGCAGACTTTATCCAAAGAAGAGGCATGCAGACGATGTTGGACACAGAAGAAAAACAGAAGCTAATGTGGAATCCCTGGAACATAAATCTGCAGCAAACTTTAAACACAGTGCAATTTCTAACCAGGTTAAAGTAGAATCACATGAAAAGGCTTATTTATTTCAGTTCCTATTAGCTGATGATGCACCGTTTCTGGCTTTCGAAAACATTTACAACTTCTACTCACATGCAAACAAAAATGACCACAAAAAACATTCTAAAAAATACAAGCCTGCTTTAGAGTGAGACTGAAATATGGCAAGGCTCTGAGTTATCAGATAGAGGCTTTAAACTAATAAAGACTAACATGTGAAGAACACTACAGAAACATACGTAATATGTAAGAACAAGTAGAAAATATGAATTGAAACAAAAGCAGCTCTAGGAAAGGCCAAGAAGAAATGATAAAAATCAAAAAGCATTGTAACAGAAATGAAAAATCTTTTGATCCAATGGCAAAAGACTGGGTATTGTTAAGAAAAGAGCCAGAGGGTTTTGGAGATATGAGAACAGTATTATCTAAGACAAAAATGCAGGGAAGAGAGAGAACAAACAGGACATCCAAGAACTGTCTAACCAACACAAAAGAAACAATTTACTTATAATTGGAATAGGAAGTGAAGGAAAAGAAATGAAGTAGAAGAAATATTTGAGTAAATAATGGTCAAAAACTATAGAAAATGAATGACAGAAATAAAACCACAGATCGGAGGAATTCAGAGTTCAGCCAGTAAGATAAATACCAAAGCCCTTAAAGGTCAACTTATTTTCAAATTGCAGCAAACCAAAGACACAGAAAGACTTTGTGAAAGATACAAGAGGATGTTAAGACAAAAAGGCCTACAAAATGCTCTTCAAGATAAGAAAATGGAATAATTTAAAAGTAAAGGGATAGAGAAAGACATGCCAGTCTAACAGTAATTTGGAAATAGATGAGGTAGCTATTTAATTTCAGAATAAGGAATAAAACAAAACAAAGCAAAACAAGAGAAGTAAGACAGACATTACACGAGGACAAAGACTTGCTTTCTCAGAGAAGCTAAGTAACAATCATTGCAATGTACGCACCTGTAAATAAAGTATCCAGACATGTGAAACAATGACTTGTTGGAATCCAAGGACAAACAAACAAACAGTTGCTTGCACTCACAGATTTTAGTATGCCTGTTTCATTAATAGACAGTTCAAATAGGTAGAAAATCAATAAGGACATAATAGACACATATAGCACTATAAAATGGAACCACTGCTGATGGATACTGGGCTTCTATTTGAACAATATAACCCTAGTCACTTGCTATCCCACGTGTAGTCTTCAGAGTAAGTTAATTGCTTTTCTTTGGAGCTGTTGGAAACCCAGAATCTCAGTTTACATTTCAGACCCATTGGGTCCTAATTTTTCTGTTGGGCAAACATTCAAATCATTTTATAAATATCAAAATTTGAGAAGCAATATACCGTCAGAAAATGTGAGCAATCCTCCAAGGCTAAAGTTGGAGTCAGATGACTTTTTGCTACTTGTATTTTACCTCAATAATTAATTTGCACTTCCGGGTGCTAAGTCTCATCTCTGGACATAGGATATAATATTTTTTCATGGAAATATTGGCACCTTCTGGAAGCTGAAAGTAAGCAACACACTTACATCCAAGGGCAGCCATCCTCCAAAGCTTCTAAGCCAACGTTCCATCATACAGCACCTATTCTTCTGCCTAGAGCAGGTTATGAAAGTTTATTTGCATACGTAGACACTTCCATAGTTTCGTGATTCATAAATGTGTAGGCAAAATGTTTGTAGAAAATTGTGATGTACTGAACATGCACAGATTTTTTTCTGGTTATTATTCCTTAAACAATATAGTATAGTGACTATTTTGTATAATATTTTATGAGTATAACATTTTATTTTATTCCTTATTATTCTTAATTTAGAGATGAAGTTAGTATAGGGGATAACATATGCATTATATGACAATTCTATGCCATTTATATATGATTTGAGTATCGGTGGATTTTGGTATCTGAGAGATGTCCTGGAGTTAATTCCTTACAAATAGATACCTAGGAAAGATCATGCATTCTTCATGCTTAAGTCATAGCATCTATATATGAAGTAATGACTCAGAGGCACATGGAGTGCATCTTCTGGGTAACTTTATATGGATTCAGAATATTCCTAGAGTCAAAAGGGACTCAGAGGATTGGGGGAGTGAAAAAAAATAACCATCACTTTATAAGAAATCATACTTATAATCAAAACAGTAGAAGAGTAGCTAATTCAAATGATATCATCATGTGTCATTAACAAAGAGTGTTCCAAATAAAAGGGACTGGTTCTGACTAAAATGCTAAGCCTTTCAGAGAGAAAAAATAAAAATAAGAGAGAAGAAAATCATGAAAAAATCTGGAATTTCACCTTTGTCAAAAGAATGAACAGTCATCAAATGAGTTAATGTAAAGAAAGCAAATGGGTTAATGTAGAGTTTCAGTAAAAAGCCTTTTGCATTTATCAGGCTACATTTAAATAGTATACACTAGGTGGGCACACAGGCAAAGCTAAATGTAAAAGTAAAAGTATAAGTATAAGTGCCTCTGATATAAACACACATATTTTTTTTCTCTAATGACTCAGACCACCTTGCCCAGAGTTGATGTGTACAAGCATCCTTATCTTGAGTTTTAGGGTCTTCTGTGAGCACCAGAGTAATGGGCCATGTCAAATTGGCCTCTT
Organism: Ctenodactylus gundi; assembly: GCA_004027205.1. Lineage (NCBI taxonomy): Eukaryota > Metazoa > Chordata > Mammalia > Rodentia > Ctenodactylidae > Ctenodactylus > Ctenodactylus gundi. The sequence continues at coordinate 183,947 of PVKB01002179.1, forward strand.
TAATGAATAACAATTGACACAATACAAGTGTTTCTGTGAGATAAACAGAGTACAAGTTAACTTAATGAAAGCTGTCTTGGGACACTTGTTTTAAATTCGTCACTTTTTATATCTTCAGCTCCTTACAAAAATCTCGCCCTTTCACCCTGGTGGCCCAATTCTCTCTTGAACATGCCTGCTGCTTTTATTGCAGTACACCCATAAAATATTAATTTTCCTATATTCCTAACTGCTGGTAATTTATTTTCCCATTTGTGGTCCTGGCCTTCCACATCTGTGCCTCTCATAGCACATACATTGAAGAAAAGAACTGACACAAAGCATATGAAATGTTGAGAATTTTTCACTAGAGCAAATTGTCTTGGTAGCAGCAACCATCCTCGTGAGAACTGATGAGCCTTAGAGTTGAGATTCTGCAATGCCTAAAAGGGTCCAGAAACATTTGGTGAGCTAAGCAACCTTAACCCTAGTACACGGCTTGCACTGAGATCATCAGTGCCTTGCGGAAGGGGCGCTGTTGAAGGCTACTTTCAGGACTCGTCCCAGGGTCCATCCATGACTGTCATGCAGAACAGGGAGAGAGTGCATCCGGATGATCCCTTTGCTGTGGTGTCTGCATGTGCTGCAAACCCCTCTTCAATAATACTTTGACTCTTCAATAATATTACACCTTTTGAATTTTTCCTCACATGAACAGATCAAAAAATATTCCAGTCTTCTGCATACTATAGCAATGTTTGTCAATGATTTTAACGGAAAATGTCAACTAAACGAGGCCCATTCTGGTAGGGTTCTGTAACTGCTGTGTTACATCGGGACACCTTATAGATTGTTGTATATATTTGCTAAGAAACCATCAGCAGGGAATGGCTTCACAGAATTATATTAAGGTTTCTTTGGGCAAAATTCATTTTTGAGTACAATGCCCCTAAAGAACACTATAATATCAAAAAAAAAAAAAAAACCAGAGTCTGCAAAAATACTTTCTAAACATTCTACCTCAGCAAAGATAATGAAGCAAATGTAAACTTAAGGTGAAGGAGATTAGTTGACTTCATAAAATGCTAACATTGTTGTTTGCCATCAAAGAAATCTTTATTGATGAAAAACATTTTATCACCATGACTTTTTGGCATATTGTACCTAAGGTGTAGGAGGTACAAACAGATGCTTAGAAAGATGAAGACATTGCTTTCTGACTGGCATTTCCAGTTTTTTTGGGTCCCAAATGAAAGACTTTGACAGTTGAATTCTCTTATTTCGGTTTGGCAGGTCAGATTCTGCACAGAATTTAATTCTTTTTCTGTACTTACTGAGAACATGCCCCAAGGAGATAGTTCTTGTACTCTGTGATATTTCCCTATCTTGCCTTCTTATTTCATTATATAGCCTGTGGATCTGGGTGTTACTGATACTATATAATGTTAATACAAAAAATTTAATGGGAAATGTGACTCATTATGCAAGCAACATGCAAAAATTCAAATTATTAAAGCCACAGTCTCCAAATACTGCTTGCACAGGAATTCAAGTGTTAGAAAATGCTTGGAAATATCTTGTGATCACTTAGAATGTCAAGAGGGTCATCAACTTTATGCTTTAAAAAATAGACAAGCTGAATGAAAAGATGCAGAATTTCAACAATTGAAATAGATGAATATTAACCAAAGGGATATTTTAGAGCTGAAAATATACTGGCTCAAATTAACAACTCATTTGACATATTTAAGAACAGCCCATGTGTCGCTGGGCTTGGTAGCACAGGCATGTAATTCCAGCACTCTGGTAGGCTGAGGCAAGTGGCTTGCAAGTCTGGCCCAAAGGGGAATTTAGGATTTATGAGACCCAGTCTCAAAACATACAAAAAAAAAAAAAAAAAAAAGAAAAGAAAAGAAAAAGAAAAAAGAAGATAAGGCAGATATGTAAGTCAGTGTGAAGGCTGTGTATGAATTCAACCTTCAGTAATAGAAAAACCACACAAGCACAAACGAACACTCCCAAAATGTGTTTAGAGTATTACTTTATAAGGAAAAATATGCAAATATGGGCTATTTTAATAAAGAATAATCTTCCTTCATATTCCATGACAAAAGCTACAGGGACCTTCTTATAGATAGCTGGTTTTCATATATTATTTACACATCAGTTATAAGAGTGGCTTTGTTTAAACTTACATTACAATACACTAATTTAAATCTATAAGATTCAATTTTTGTTGAATAGAAAGTGTGAGTTTAGAGCATAGCCAAAGCTGTAAGGCTGCACTCCAGAGTCGTAAGTATCAACATGACCTATGCGCACTCATTTCAAATCAAGGTGTTATTATTATTATTTTGGATTACTGAAGATCTAAACCAAGATCTTTGCCATGATCCATATCTTACTCTATATTTTAATATTGATTTTGAGACAGGATCTTGCTAAGTCACTAAGTCCCCTAGCCCAGATTCAAACTACAATCCTCCTGATTCAGCTTCCCAGAGTGCTGGGGTTACAGACCTGCTCCACCAGGCCTAGTTAGATTTCTAATATCACAATGATCACTATCCTATCTGAAGAAGCCAAACGTAATCTTCACTTATGTGAATCTATATTTCTGTCTTAGTTTGTTCAGGCCACATGACAAAACACGACAGACTGGGTAAATTATAAAACAAAACAAAGCAAAACATTTTTTACAGTTCTGAAGGCTGAAGAGTATGAGGTCAAGGCATTGACAGATGAGCAAGGGCCTGCTCCTTATGGAAGGTAATTTTTACCTCTGTACTTCAGGGGTGGAAGGGCCAATGAACTCCTTCACTTGTTTTATAAAGGAAGGGCATTGATCCTACTCAGGAGAGCTTTATCCTCATGATCTAATCCTGTCTCAAAGCCACACTTATTAGCACTGTCACAAGCAGAAAGGTTAAAATGCATACATTTTATCCAGACAGAAATATTCAGGTGAAAGCAAATCTCCAGCTGTTAAGTCGTTTGCTTGAGCTGGACCTTGTGCCAACAATCTGATGTTGTAAAACTAAAAAAATCCAAATTTCCCCTCCCCAAACATATATCCTTTATAATTTACACTACAGAAGTAGATGGAGGTTACCCAGTTATTATCATTTGCCTCATAATTATAGCTTAGGAGAAGAACATTCCCTCACTCTGTCTCCAAATATGGAAATTTTTCTATGAAAAAGTGTTATAATTTTAATCATATTTATAGCTAAAGCTATATTTTCATATTTCATACAAATACCAAAGCTTATCTCTATAATCTGTAGCTACCTGTGATGAGGAAATTACAAAATTGTCTATATATATATGTGTGTGTATCTATCTATCTGTCTATCTATCTATATACCAGCTTTTTTCCAAAAACTTTTGGATTAATTTGTGACAATTCAGTGAATCATTGATTTTTTTCCACTATATATAACTATCTAATAAATAACACCTTGAAAATTTATAAACTTTTATAATTTTATAAAGGTTTTAACATTAATGATTCTAAATACATTGGCCAGGTGTTTTGCTAGATTGACCTTAGCAATGACTCATGTTAATAAAGTTTTCACTATTCAACTAAACACATAGCCAATAATGTGAGTTAAAGAGGTTTATCCTGCAAACTCAGACTTCATAGTGGGAGTATTTTTCAACAATACAAACAATTATTTGCCGAAGAATTGAACAGTCTAGAACTTTCTTTAATGTTCCTTAACTTTCTCCTCAGTCCAATCCTTCATTAGAGCTGTGATCTCATCATTGGCACAGATTTCATATTCAGTATGCAAAAGCTAACTAAGTGATGTTCACGCCATTTTAAGGTTTAAGTTATCTTTTAAGTTGAAAGCACAGGGCATAACAGTACTTTAAAGTGATCAGTCAGGAAGTCTGTATGGGTAAAACCTAAAAGAACCTTTTATCTCTACATAACTAAAAGAGTCCTGATGTTTTTATCCTTTGATTTTGTCTGATATTAGGCCTAATTAAGTTCTTGTCTTTTTAAAATTGGTGTATGCAGTAGAAAGCTTAACTTCTATTATAAAGTATTTGGTGATTCAATATTCTATACCTACCTAGTGGAGAAAATCTCTCTCTAAGGCCTATCTGCATAATACAGGATTAGAGGCCATTGCATTATCACTCAGTTTTGAAAATATGTAGTCAGTGAGTTGCAGGTTATCTCCTTCAGATAGTATGTAGTATTTTGGAAAAAAAAATTCTATTATACATAATGACAATGTCTTGCCCCACAGAATGAGGCTCACCTTGAAATAAAAGTCACCCTTAGGATAACAGTGCTATCAATTTTAATCAAAGCATTTAAGCCTCCAATGGGGCTCTCTCCCATGAAGTCCAGTCTCTCCCTGAAAAAGCTGTAATGATTTTTCTTCTTCTTTCCTTCTATACAGTTCGAATTCCCAGTTGGACCTCCCATATCCAGGGCGGTGCTCTTCCCTCATTTGCTGGCCCACAGATCATTCACACTCTAACCCAGGATGGTTCTTAATTGCTTAATCTAGGCATGGTTCCTAAACCCTAATCCAGGTATGGTTCCTGATTGCCTCAAGTAGGCATAATCTCTCCAACGGTCACATCAAGGAAAATTATAAATAAAAAACCCAACTTGTCCCGTATAATTATGGCTGTATGGGAAGAACTGAAAACTGTCACTAAATGGGGAAAAGATGTCACTAGTCTGTGCCCTGGTATTTCTTACACCATTGCTAATACCACCTCTAAGAAGCCTGATAAATGTTATTAGAGTGTTACTATAAAAACATTTTGTTCTCTAATTTAGAAAGCACTAACGTCTTAGTTATTGTTTCGTCATCATGATTCAATATGCAACATCCACAACTTAGGAAGGAAAGATTTATTGTAGCATACAGTTTCAGAAGACCATAGTCCATTCACAGCTGGGTGGCTAGAAATAGCGGAAGCACATGGCAGGGCTGGAGTGGGGACAGGGCTACAGGCAGAGCTCTGCTAGCAGAGATCCTCACACTATGGTGGCACAGAGAGAGACTGGGAGGAAGGGAGTAACCAGCACACGCCCCTCCACGTCAAGCTCCAAGCATCTGTCCCTTCCAGCCAGCCCCACCTCCCAACCTTCCACACTATCCATAGGTTTTTGAGGGGCACTCTAGATACAAATCACTACTATAAAGCACCACTGTTACATGGAAGCAAATATTAGGCTAAAAAAGATTGATCATTGGCTTGAAAGCATCCACTTTACCTACTTTATCATGCTCATTGAAAACCAGTGCTGAAATGAGATGCGTGTGACACGGTTTGGTTAATCTAGAACAAAGGACAAATAAAAGCAGCTCCTCCTCCAGATGAATTAAGAATATAATCATTTTCTGTCTACACTGGGATAGGCTTTTGGTAAAAGGGGTGTTTCTGAAAGGGCTGGCAAATTAACATGCAAATGGCATACAGAAACAAAGATTTCTTACTTTTAAAAATTACACTAGTGATTCTAGTATTCATAATTGAAAACTATATAGAAATTAGAAATATGAGACTCAAATCACAGCGATATACGAGAGGCCTCGGGAGACAGGTAATATTTCTCTAATCTTATTTAACCATTCCTGGGTTTGTCTTGTGTGAGTGGTTTTGTCTTTCTTGACTGGAGGATCTGAGATGTGGTGATCACTTTCATGATGCAGACAGTTTACCAGTGAGAAAAAAAAAGATGACAATATTTTTTTAAGCTTGATTTAGTTTAACTTTTCTGGTTTACAGAGTTTTTCTCAATTTCATGGTTAGGAAGTTACATGGAAAGTATTCACAGCATTTTGGCTCACTGTCTACTCTTAGAAAATATCACACACTTAGAAAAAAATACTGAAGCTACCTTATTTCCCCATATCCCTCACTCTAATACAGATCAATGCAAAAAAAAAAATCTGACAATGGCTGTCATTCTTTTATGAGTTCAGAAAAAGAGGACAGAATGCTGCAAAGTAGCATGCTCTGAGAGGGAAGAGAACATCCCCAAAAGGGTGAGAGGTACTTAATCCCAGCTGGTCTGATCTGACGCTTTCCAAAAGTTGTTCACACGTATGAACATGTCACTGCAGAATTTGCTTTTTTCTTTCTTTGTTGTCTTTTTTGTTGAGACAAGGTCTGGCTCTGTGGCCAAGGCTGGTTCTGAACTCACTGTGGAACCCAGGCTGGCCTTGGACTCATGGCAATCCTCGTGTCTCAGTCTCCTGAGTCCTGGGATTACAGGTGTGCGCCACCACGCCCATCTTATGTGATGCTGGGGAATTGAACTCGGATACTTAGCGCTTGACTTAGCGCTTGACTTAGCGCTTTCTAGGCAAGCACTTTAACTGCTGAACCATTTCTCCAGTCCCAAAATTTGCTTTCTTGAAAATTGATCTTGTCTATTATTTATGATGTTTAAATAATCTCGTAAATACCCAGTTTAAAATCCTCTTGTCAGAGAGAAAGGATCAGCTTGTTTTAAGGCCCTTGACCCACTTACTGATAGCAAGAATTAGTGTCCTTTCTATTACATCTAAACATTCCGTAGCCATGTAGTGCTGTTCTCAGCTAGATTTTGAAAGTTTCCCCCACAAGGTCCCCAGTTGTACTTTGGCTATTCTTTGCTAGGCAAAGCTGTGCATGTGGAAATGAAAACACATTTTCTATTTTGCTTTTCAGGTATTGCTTTGAATGCAGATACCTTTTTAGCAACATTCTTGTGAAATACAATGATTATTTATAACTATCCACTGAATCATTAGTAATATTATTCTATTTGCATATGGCAGAATATTCAAATCATGCAAAGCCATGCAGCAAATTCTCACCTCAAATGACCATCTATAGTCAGTCAGTGTGCTGTGACCCTAAGCAGACAGGTACTTGGTCAAGTCTGAATGTCACCTCTTCATCTGAAATGCCAGCGACTTGAAAGCAGATTGCTGAACATGGACAATTTGCAAGGGTACAACTATCCAGAATTATTCAAACACCACATCATTGATTCATTTATTCAAAAGATACTGATTGAATAGCTGCTATATCTCAGGAACTAGGCCTCCAAAGATGATCAAAACCAACATTGCCTCCCTGGCTGTTGGTTCAACAGGAGATGCAGAAAGTGGTGCAGTGTGGGTAACTCAAGGAACGAAGGCAGTAAAAGGGCACTGAGCATTCTAGAAGACAGAGTGGGGAGCATCCATGTGTGAATCTAGGTTATTATTCAAATTTGACCCTCAGGGACTAGGTTCAGGCTGAGTTTTAGGTTTGACTCACCAGCATACGAAGAGCGTAACGGGTAGGACCATGACAGAGGAAGAGATGGCCCCTTACAAAAGTCAATGAATGAGGACAGAATCCTGGGGTGCATACGAATTTAGATGGCACACTCCTTTCCTGTGGTTTCTGAAAATGTAGAGCTGCTCTCTCTGCATGTAAAGATGGGAACTGAAATTGTTTTAAGATAAGAAGTAGGCCCTGCTGATTTAAAATAGTTTCAAAGCTCACAGTTATATCTTTATTATGTAACTACTTTTATATGGATGGTTGCTTCTCAGAGAAAGAAAAAGGGTAAGATATTTTGCAGGTTCAAAATATCCTGCTGGGAAATCAAAGCTCATGAGAGGTTAGGACTGTGAATCTGTATAGAATAGAGCTCTGCTTATAGCTTTGTGTCTCTTGAGAATTTAAGGGAGTTTTGCTTTATATAACTTGAGCAAGTGGCCCTTCCCCAGTGGTCTAGCACAGGGATATGTTCTGAGGCCATTTACAGTGTCCTGAGGCGAGGAGAAAGATAAGACTGATGTCTTTATCAGATAAAATCTTTAAGGGGGGCTGGACTCTGTAAAGTGTCCTGTACATGGTCTGATAACAGGCAAACAATTTTCCTTCACCTTAGGCAGCAACAACAAGAAAAGTAAGTACTTCTTCTATTTTCTTTGACAGATTTTCTTTTTTTCCTGTCAAAATGAGATTATCTCCTTCAGAGAGTATATAATATTTTGGAAAAAAAATTCTATTATACTTAATGACAATGTCTTGCCCCACAGAATGAGGCTCATCTTGAAATAGAAGTTACCCTTAGGATAACAGTGCTATCAAGTTTAATCAGAGTGTTTAAGTCTCCAATGGGCTCTCTTCACTTTCCTTTATAGCCTCAATTTAACATTTATTTTAGCGTTCACAATGACTTTACGTTAAAAGATGTTTTTCTTCGTATTATCAAGCCTACTAACTCTGAAAATCATATCCCTAAAATATAAAACTGCCATTCTTTTTGCTATCTGAAAATCTAAATTATGGAATGCCACATTTCCTTTCTGTAGCCACATCGATAAAAATAAATGAAAAGCTGCTACTGGTGGCACAGCTCAAATCTCAAGATAAATTAAGCAAGTAGCTGGCTATTATAAAACTTCAAATCTTAAGAACAAAGTGGGAGTATTAGAGTGTTATTTTTGCCTCTACCCCATAATCCTAGGGGATTAGATACATCTTTTACTATTGTGATTTCTACCAGGCTGTTTTCACACTCTCACACGTAGGGCGTTCTGGAAGGAGGCAGGCAGTCTTCCTGTTGGGTGTGGAAGGTGGGTTGCAGGCAGGTTTTCCTTGGTCTGTGGGAGAGGGCAGAGTAGCTGCTGCTGTAACTTTTCTCCCCTTCAGGGAGCCATTGAGCCAGCATCACCTCCCTCAATCCATGACCCACACACCACTGCCAGAATAAATCTCCTAAAGCACTGCTCTTGTTCTGTCATCCTCCCGCTTGAACCTCTCAGAGCCTTGTCCAAGGCTGATGATTAAAGTCCACGCCAGCGTCCAGGGCTGCCCTCTGTCCAGCGCCTTCCTGCCGGCTGTTTTCTCTCACACACCCGAGGCTGCGGTAAAACCAGGTCCTCTTTCAATACGCCACACGTGCCCTTCCCGTCCTTCTCCCGCACGTTGTTCATGTATTCGGAACGCTGGGCTCATCATTCACTCCCCTTTGCTTCCACATTCTACCATCAGATCTATCAAAATGCCACTTCACGGTGCCTTTCCTGACCCCTGATTGCTCCGTCTGGATTTACCACTCCTCCCACCACCAGCAAAATCTTACAGTGCTTTGTTGGAAAATCTCCAGTTTCCACCATTTTCTCTTTTCCTGTTGTTCTTGATTCCGTTCCGTCCCTTTAGGAGGATCATGGTTCTGTTTCCATGGATAAATCCCATGAAAAAATTTATCATTTGTTTTAGAAACAGAGTTATTAAAATAAATTTAGGAAATGAAATATTTGCTTTTGTGAAAATTGGAAATGTATCTTTCTTTTTTTTTTTTTTTCTAGCTCTGCCTGTATCTCTGTAAGGCTTATCCTCACCTCTGCTGATAATTACAAATAACTGAATTTTAATAGATACTGATTATATGTGTGTTGAACCAATCACGTTTCTATGGCTCAGTGAAATGAGAGTACCACAGAAGGTTTATCATGAGAAAGTATTTCCCTCAAGTACCACACCTAGTTACTATCCATTTGGGGCTAAAAAGCTTGGCCGGATGAAATTTAAGTCAATATTTTCATTTTATTTTATTTTTCCCCCATTTTATTGATATGTATAAGTGCAAAATTTAAGGTTTACAATGAAGTTGAGCATTTTGTGCACATACATATCTTGTCAAGGTGACAAGGACTTTCCCACTCTCCTTTTGTCCCTCTCCCTACCCACCCCTCTCCCCCTCCCCACCATACCCCCCCTGTTTCACTTTTTCGTTTTAAGTTCCATAAGAGTTGTGATCTGGGTCTTTGTTCCAGAATATTTCATTGTGGTTTCCAATAGAGACATCTTATTTCATTTTAAATTTGGCTACATATCATAAATTAGTAATCATGTGCCTCATTAAATCAAATGCACTGTTGATTAAAGAATTCAATTTAACAAAAACATACAGAGAACGGACTGCAAAATGGTATTAGGGAACTACATAATGAAACCAGTCTATTTTTAAAAATCATTCAAAAACAAAGCATCCGAGTTTTAAATCATAATGAGTTAGGAGCACTGGAATAACATTTGAGATTTCTATGTGCGTGTAGACTCAGAACAGACAGTGTGGTTGTTTACATTTTCTTGTATTAACACTACCATTTATGGATTTCTTATTTTTCTGCTTTTTCAACTGTCGTACAAAGTATATATCTCAGGCAACAAAATTATTGCAACTCGAGCTACCGAAAGGCCACTCTGAGCTTTGGAATATACAACTGTATTCACAGGGCCAATGCAGGAAATTACACAGCCCAGGCATCATACCCTTCTTAGCAAATTTACACAGCTCCACTTACTCCACTGTGTAACTTTAACTGAAGCGAAACTGTAAACTTTGAAAATCCACTATCTTTATGCACTTCAACGCATCCATTTACTTAATTACCCGCCTTAATGGAGGAACGTGTTTGATGATTAGTTACATTATTTATTTATGTGTTGACGGCTTGTTTTGATGATGGCTGTTAACTGGCTTCTCTCCCTCAATCTCCCCAGAGCTCTATGAGCCTCTTAGAATAATAAAATTTTGAAAATAGATGAGACTTTGATGATCTCTCCCAAATTTCCCATTCTCTAAGTAAGAAATTGAGACCTAAAGAGGTTAATTACTCAAGGTCATTTAATCATTTACAGTAACTGTAACAAAGATTTCTACATTCCTAGATTAGTGTAGGTCTACTGCAATAAAGAGAAAGATAATCTAGTTATCACAGTTTTGTGAGGTAACTGGCTTGTCAAACATAGTTGGTAATGAAAGATTTGTCTTCAATTAATTCCAAATGAGCTAAGTATTTTTTATTTATTTTTCTTTCTTTTCTTTTTTTATACAACAATTCTTGTAAGGGCCTCTCTTTGCACTTGTCTCTAAAACTAATTTTCCCTTCAGTACTCTTGATGCCAAGGCTGGTGATTCATTTACCTTTATCTCTACGCAGTGCCATACCAGACGCACCTTTTCCCTCTGAAATATTAACTAACTCTCAGTCTGGAATATCTTTTATCTAACATGGCTCTGATGTATGTTCAAAGAACTCTAGTGGATTAGCTTGGCAAGCCAGAGTGCACTTGGAGAGCCATCACCAAGGGGTGATTCAGCATTTTATATGAGATGATTGTTTGTTACCCTCTTGGGGTCTTCACTGTTTCAATTAGCACACAAAGCAAAAAGAGCTTTGACTCTGGGCATAGCTTGTCGCAAACGTGCATACTGTTTCCAGACACATGAGAAGACTTTCAGTAGGTTTAAGCTTGGCCAAAGTATCTCGAAGCTTAGATTTTCTCAGGAAAAGGACCGGTATTGTTAGTATTTTCATGTGCCACGGGTGCCTGTAGTTTTCCTTTTGCTTCAGTCTGAAGCAAACATGAAGATAATGGAAACTTTTACAAGTTGGGAGGAGAGATTGTGCCATGCTGATATTGGATACTTTATCTCTTGTATGAGAAGGTAATTGTGTTTGCACTGGCTGTTACTCTTTGGCCTGCGAATTCCTTGTTCCTCTATTTAATTTCTGGAAGAGACTCATTTGCTTGTAAGATATTTTACATTTCATTATGAAATAATAAGGGAACTCAAGGAAGCTTGATTAAATTATGGCTATTCAAAGACAGAAAATGTTCAGTTCCAAATTGAGTGTTATACAATTGGGCTTGTCAAGTAACAGCAATAAAACCAAGGTTGGGGCAGACCCAGGAGCCTGTTTAGCAGGCTCCTGGGTGCATCCTTTGAAATAAGTTTAAAATTCATTTTACTATTTTATAATAAAGCAAAACTTTCACAAAGCCATAATGTTGTTTTTATAATAACACAGAAAAGAATGAGACGATGTGTAAATTAGGATTTAGAGATGTATCTCTGGCTTACATCTGTCACAAGGTGACATGGCAGAGCTAATTCAGTCCTCTTTAAATGTAATTTAAATAGAGTGAAGGCAAAAATATTCATCATCTGCAAGACAAGAATTTTTTTTTATACTAGCCAGTTTAAAGTAGCCGGTTTTCAGAAAATACAGGTGTGTACAGGACCATAAAGATATTACCCTTCATGTTTTCTTCTGCGGTTTGCAGACTTATCATTCTATGTTTAACTGAGAGCTGTATTTAGATTTAGTGTGTAAGTTGTAACCAATATCATTAACACTTTCGTATGTTAACTGTGTGCTAAATAATACAATGACAGATTTATACAAAATAAAAAATTGGAGCTGCCTCTGAAATTAGGACTTACTTAAAAGACACTTCTCTAAACCCGGAGGTACTATGTCAGGCCCCATGTACAAAACTGCATAGTTCAGAGCAGCTCCTGCCGTTAAGAAATTCACATCTAATAAAATGAAACAGATCTTTCTTCTGCCCACAAAATCAGCCAGTATGTCCTGCCCTTTTCGGATTAGCAGTTATAATTCATTCTACGTTGTTGGGCTCATAACCCACCCCCACCCCTCCTCCTGTTTCCTTTTATTGATGACATCAGCACCATATTTCCTACTGCTGCCCTAGTAAGCCAGGGATATTTCCCCCCAAGCCTTTGTCCATCTTCTTAAAAGCTTCCATCTCAAGATCAGCTCTTTCATCCCGTTCAAATTGTCCTTTAACCTCTACAGTTCAGTAGACCTTTTGACCATGACGTCTCAAATTTAAACCCGTCTGCTCACTTCCTATTCCCTTCAAATTTATGTTCTCTAGCATTCATTGCTACCCAGAATACTAGGTCTTACACTTATTTATCTTTTAACTTGTTAATTTTCTGTAGTAAACTGTTTTTCCTTCCCCAGCCAGGACCACTGCCTGACCCACAGCAGATTCTCAGTTAACATCTGTCCAATGAATGACAACACAAGACTGCATCCCAAAATAAAGGCATTAAGTAGCACAAACAGCAAGTGGATAAAGTCCTTATGTTGTGGATCCTGCATATCTGTGTTTTGAAATAGCTGTCAGCAAGTGGAATAATTCTCAGAAAATGAGCTTATGAAATCAGTAAATTACCTTCTCTCTCCCATAATTACTGAGGATACAGTGCTATTTTTTCCTTAGGTTTTTTTTTTTCATTGTAAAGAATGGCCAGAAATACATTTATTCTCTTCACAGCATAATTATAAAAACATATTTTCAATTGTTATGCATAATTCCACTTTAAAAACATGCAGTGTTTGATAATAGATCTTAAATATGAAATTAATTCCTACTTTTCCTTTCTAATTAGCCTCCTCCTATTTAGAATCTTAATAGCTGAAATAACAAAGATTCATCATGTTTTTAATCAAATTAGTAAGCAGATTTCCTCCTTTATTACCCTCCCATAAAAACCTATTTAGCATAAAATAAGGATGCTGTAGCCTTTCCAGGCAATATTTGATTATGTACAGGCTTACATGCTTCCCATTCTAACCAATTGTTGGAGGGTGATTCTGATTATACATTCACTCTTAATTCAGCAATCTGTTTTTCCAGTTGTTTCAATCTGGCATATCACTCTTCTCCTCTATCAGCAGAAAGAAAAAAAAAAGACATAATAGCCCTGCACAGCATTGATCAAGCAATTTTCCTGAATGAATAACTGGTGTTCTTTGTGGGCAACACCAGAAGCCGCAAGCAAATAGCAAACACCATCACTTGTTCAACTAAGTGGGGTGAGGGGATCACAAAGGAAAACAGAAGGTTTAGAAGTTGATTTCCCTGAAAAACACCTCACAGGTGATATGAAAAGCACTTCTCTCTCTCTCTCTCTCTCTCTCTCTCTCTCTCTCTCTCTCTCTCTCTCTCTCTCTCTGTGTGTGTGTGTGTATGTGTGTGTGTGTGTGTGTAGCTGAGGCCTTTTGAGAAAACATGTTCGGGGGAGAGTACTGACCCAGAGATGGATCAGCAGGAGACCCAGGTTGGAGGGGAAGGACACACAGATCACATAGAACAGCTCACTTTATCAGCATGTGACCCCTTCTTTATCTGCTAAAATCAGCTTTTGAGACAGGTGCCTCCCCAGAGTCACCTATCTAATTACAGTGGCAAAACCCAAAACAGATTGTGGGGATGGAGGGTAAAGGGTGAATATGCTAGTGAGTGACAAGATGTCTTTTCTAGTTTTTGTCTGCCACAAGTCCTTTCCTTATTTTCTAACAAGGCAGTGCATTCCTACTTTTTTGAAAAGAGACAGGTCTATCTAAAATTTGAGTTTGCCCATCATGTTCGCATTTGTAGACTTCAAAATAACCTGTTGAATGAATACTGATAGGACCATAGCTCGAACTTATTCTTAGTATTCACATGCTGAGAGTATGAGGTGCCTGAATGGTAGCGATGGAGGCATGGAGAAAATTAAAATAGAGAAAGGAAGGAAGAAATGAGAAAAGAGAGACAAGAAAGAAGAGAGAAGAAGGAATAGATAGAAGAAAAGTAGGAGATGGATAAGAAGAAAAGGGAGGGACGGAAGGAGGATAAAAGACAAAACCATATGACTTACTTGCTTAAAGAAATGATCTTCGTCACCATGAATGCCCACGCACACAGAAGTGATTCCTGCCTCGTTGCTACAACCTATCTTCTTCTGCTAGTCTGGGATGCCCCGTTCTCAACATTTCCTCCAGCTCCAGACCTTTCCTGACCACTCTGTCCTTGATCTGTACCATGCCTCTCCTTCATTTCTATCTAAATGGTTAAAAACCACTCAACAGGTCATGAGTTTATATGAGTACATTCATTCATTGGGCTAGAACTCACACAGAGCAAGGTGCCACCTTTATGTTCTTGTTTTTCAGTGCCCATCGTATCACCTGGCACATCACACCCACTCAGTGAATGTCGATGAGGTGCATGCCTTTGAAGAGAGCATCAACCTTTCTAAATTTCCCCTTGCACCGTACGGGAGAAAGAAGAGCCCAGAGCACGTGGAAGGGATTCCTTGTCGTTGCGTACAGTAGTCATAATCACTATGTATTTTCATTCACACAACAAAACTTACAAAGTAAATGACATTAGTATCATCATGTTCCAGGTAGGTAACTCAAGTATAGGAAGGTAACGGTAGAAGTCATGTAAGTACAAAGAATACAGACAATTGGGCCAGCAGGATGTTCAGCAGAGAAGACCACATTATTGGGAAATAAATGGTGCATCTGTGGCATTGAAGAGTTAAGCCACTGAAGGAAAGATTGTTATCTCAGTCTATTTGAGTTGTCTAAAAAATATTACAAACTGCATGGCTTATCAATAAACAATAGAATTTATTTATCATTGTTGTGGAGGCTGAGAAACCTGGGATCAAGGGACCAGCAGATTAGACGTTTGTGGAGGGCCGTCTTCTCTCTCTGGCCTCCTCACATGACAGAAAGAAGCAAATACTTTTCCAGGGTTTCTTTTATGCAGGTGCTAATAATGCTCAGGAGGGCTCTGTCCTCCTCATCACACCATCTTCAAAGGCCCCACTTATTCATCAGCACATTAGTAAATAGATTTTCAACACGCGAATCTCGGTGAGGACATGGGCACTCAGACTATAGCAACTCCAAACATCAGTAAGTTCCATTGTCCTTTCAGAAGTGCAGATATAGTATCACTATCATAGGCATTTCTGAAGTTCTATAAGCCATACAATATGAAAAGGCTTTTAAGAATACTATATTACTATAATTTTAATTTTATTGTTAAGATAGAAGAATTATAATCTTATATTGCCCAAGAATGCTATACTCAGCTGTGGGTAAAATTATTAATATGAAGAAGCAAGCTATCTATCTATCATCTATCTATCTATCTATCTATCTATCTATCATCTATTTACCTACTGTGTAAGTCTGTCTGTATGAAATAATATTCACAGGAAGCAAATATAATTGATAAATAAGAAATTAAAACTGGGAGAGATCTATTCAACAGACAGGAAAATGGAGTTTTGAATCATAAATTTAAAAGGCAGCCAAATCATAGCTAGCAAAATCTTAGAAATCCTATATCATTGGGTCATGTCTTGTCAAGGACTCTTCTATGCCTGTTAAACCCACGACCTCATCCCCCATCCTGGGTCCTCAGCTCACTGCCTAACTCTTGAGTTCTTCTTGAAATTTTGGAGTGAGCTACTTCACCAAGCTTTCACTGTCCAACATTCCAGCTCATTACACAAAATCTACATCCCTGAAAATTTAGCTTCTTGTTTTTTTTTTCACTCTCATGCTGCTCTAATCTCTTCCTTTTTCTTGTCACTCAAAACACTGACTCTCTGTGCCTCTGATATTTTGCTTCCTCAATTTAGCAGTTTGCTTTACTTTGTTTCTAGAAGATCCTCTTTGTCTGTAATCCAATTACCTCATAGTCTTCACTCCCCCAACACCTTGTATTGTAATGCTTTATCTTCGGGTAAAATCACCCATATTCTTCGATGCTTTCCATTTATTTGTGTTACTTTATCATATACCTTCTGTTCTTATAGGTTCTCAAAAATTCTTAAATTCTTTGTCCTCTGACTTTCAGTGCAACTTTTTCTTTTCAGCCCAGCTTTTGCCCTATCAGAGGACAACCACAATGTCCGCACACCATTCCAATATTATGTCTGTTCGTGGTATTGTTTAACCATATCAACTCCAGTGACTCTCGGCTCCATGCTCCTTCAGCGATGACTCTCATGATCAAACATCATAGTATGTAGTTCTACTTCTGCATTTCATATTCATATATTTTCCAAATTCTTACATCACTCACCTTTCTCATCACCTTGCTTTCACTGGCATGTGCTGTTGGACTCAGTTTAGTTGCAAACTATGTACCTTATCCCATAGTCTCACTTAGCGGAAACCTGAAACCTTCAGGTCCTACACCTCCCTACCCTGGCTCAATCCAACCGTGTCACCATTACTTGCACTCACAGTGCTGATTTCTCATAGAGAAAAACCATGGAAACACACAACACGATGCCAACACTTCTCCCAGCTTGCTTGGGTCCTGTACTAACTGACACGATCACCCTTTGTCAGGGGCTCGGGCATCATGTTCAGAACTTTCCAAAAGCTCCTATGATTTCAACTTCTTTTTATTTGGTTGAATAATTTTCTTCTACTTCAAAGAAAATACAAAATCCAAGATAAGGGATATCTCTTAGTATTCCATGTTTAAATTATCCAAGTTATCTGTGTGTATTTTTTTGTCTTACCATTTTCCCTTAGTCGTTGTGAATGGTACATCCCTGTAGATCTCCTCTCTTACTGCTTTTTCAAGAACGACATGGATTACACCCACCTCACCTCTTTCTCTGTATTTCAATGATTTCTTCCTCTTTACTAGACCTTTCTGTTTTAAATATAAAGGAAAATAACAATAATATTCTCTATTTGTGTCTCTGGTATTCAGAAGTCCATCACTTTCTCATCAAAGTTCATTTCCAGGAAATGATTGCGTGTATTTTCTATCTCCACTCCCTCATCTCCCACTGACTCTCTTTAAGCAGCTCTATCTTACCGTTTAACTGACATTATGCTGGCCGTGCATATTAAGAGTCCATCCACTATTAAATCTAAATAGCCTTGTGTTTCATATATGTAATTAAGGGTGTTCTCTATAGGACTAATTATTTTCTCCTTCCTGATAGTTTCTCCAAAATTGGCACTTACGACTCCACACTCTCATGCCTTTCTAGCTGTGGAAGGTACTTAGATACGTTTTACTAATGTGCTGCTGCATTTCACTTCCAAATCATGCCCGCGAATGACTTCACCCGTCCGTATGACTTTAACCACTATCTATTTGCTAATGTAGGTATGTAGTCTAGGTCTTTTCTTGAGTTCTAAAGTTCTATACCTAAATATACACTAACATTGACTTTCTCTCTTGGATCTACATACATGAAAAAGACTCTCCATTTGATCATGTTTCTAATCCTTTCGTGTGCCTGATCTTGGTGAACTGTTGCAAAATTCACTAAACATTTAAATCATGCATTTAATTCATTCCAAAACTTCAATGTTCTAAAATCTAGCCACTCTTCAAATTCTGTCATTCCTCTCTAAAACATTTCTTTCCAATGTTTCCAACTACTTTTTTTTCAGTTTATTTTTTATTTTGAATAGTGAAAAAGTTTCCTAAATAGGTCTCAAATCTACCCTTCACACTTCCACTAAAGTCATTCTAAAAAGAAATTTGGAAAAATTCTAAAATTTTCAGTTACGCATGAAAAGTCCTTCATATCTTGGATACTGTTTGCTTCTGCAAACTTGCTCCTACTGTTCTCAAAATACTTTTGGCAGACATCCTTTCTAGATGACTTACCAGAACATTTCCTATATTACTATGAAGAAAATAAAAGGATACCACTGTAGGTGACTATTTTGTACCTGTATAAGTATTTAACATCTTTGTTTTTTTTCACAAAGATTGCCAAAAATCTTTTTAAATTTCAGTGTCATGGTTTTTTTAAAAGGAAAATGATACATTAGTTTCTGATTTTGTTTAAATATTATCATCGAGGTTAATATTATAAACGTCTGAAAATCAATAATTGAAAAATACTTTTGGGGGGAAACTGCTCATAAAAGGACAGCTTTCATACTGGGTCACATATAACCAGTCACAAATATAATGACCTTAAAATCGTTCAAAAATAATTCTATTTTTAGAATAAATCCGTAGCTGTGTAATGCAAAAATAGTGCTCAGTTCCTAAATACTTAGAGATTGAAATGATTTGTTTTTAATGATTACTTAATTTTATTATATACAACATAATTTTTTCAAATATAACTGCATTCTTGTTGTGATTTTAGGATTGTAATTATGGCATATTTTATATATTTATAAGTGGTAATATTAAAGGTCTCTCATAAGGTAAAATATTTCTTTCCTAATGTGCAATTTTAATGTCTAAGCAGTGACCCTTTTAATAAAACATGGAGGTTAAACTGAGATTTACATTTTTTTATATTGACAGCAATCAATAAGTAGCAGATGATTTTTTTTCACAAGAGTGACTTGTCTTACTGTTGTCCAATTCTTGTGACATGTTTTTATTTGAGATTTAAGTGGGAAGTTGCAAACCAAGCTTATTTCTGAAAGAGAACATTTACTTTAGAAGAGGTAACCTTTGCTGCAGAAAAGGTGGGGTTTCTTGTTAGCCAAATTCATACGTAGACTCCTAAACATGTTTGTATGTTATAGCAATAAGGGATCTAAGATACAGCAGAAGTGAGTGGATGTCCTATTAATAAATCTAAATTAGTCTTGGCTGCCTGCCTCCACAGCTTCTGAATTGCTGACAGACGATACAATGATACAATTTCAGACTGTTAATTGTGTCCTCAACCTTGTTGAGGGCCATCTGTGCTAACAGTTTTTCATTTGTTTTCTTTTTCTCTCCTTCTGCCTCAAGAAGTGCCATTTTTAATTTTAGTTTTCCTGTAAAATTGAAGTGTTAAGAAGAACACATAGATGCTTGGGCTTTTTAACCAAGAATACTTTTTCATATATCTTTCCTTTGGAAGCCCTTGCTTTTTAAAAATCAGCATTCACATTTATTTTTATCATGCAACAAATGAAAAAAACAGACATTTATGAACAAAGCGTGAAGAATTATAAAAAATAAAGATTTGCTTTTTGCCTTCTCTAAGGTGATTCTGACTGATCCATCAGAATACCTTTAACTAATTCTTTGCCTGAAAATCATTTCTTAAAAGATATAATAATAAAGCTCTTCACTGGAAAACCATTGCTGTCCTATTTTTTAATCAAGGGAGAGCATTATTAATTCAAAAGTGATACATTTCTTTTAGTAGTTTGTTTTTGAAATAGGCAAGAAGAACGTGACCAAAGAGAAAGAACACCAATTGAAAGAGTAAATGGAGAGAAAAAAAAAACAGAACAGTAGTTCAAAAGATGAGAATTTGTAAGCGACAGATGTCACCAGTGGGATGCTGTATGGAAATCCTTATATCATGCCTGTAGGAAAGCCTTTATGCATGGCTTTTTAAATAAATTCTTAATTTTGGAATGGTTTTAGATTTAAGGAAAGTTGAAAAAGAATACTGAGAGTTTCTGAAACTTACAAATTAGCTTCTCCTACTGTTAACATTTTATATAACTGTGATTTATTCATTAGTACTAAAGAATTGCACATAATAGGGAGCTCCACATAATGATTATTCACCAAAATCGCTATTTCACTTAGATTTCTTTTTTTTTTTTTTTAGTTTGTACTTAATATCTTTTTTCACTTCCAAAATCCCCTTTAGGGAACCACCTGAAATGTGGCTATGTTTCATACGGTTCTTCTTTGTAGAGATGGTTTCTCAGATTTTGTCTGAGTCTAATGACCTAAGGAGACCACTGGGAATTGCTGGTCAGATATTTTCAGATGATTCCATTCCTCAGTTTGGATTCACTGGATGTTATTTTCTTGGTCGGACTGAGGTCATGGCTTTTGAGAAGGAAGCTCTAGGAGGTAAGGCTCTGTTCTTGTCACAGCGTATTGAAGACAGAGCTCCACATGAATTGTCAGCGTTGGTGAAAACATTTATTCCCAGGTGAAGCAGTTTTTGTTTTCAAACCAGGTTTATGTAATAAAAAGTTTCTTTTTTTCTTCTATTTTCCTCCATTTTTATTAGCATATATAAATAAAAATTAGTGTATATATAGATATGCTAGTAAAAATGGAAAACCATTGCTGCATGGTTACATGGAGGTTGAGAATTTTGTGTACATACATACCAGGTCAAAATTGCAATCCCTTCTCCTTCCTTTTGTTGGCCTTCCCACACCCTTCTTAATCCCCTGTGACTCCTGATATTTCATCCACGTGATTTCTATAAAATACCTTTATTCTGTGTTTCTCATTTTACAGAAGCAATGCAACTTAACATTCTGAGTCTGACTTCACTAAGTGTGAAGGTTGCAAGCTTTGTCCGTTTACCTACAAATGTATCACACCCATCTGTCTTTATAGAAGAGTAGTATTCCATCATGTACGTATACTACATGTTGTTGTACCCATAGGTCTGTTGATGGATATTTCTGTATCTTCCTCATGTCTTCTATTGTTACTTGTGCTGCTATAAAAATAACTGTACATGTATTTCTGTTGTATCTCACTTATAACTCTTTTAGAAAGATATCCAAAGAGGTATCACTGATAAGGAAGTTTTGTGTACAAAGAAAGTCATCTTATACTAAAAAGGAAATTGAAGAGAATATTAGAAAATTGAAAGACAACCCCTGTCTTGTTTGTGGATAGGCATAATTAATATTGGCAAATGGCTATATTGCCAAAACTGACATAGATTCAACACAATTCCATCAAAATATCTACAACTTTCTCCCAAAATATGAAAACACAAAACGTTAAAATTCATATGGAATGAAAAAAGACCCAGACTAGCTAGAGTAACTCTGAATAACAAGACAAAAGCATTGTGATTCCAGATATCAATCTCATCACAAGGCAATAGTGATAAAACTGTATGATACTGGCACAAAAATAGACAGGTTGCCCAATGAAACAGAACTGAGGAGGAAGAGAAAACCTCAAGTACTCTCCCTCGGCTATGTGATCTTTGAGAAAGAGGCCAAAAACATACACTGGAGAAAAGAATAGCTTCTTCAATCATGGTGCTGGAAGAGCTGGTTATCCACATGCAGAACAATGCATCTAGTCACAATTATTGTCACGCACAAAAATCAAATCAAAGTGACTAAACCTTATATATAGATAGATAGATAGATAGATAGATAGATAGTTTGTTTTTGTTTCTTGAGAAAGGGTGTCACAATAGTCCACGCTGATCTTAAACTTTCTATATAATCAATGCTCACCTAGAAATCATGGGAATTCTCCTTCCACCCTCTTCCTACTGTTGAGATTACAAGCACACGTCTCCATGCCCAGCTCTATTTCTATATGATACTATTTGTAAGATTATGCATCTCATAATTAAAGAAATAGAAGATCTATTCTTCCTTCTGATGTGTAATGTCTCCCCAAATCCTTATGCATTTGGATGTTATAAATTATCTGTGGATTTCATGTACTGTTAGGAAGCAGGAGCAGGTCAAGAAGGGCAGATTATGGGCATGGAGTGTATTATGGGTGTACGATCGATTACAAGTGTGTGGCCTGGAAGGATATACATTGTCTCCCCAGATTCTTCTAGAGACCCCAGATCCCTTCTCTTATGATGCACTGAGCAGCTTTTCCCCACCCGCTTCCTGCCCTTGCCAACTGCCCTTGAACAGACTCACCATGAGGAGCTAGGAGCTAAAAGAAACCTTTCCTTCTTTAAGTCGTTAATGTAATCAGATAGTATGTCACAGTAACAGAAAAGGAAGAAAGACATTATTCTCTTGGGTAGAAGGAGGTCATGGACTTGAGAAGTCAACCCAAAGCGATAAGGTAGCATTTCTGTCACAACATACTAAAGACAGAGGTTCTTACGTGAATTGTCAGTGTTGATGCTGACTTTTATTTTCAGGTGATGTAGTTTTCATCAGGTTATATACTGGAAAGTTTCTTTTTTCTTCTAGTTCTATATGGTACGATTTAGAAGGGGTAACTTTGTGCAGTTCATAATTAAAGAAGTAGAAGACATATTCTTTCCAACCGAGGAAACAATATCTACATAAATGGCTGAGAACATTGGCCTGGAAAGACTGTCCTTTATTTGCTTATCTGATCATCTATTTATATATGTAAGAACTCACGGATTCACTTTATCCATTGGATTATAATGTAACTCTACGGTATTTATTTTTGTTGACAGAATCTAAGATTGCTTTATTACATGTTACTCAAAACTGGCCATTGGGAAATCTTTCATTTGCTCCACTTCTTATCTTTGATAAACCCATGCATTAAACTCATGTATTTCCATTTTTTAAAACATTTCATCGGTTCCTGGCAAGTGAGATCAATACGCCTCACTTTGCGTATTCCTTGTTCCACTCCTAGATCAGTTCTTCCTCCAGAGTCCTCTTTCCTTTTGTCAGAGAACGGTATTAGAATTCCTTTATGTTTTGAATAGAAGAGCTACTGTTTAGATGTTGCAAATTGAAAAGAATTTGGGTATTGTTTTTTTTTTGAAGGAATACAGAGGACAAGAAAATATGTCCTTTGATAAAGAGTGTTTGACCACTACCACTGAATAACTAAAGACCAATCCCCTCCCAAATAAAAAGCACATGGGAAAGGAGAGATAAGGGTTTATACATGGGAGAGAAAAATACTTTTCTTTCAGACTTTGAGGCAAGAAAATATATCTTGCAGTTTTCATGCCTCACTGCACCTCACCTTATGCCTTGAATTAATGAGTTCTCAGCAAATATTTGCTGATCAATATCAGATGAGCATGAATCTAAATTTTTAACTTTATGCATGCATAACACAGAAAAAAGTAAATGTCAAAGATTTATAAACTCGTAAAGTTTTTGTGTTCCTATTCCCTACTCCCCTTTTGAGGATGTAGTGTGTGTGCTATAAAGATCAAGTCTGGCTTACAAGTCATGTTAAAAGTTTATATTTGTAAGGGATGTTAAAAGTCACATTAAATTTACATGGTAAATGTATTCGATAATGGTTTTTGGTTTAGGTCTACATTAGAAATATTTTGCCGTGTTGTTTCAAATCCTAAAATGCCTCAACCTCCCACTTACAGAACATTGACTGCTACATTTAAATGATCTTCATTATTCTTTTGGAATAAAATTTACTTTCTTCTTCTGAACAACACAAAAAGTTAGGATAATATACAAATACTGCAGTAATCCTCTACCTAATAAGATATCAATCTTTTAGCACCTGCGGATCGCTTATTGAATATTCAGTATTTGAAAGAGCAACCAGTTTTAGAAGCATTAAAGTATTTACCACAGTTAAAGTATAAAATGTAACAAAAATAATGGAATCGTCTGATGACTGAAAGAAAGGTGACTCTACTTACACGTAATCAGGAGAAGTAAGTTTCATGAGTTTAATTTCTCATGAAAATTAAACCTGAACTTTTGATAATGCCATCAAGACTTTCTGTTAGAATTTAGAGCTCTATTAAATAATTTTGAAAACTGAGATGTTATTATATATCTAGCTTCCAATTCTGCTTCAGATATCAAGAAAATATATCACGCTTAAAGGTAAACTCCACTCAAGGATTAGGAAGTCAAGATAAACGACTCTCTAACTTTTGATTTGGAGACATTACACTCTGGAAACTCACCGTTTTATGAGCTAATGTAGCATAGACACACTATTTTAAAATATATCTAAAGACAACTGATTAATATGTTTTACGCCTCATAGAATATAAGGGAAATTATCAAATATTGAAAACAGTCCACCGACAAGTGGTCAGTTCTTTCACGACATTTTCTTTTGTGATTCTATTGTCTTTATGCTAGGAAAGTAATATTTTCTAGCAATGCGTAATTGGTCCAAACTATGCTGGATACAAGATATATAAATAAAAGATGCTGTTTGAGGGTAATTTGTGATGAAAAAGATGACTTTAATGGTGTTGGGAAAAGGTATGCTTCCTACCTTCTTGTTCTATAATATGAGTGACTGAAAGAATAGCATAGTGGTCAGAGTTCTTGTCTAGAAATGGCACGGCCCAGAGTTTGAATTCCCAGCACCACATAAACCAGGCATGATAAGGCATGCCTGCAATTCCCCCACTCAGAAGGCAGGAAGATGGCTGTGAGTTCAAGGATACCCTGGGCTACGGTGAGTTCAGGATCTTCCAGGACTATGCAGTGAGACCCTGTCAAAAAGAAAAATCTATCTATCTATCTATCTATCTATCTATCTATCTATCTATCTATCTAAACTATACTTTACTTCCTTTCTTTTTTTTTTAGTCATAGTAAGAAGTTAGTGGATCTATCCTCTAGCAAGTCTTTAAATGCACAGTACAGTATTATGTGCTATGGACACAATTTTGTACAACAGAACTGTAAAATTCATTCTTTCTATCCAACTGAAACTTTATGCCAATTAAATAGTAATTTCCACTTCCCATCTCTCTGGTGACTTTTCTTTGGCCAGCATCTCGTAGAAGAGAACAGCAGAGGCTTCTCTTTACTGTGCACATCCTCGCACAGTATACTTAGCTTCAGTAATCTCTTTCACATCCCCAATGTTCATTATTTCTTTAATGTTCTGTCATGGTTAGAATTAATAAGATGGTCTGGTCAGTGACTTCTCAAGCTTAAAGCAGTCTGAGTATTGGCATTAGTGTACAACCTCTGGCTTTCCCTTTATTAGCGCCCTTCCTTGGGCACAATGACTGGGCACGTTCATTTCTAATACTGACAGAACACAATCTGAGGCTGGAATATTTTTCAAAAGAATAACAAGTGGTACCAAAACAAATATCTCTCCTCGGTTATTGCACAGTTGTTTGGAATGATGCTAAATATTCTTTCTTTTTTGCACAAAGAGAAAGAATTCCTCTTTTCCAAAAATATTAGCATTTAAAGAAAAAATAACAAATAACAGAAAAGACTTTCATATTTATTTCAAAATCAGATGAGATGAATATTAGGGTGAGAAAACACAACATCACCATGAGAAAAATGGAGCCTCTGCGGGGAGACTAGAGGAGAATAGGGCTGACTAATGGCACCATTAGCCGCTGCTGTAGTGCGGATTGCGACCTGGGCCAATCTCTAACTTCCCTGGGACTTGTTCATATGAGAAATGGAGACTATAAAGCCCTTTCACAGGATCAGAATGATAGTAAAAGATATAATTCTTGTAACTTAGTGCCACATTTTAGGTAATTTATTACGTTTTACATCACCTCCCTTCCCTAATTCTTCCCCATAGAGTCGAGAAATGGGCTACTTGTTTGGGAATAGCCGAGACATTTTCTGTAGAATAGAGTGAAAAAGAAAAACGACTCTCTGTTTTGCTTTCTGTAATACGTGCCATGTAAGAGGAAAGCTATTCTGGGCCTTGATTTCTTCAGAGGACTGTGGGAGCTTCCCAGAGGAGCCAGGGAATGAGTGTGCACAAGCTGCAAGTCCCCCCAAGGCGTCCTTGGGTAACTGAACAGCCACACATCTCCTGTGGAAGTCTAGGCAACAGGATGAGAAAAAAAAAAAGTCTCTATAGAAAGTTCTCTTCAGAAATAAAAATATAGAGCAAATTCTTGGTTCCCTACTGTGGTTAAATACTTATGATTAAGCTAACAGCGATCTGAGTCAAAGGGGGTGTGTGACATTAGTATGCTTGTAGTGCCAGCAGACATCTAAAATATAGACGTAGAAAGAAAGGAAAGGAATTTGTTGAAAATGAAAGAAAACAAGCCACTTTTCTTTTCTTTCTCTTTTCCCCTGTTTTATTGATATCTACAAGCACAAAATTTAAGATTTACAATGAAGTTGAGCATTTTGTGCACCTACATATCTTGTCAAGGTGACAAGGACTTTCCCACTCTCCTTTTGTCCCTCCCTTACCCAAGTGGCTTATTTGGATAATTCCAAATGACTTATTTTCAGGTGGCTTCGTTGGACAATGCCAGATCAATACATAGGTTTATAGAAGTAGTCACTTGTAATATATTCCTTTCGTAGTCTCATTTTTTTCATCAAAAGACAACCGCGTCATCACAAAGCCTACCTCAGCGGAGGCAATGTCTTACAAAAGCTGCACCCTGCCGCTCGGGACTCCTGCTGGTCAGCTGTAACTTTGCTCTCTGAGACCCGCCTCTCTGGGCAGCAGCAGTTCCTCGGGATCTACTTCTCTCCCCAGTTTTCTCGCCTATTTTCTCCTGGGACCTCTTGGAGCAGCTGCAGCTCTTCCCGCTGACTCTGGCTGGGACTTTTCTTTAGGGGGTCATAATTCTTTCTTTCTTTCTTTCTTTCTTTCTTTCTTTCTTTCTTTCTTTTTTTTTAACTTGCTCCTTACGGACTGTAGGGGTTTGGATCTGGAGGGTCCCCCAAAAGCCTCATATTCCTATGGATACTCTGTAGGGTTGGGAGGTGGGACCTAGCAGAAAGTGGTGGACACGTAAGTCTTGACCTGGAGGGGCACGTGCTGATTTTGCCCTTCCTTCCAGTCTCTCTCTCTGCCACCGAGTTGTGAGTCTCTGCTTCTGAAGCTCCGACTCTGACCCTGTCTCCTCTCCAGCCCTACCATGGGCTTCAACCAGCTTCTACTTGTAAATGGTTTGCAAGTAGATTTAGACCTTCTGAAACTGTAAGCTACATCTTTCCTCCCTAAGTGGTGGATGTTGGGTATTAAGTCATAGCGATGAAAAAGTAACTCATACAGGAATTGGTACTAGAATGGGATCGTTGCTGTGCTTTACCTGACCATGTTGTTTGGAAACCTTTCATACTTTGCTAGAAGAATTTGGAAAGGTTTGAGGATATTGGATAGAGAAGCTGTGGAGAGCTCTGAGCCAAGCTTGATGGGAGATTCTGGTCAGAGCTCACAAGACCACAATGCTGGAAAGGCCAGGCTCAAGAAGTTTTAGAAGGGAAGGAGGACTGTATCAGCAAAGTTAATATCTTTGCTCCACCATGTTATTTGTGCTTTGGAGCCAGCCAATCATCGTTAATCTCTTAAAAGTGTGAGCTAACTTAAGTCTCTCCTCCGACCTGTTATGGCTGTCAGGCATTGTGTTCCAGTGATGAGAAAGCTGACTAATACAAATGTGTTTAGATATTTACTATGGCACTGGGCATAAAATGAAAGCAAATTTGTGCCGCGTGAAATCCTGGGTTCATGTGGATGAGAGATAAAATGAAAAATTGGGAAGCAAGTATTTGAATTTCTGGATGGCTGGAATTCTGAGTGAAGTACATTTTCATTGAGTTTTTGAATATTGGTTCGATGTTTGTTGTAATAATAAAAGTAACTTAGATATAAATCATAATCTCTACATTTGAGAATGCTAACAAAATGTTTCATATTCTGTGGAAATTGCAGCATTCTACCAGAGTTCTGAGATTCGAGGAATCATGTAAATTTCCAAATTCTACCTATGTCCTATATACCATAAATGATCTCTTCACCAGACCACTATGACCTGCGTGTGGAACTCATGCCTGACGTTTTTTTCTTCCTAATTCCCATGAAATAGTCACATTGAGTACCTGTAAGGGTGGTAGATAGTTCTGAAAATTTAGAGAGAGATGAGTTTATATCACAGCCAAGTACACAAATTGATATTGTACAAAGAGGGTCACTTTCCCTTCTGGCTGTCCAGGACATCTTTCTCTTCTTTCTTGAAGACTCAGTGTTAACTTCTTACTTAATCATGTGAAATGGCTCTCCATTTTGAACCTAGTCTGCACGTTAGGAAAAGCTTCGCGTTTTGCTCCCATGAAACCAATGAACAACATGCTAGTGTGAACCCTTGGCAACACAAACGCTTATTTTGAAATAGTCTATGATATTCCAAACATAAGAATAAAAAAAGAATAAAAGCCTGCATATTCATTTTCCCCCTGGGGTAATTAAATGACATTAATTTAAAGTCACCAACTTTGAATTAGCATCCTTCCGGGTATAAAACCTCAAAAAACATGAATTAAGAAGATAATGGGAAATAAAAAGTAAAGGAAAACATTTATTTTTAAGAAAAACGTGAAATAAAAAGAAACTAAAGCAACAATAGTAGGAGATAATTAAAATAAAAAAACTAAAAACATGTAGAATAACTTATTTTAAAAGAATTATTAGAAAATCTACAGGCCAAACTGCATAGCTTGAAGTAACATATTAGGGTATTCTTTATCTGCCTTCTTCCTTTTTTTAGGTATGAATCATCATAAATATTCATGCCATAGTGCTTCTCCTAGGAGAACTACTTGATTCTGAAGTGCTTACTTTTTTTTTTTTTTATGGGATAGCTACAGGAAATCATAGCCTCTAAAAATAAAACTTTAAGACCAATTTAAAAATAATAAATTCATATTTTCAAGCACTTTTGTCAATTAATTCTTTCCCTTGAGCAAACAATCTGAAGCCCAGACTTTGTGCCACTATACTGCATATTCAACATAATGAAATATTATCAAAAAGCAGAAGAAAATACGAATATGAACCTTTTATATTATATTGTCTTCCATAGGTATTGGCATTGACTCCAGGTAAGAGCCAACTGACATTATTTCTTTTTGTGTGTAAATAAAATAGGATATTAAGTTCCCCCGTACACAGAATTTTAAAAGTATTTTAAGCTCAATAGTGTCCAAGATTATCTAAGTTCCTTAAAATTTTTTTTACCACAAACTTTGTTCTTCAATTCCTTTAAACGCATTTTATAACACTGGTGAAAACTCTGCTCATGGTATGAAATATAACCAGAAGGGGAGTATTTTGAGAACAAGTTATCTGTTCTATTCATCATCTCCCTCCATTTATCCTTGCCTGTGTCCATCGCTCTTAACTACTGTATATCTACTTCTAAACCAAGGATCTTGTTCTGTTTTATAAAGAGCACTCATCAACAAACACTAGGACTGCAGATCTTCCCATTTGCAGCCCTTCAAAAGCCCAATTTCCTTAGCTGAAATGTGTGTTCAATGGTACTTCGTTTAGAAATTCAATACCACAAATATTTTGAGTACCTATTATTTACCAGGCCTTACAGTGAGAAGACCTAGTGCAAAAGAGACAGGTCCTACAGAAAAGGAACTCTTCAGAATAACTTCTTAAATGAAACCAAAAAAAGATACAAAATGAAAGAGTCTTTAACAGTGGTAACAGCGGCTGAGAATAGACAAAAAACAAACAGAATTCTAAACATTCAAATATTGTAGGAGATTTGGGGATATTCTTTCAAAAGTTATTTATGCATTTTAGCAGATATCAAATGAAATTTATATATGTGTATACTATAAACTAGATTGATTTTTGCTTGTGCCTGTTACTAGCACTAGAGTATTATTAGAACGTACTAAACATGCTTTGTATTGGTGTATCTTCTTTTATAATTTATAATGTTTTACATCCAAGAAGCCTTACAAACAGCCTAGTAAAGTATTTCCAAGTTACCTAATAAGCTCCCCAGAAGTTGACATCGTGACTGGAAAGCAACAGGAAGAAATCCTGATTTATAGGTACCTGAGACTATTTCATAAATTTTCTTCATATTAAAACTGAATGTAGATTGAGATCATTTTTACTTAAAAGAATTGCAGGAGATGAGTAGGTGATGCAGCTGTTACAGGGAACAAGCTTAGTTCCAAGGGTTGACATGTTTGTTTCATGAAACGAATATGTTTCTGATGACATTATTTGTACCAAAGAAGACTGTTAAAAAAGACAATATGCTTCTGTGACACAAATGATCATTTTGTAATAAAAAATGAAATGACAGAAGTATGTGCATTGTGATTTTTGGAGGGCTTTCAAAAAATGAAAGGTATTATAGCATTTTTAAAATAAAAATATCTTTATATTTAACATAATGCAAATACATTGACTTCTAGTCTAGAACCATAAGTGGGATTTATGAATACAACAATACTCTCTCTCTCTGTGTGTGTCTCTCTCCGGCTTTCACATGTGGATCTTGCTATGTTGCCCAAGGTGTTCTCTAACTTCTGAACTCACATGACCTTTTTACCTTGCTTTAGTCTCCAGAATAACTCAGATTACAAGTACACACCCAGGTGAGTTTCTTTTATCTTTTCTTTTTTTTTCTTTTTGTATCTTTTTGAAAAACATCTATTCAAATTTTTTGCTTAACTTTCAATTGGATTATTTGTTTTCCTGTTGATGAGTTTTTCAATTTCTTATATCTTCTACATATTAATCTTGGCTAAGTAACTAAATGACTGTAGTTCATTCAAAGTAATCCTTCCTTTTTTTAAAATAAAAGTTTGACATTGACAGAAATAACATGAAGATGTGTTTGCAGTCTCTGTTGCCTGCTTCCCTTACTGTTTGCCCAACCATAAAACATTTGTCTAAAAATATTAAGCAACAATACTAAATCAGTTACAGCCTTACTTAGATTCCACTTATTTTCTCACCAACGCCCATTATCTGTTTCAAAACCAAATGTTGGCACCTACATTACATTAAGTCACAGAATCTCTTCCATCTCCCCAGTGTCTCTCTCAATTTCTCCTGTCGCGGCTATTCCAACTTTTGAAGAGTGTGAGGGAGACCTTTGGTCATCTACTCCTGGACTTGGTTTGTCTCATGTTTTGCTCATGATTAGGGAGGCTGTAGATTTCGGGGAAGGCTGTCACAGAGGCGCGGTGTCCTTATCACATTGTGTGAGGGTACGCTGTATCAACATGAATTATTGCTGAAACTTGGACTGCTTCATGAAGGATATTATAACATTTATGATTGAATATATAGTTTACAAGCTCAAGTGATCCTATGAAGAATTAAATTATTTCCCACTAACAAAGTTGCATATAAGTTTTTACAATTCAAAAGTATTTCTTTCGTCATCTCAAGTGCCCCAGAGCCTCTACAGACTGAAATACCGTTATATCTGTCCCCTCAGGTGGTTAGAACAATGCTGCTGTTCTGTTCTCTAATAATCTTGAAAGGCTGACTTTAGAATACATACAAAGCATACAAAAGAGCACACAAGTTTAAAAATTTAATGAGAATAAAACATCAAAACTAAAACTCCGATTTAAAAGTGTGGTTGAATAGAACCATGAGTTTGTAAGAATTCATAAATGAGAAAATATGCAAGGTGTCCACTTCCAAACTACAATGCATACTGAAATTTAGATTTTTTAATTTGCTTTAGGAGCTATACTTTAACCAAATGAACTTGTAAATCATAGCTCTCCCATTACAATAAATGAATGATAAGCTTAAATACAAAATAAAATGTTGAAAAAATTCTCTGTGAAACACATTCATAAAAAATTAAAACATAAACTTCAGGTTTATTGGTCATATATATGAAAAAATTTTTATAACTAAAATATATAAAGCATTCTTAAAACTTTTTAAGAAAATAGGTGTTCCAGTTTAAAAATGAATAAAATACCTGAACTTCATCAAAGATGATTTATGGGAGACTAATGAATGTATAAAAATTTCAGTGTAACTAACCATTAGGGAAACACAAATTAAAACCCACAATAAGATGTTACTAATTAATTATTCAAACAAGTGATTTTTTAAAACTGTGGTATAGCTACACAAAGAAATGCTTCTCAGCTATAAAATAGTAATATTAACTCATCCACATGATGGAAAAGTCTTATTCTTTTAGTGTTGAGGATTGAGCTCAACTTTATCATGATTTATTCCTCCAGCCTCATAATGTTTGATAGATGGTATTTCTTCGGAAGCTCATTTGGTGTTCAATCATAATGTATACAAAAATACATTCAATATTTTGAAGTGGGATGCCAATAACTTATCCATTGTGATCTCCTGTCCTCAAAATAGACCTAGGCTCCTGACAATTTCCAATGAAAATGTAAGGGTTGAGGTTCCTTGCATTTCATTTCCCTGGAAGAGTGAGGCTCATTGTATTCTAGAGATTGGTGACAGTTTTTAAACCTTCAGACAGGAATGACAGGGGAAAAAAAGAAAAAGAAAGAAAGAAAGAAAGGAAGGAAAGGAAAAAAGAAAGAAAACAGAAAAAGAAACAGACTGGGGAAACTGAAAGTAAGGCTTAAGATGGGAATTCTAGGTCCAGCTGTATTAAGTGTGAGAGATACCATATTTTAATAAACACATCATAAATTCTAGCTTCTAATGAAGGGCTCTAAATCACGGCTTACTTTCTCCCTGGAGAAAAGTGTTGAGCTGCTTCTCTTCTTTCTTGTTCCTGTATTTTTTGTGCTTCTTTTTCCTCCTTTGACCGTTTTTAAAATACCTGTTCTTTTTCAATTTTTAAATTGATACATGGAAGTCTATATATAAGGCACCATGGGCCCAATACATGTACAACATATGTATGTGTCAAATCAGGGTTAACATCTCTATCTCCTCCAAAGTTTTTAATTTTTTTCCAAAATGAGAACTCTCAATTAACTTTTTTTTCTGAAGTCTTTAGTGGATTAACATCATTTGTAGTCATCAGATTGCTTGATGCTTTTACACAACAACAAGGCACAGTGTCCCAGGCTTTCAGCTCTCGCTTCATTTTTAGTAACGTGAAATAAATAAGAAGAGGCTCACATCTGAGTAAACATCACTTTTCCTCCTCTTTTGATCTGGCTTACTAAAGAAATTGTGTGTGCATCTAGGAAGATTTAGTGGTGTAGCTATTATTTCATCCACATTAAAATTTATCTTCAAAAGATAATGAATCTAGAAAGAAACTGGCCTGACTTTAAAATTACATTACAAGTTGTACTTTAAAGGGTACTTCAAGAACTTTTAACACATCTGAATAAGTTTTGGTGTGTCCAATATTTGCTTAACTCCTTCAAAAAATGAATATCCTAGACATCTTGAGAATACTAAGTATATGATTTATAGAGCAAAATCCATCATTAATATCTTATCTTCTATACAAAAGTTATTTTTAACTTAGGTAACAATGTCAAATCTAAATACCCAGAACATCTTTTTATGCCAGGAAATCTCCTAAATATATTCTAAAGCATAGGTGAGTTTTAGCTTATAATTTTTGAAACAATAAACATTAATTGTAAATTTTAATTGGGCATATTCCTGCCACAATTAAGCTAGCTTAAGAAAGCAAATGTGTACTTACAATATAGAGCACATATCACAGGAAGCACATAGACAGTCGTTATACTATTTCTCTCTGTTATCAAATTCTTGAGTTATTACATTGTAAGCCTGTTAAGAAAGAGAAATAAACATGTTAGCATGGCAACGCATAGCAAATTAGCCAAAAAGTTGTTCATCTTCCTAATCCAGCTCTTCTGTTCTTTACTTGTATCAACTTATGATTTCTGATACTTTTTAAGAAAATGTTACCGAGTCACATAAATCATTGTTATATAAAAGGTGTAATCAAAACGTAGGGTGAAGATTTAAATAATAACATTATTTTGGCAAAGAACACATGGTCTCTGATCTCGCTTAAAGTAGTCCTCCTTGCTTCAAACACGATCACATCGCTATTCTTGCTCCTGTCGGATAAGAACAGATACTCCACTTCATCTCAGCCAAAAGGCCAGAGGCAGTTCTTGCTACTTTCAAAAAACAGTTCTTCAAGTCTCCTTTTGCATCCTCAATCGTGCTGTTCTTGCTCTGTTGATGTCCTGAATTGATTCAGACCGTTCCTTTTTGTGGGCATTTTGACTCTGGGGGAAAACCAGAAGCTGCATTCAGGAAAGAGAAATTGTAGAACTGCCTCTGGACGTGGCAAGAATGATGGCTTGTAACAAATGTGTTCGAAGCAAGAGGCATTATTTTGAGGGGAAAACAATAATCTTTTACTATGATAAATTTTTGAATATTCACCTCATTTTAAAGAAGGCTTTGTGCAATGAGAGAAACATGGTTAAAAAGAATGAATGTCGGCACCAAAATTCTATTCAGGTTAGTACATCTTGATAACCAAACATACTTCATAGTCTCTAACTTTTATATCTTTATACAAAGCAAAAATTTAATCACAGCATAAAGACATTTTTAAAAGTTGCTAAGTATTTGCATGCTTATAATTA
Organism: Ctenodactylus gundi; assembly: GCA_004027205.1. Lineage (NCBI taxonomy): Eukaryota > Metazoa > Chordata > Mammalia > Rodentia > Ctenodactylidae > Ctenodactylus > Ctenodactylus gundi. The sequence continues at coordinate 218,512 of PVKB01002179.1, forward strand.
TTTAGATGCTTAACTAAATCAGGATCAAATAGATGATTTTTGTAAATGTCAATTTTCATTTATCATCTGCCTACCAAATGCATGATGGGTACAAATGAAGTGCTTCAAGTTTTCTCATATTATTTGTTCTATAATAAACAAGAATTAGATTTAATAAGAACAGGAAAGTCTGATCCACTGGCATTCAACACCCCATGCTAGAAAAAAATATCTTTAAGTTGTGCAACAACTTACAGTAAGATAAAGGATCGATTCACTTTTCACTTCATGGCAATGTCCCCCCAAAGCATATTTCCTTCAAAAATGTATTTTTTTCTGAAGGACAGACTCAGTAAACTTCTTATATTTACAGGTGATCCGATATGTGTGTTAGTTATCTCATGTTCCCTACACACAACACACACACACACACACACACACACACACACACACACATGCATATGCTTCTTGTTTTAATTTTATGTTCCTCAAACACTCTCATTTTTTCCTTTCCACTAACAGTTGATTTTGAAAAAAAAATCATCTTTATTTCTTTAAGGATTTATGTGTAGCTGTGAACTATGCTTAATAGGGAAAAGAACAAATTTTCATCTAATTTGATGCTTCCTACTTCTATACACTTTGTTAGTGAATTAAATATATTTGAAAAATACAGAGAATTGAGTTGTCTGACATTAAAATCAAACCTCACTTAGCATTTTCTCAAGCATACACAACAATGGAGGTGCACGACTTGTCTGTATTTTATAACATATATTTACTGCTGCAAAATGTATGTGTGATTGACATTTACCCAACAAAGCAATATGTTTCTACCTTTTGCAGGCTTCCGATAATTTAACTCATCCATAAAGAGACTGGAAAGTATTGTGGCTGTGGGTCAAGTCCAGGTCCACCTTCGTCACACCTATTCTTTCTGTTTAGTCTTTATTTGCACATGACCTTCTAAGCCCTATTTATCCTGCAGAGATATTCAGTTTCAATACTAAGAAAATTGCCATGGGGAAAAAATAAGGAAATGTTCTGCAGATAGCCTAGGTTTTTTTTTGTTGTTGTTTGTTTATTTTGTACTAACGAGTGCCAAAATCTGTAAAGTATAAACATAATCTTTCATATAAAGTATGTTGTGAGTTGTTTAAAATTCTTTACATAAATGATCTAAACATTTAATGACAGTAAAAACTGAAAAGAAACAACTAAACCTATATTTAGTGTTTCTACAGAGGTATGCTATTTGGGCATCGGTGCATTTAAAAAAGAAATACTTTGTTTCAACCTCACTGTCAATAATATTGTAGTTATTTGTATCTGCTACTAACTGATTTGAGCTTTCAAAAATATGGCTCGAAAAAATTATATATAAATAAAAAATTATATATATATATATATATATATATATATATATATATATATATAATTCCCAGCATAAGAGCAAATAACAAGATCTGGCAAATGGTTTGAATTCAGTGATCTTTTTGGTAACTCATACGTGGACGTGTGTGCATATGCCTGAGTGAGTGTGTTTTTTTGGTGTGTGTGTTTTCCAAATCCTTTTAATGACAAAATGGCTCAGTGTATTGAATAAAAATGACTTAAAATTTAAATCATCTGTAGGAAAATGGATCTACCTTGAGACTATAGTGCTTAGCCAAATGAATCAGGCACAAAAGCTTGAATATCTCATGGTTTTTCTAACATGAGAAACTCAAGTTATAACTAAGTAGAAGAGCCAATGAATATTGATGGTAAGAAAGAGGTAAGTCGATTTCATAGAAGGGGGGATGGGTTGTTGGAGAAAAGGTAGGAAAAGGGAAGGAAAATGATGAATATGAGATATGTTTGTGCTCCACTTCTTCAAGTCACATGCAAATACTTTGCACCACAGGTGTATACTATTAAAATAATTTCGGGAAAAGATAGTAATAGAGTTAGTCTCATTTAGTGATTATATTTGTTAATAATGTTTTATTTGAGCATAATCAATAATTTTCTATAGCTTTTTATTATATAAAGAGAAAAATCTTTGTTTTTTTCATTCCATGTATTTGTGTCAAATCCAGAAACAATGAAGGTGCTTTATTCTTTTTTGCTTTCTTACTGATAGCAGACAAAGCATCTACTTGCCAAAGGATAGGCATGAGACAAAACACTCAATTTCCCTTATTTAAAGCTTCTTTTAATACGGCTTCCAGTGAGTTAGTCTTGAGAAACGGATTGCATAGCCTTTCACTTCCTTCTATAGCAAGATAAGGCTTGGTGAATTGCTCAATCACTTGGATGATTTGGTAAAGTCTAAAGGCTTTATAAGGCTCTGTAGGTGAGGCTGGTCCTAAGTTCATTATGTAGCCCAACCTGGCCTTGAACTCACAGCAACCCTCCTACCTCAAACCCCTAGTGCTGGGATTACAGGCATTTGCCCCCACACCCGGCTTATGTAGTGTCATGAAATCAAACCCAGGGCTTTGCACTTGCTAGGCAAAAGCTTTAGGCACTAAACTCTTCCTCCAGCCCTTTAAATATGAAACTTTCAGACAATTCACTAAAAGTTTTTGCTTTTTATCTTGATGTTTGTCAGCAAACAAAAATGATAGGGTTTGTATGAAATTTTGTATAAAAGGGGTCCACATTGTCTAGAAAGTCAACAAGAAGAAAATCTCCCTTATGTATTTCTTTGAGAAATGTTACAAAGAGTGGAGAGGTCTCAGTGCAAGAGAAAAATGGCTACCACAGCTTCTGTTTTCTCCTCCCAGCTTCTTGAGGCCAGAGTTCTAGGAGGTCTAGCTTTAGAAACCTCTGCCTTAGATGATCAGGTTTCTGTCCACGCTTTTCAGAAAAGACTACTGTGGTGAGTAGCTCCATGCAATTGGCAGTGACTCTGCAGTAGGTAGGAGTATTCCACGGCCTCGCATGCCCCGTTTAGCGTCCTGCCTTCCTTGCCTACGAGGCAATATGGATAAGTAGAGGGGATACGCTGGTCCTTCCATGAGCAAAATGACTCAGTTATAGAGGCTTGTAATGTTCTGTGCTTTTCCTCAAATGAAGGAATCGCAGAGACTCTGACCAGCCCAATTACCAGGATTCAAAGCAGACTGAATTAGAAGAGCCTCTAAGCAGAGAGCCAACAAGAAAGATCTTATTGGAGAGATGGCAGCAGCCACGTGGCCTAAAATAGGACTCAATGGCTCACTGAGGCAAGGCAGTGACGGGGATAGGCTTCATAAAGGATAGCTCATCTGAGCTTAAGCTAAGGACTTGGCCTTGTATTGACCTAGTATTACAAAGATAGTAGGCAGGGATGCCCAATGCAAGAACAAGATGCATCTTTAAGGATGAAGAAAAGAAACTAGTGTTTGTGTAATTGTGATGGCCCAAGGCATAGTGGTAGAAGGGGCTCAGTAAGCAAGCAGAACCAGATCTTGTTGAACCTCAAAAGCCATGCCAAAGAGGACAGATTTTATTCTTAACACACTGAAGGTTGGAGAGTTTTGACAAGGGGACTGGCACGATCAGATTAAAAGTTTCAAGGTTCAATTCAAATGTCCTGTGGATAACGGAGAGGCAGGTCTGGAAGCACTCGCCAGTCTACAGGATATCACAATAGTTGAGTTGAGAATTGTGGTTGTTAAGTGTTGTGGCAGTGGCAATGCAGACAAGTGTTTCTCCGTGGGTGATACACTTGAATTCATTTTGGTCAATTTATTCATTTTGTTGTTTCACAAACACGGGCATTTTGAGTCTTCCTGGTATTGGAGGAAATTATTTTTTTCTGTAGACATCAGTTAAATAGAGTAAAAAGCACAGGATACTTCAGTAGATTTGCATAAAAGCCACCAAAGGGGAAGAATATGGAAACATGTTAGTTTTAAATTAGTATTTTGAATTATTATGGAAGTAGCTGATAAAAAATAGTGTAGAGAACAACAGCCCCTAACGTATAAATTAAAAGATTGAGATGGTAAAATGGAGCATCACATGCAAAGACACCGATTTTAGAGAACATTATGTAATGTTGTTGAACACATCTGGATAACGTCATAACTAGACCCTACTAATAGAAACAAGTTTTTTTTTTTTTTTTAGTTCAATGCACCAGACATGACCAAAGCACACTGAATTTTTAACAAATAACAGCAATTACTTTTATGCTTTTCCTAGTAATAAACAAGATTTGTTGCCAGAAGAGATCACAGAGCCAATTCCTGTGACTGCACTTTACATGGAATTTCATGACTTCAGAATTACTAGACTGGGTCTTTAAGTCTCTTTAATTCAACAGACGGTTTACTAAATGCCTTACATGTAGCAGAGAACAGCTAGGTGCTGTGGCTATCAAAGTTTTGGACACATTCCTTGTATCCTTTCAGGGTTCATAGCCTGGAGGAAGTACGTTGTGAAAGATAAAGAAGGAACTCTGCGTACAACGTCTGGCTAGGGACACCCAGGTAGCAGCACTGCCTTTTACTTGGCGGTAGCCTAGAGGAGAAATCTCACTTTAGTGGGACAGAGTGATGCAAAGTGCAGGAGAGCACACAGGGGAGGCAGGGCAGGAAATCAGTGTCTGGCCCTGGGAGGGCCCCCGGGTCACACCTAGGGTTTGAAGCTAATTAGCATTAATAATTAAACCTAGTAGGAAAAGAACACTCACTATAACAAGCGTACTTTTAAGGGATATATATGTATATGTATATATATATATATATATATATATATATATATATATATATATATATATGAAGTTCTATCAACAAGCTGAAGGTTAATTATTCCTTTCTGAATGCAAGGAGAGGGTAAACAATTTCTTTGCCCAGGTCCCAAGACTGGAGCCCAGATAGACCAACTCCAGATCCCCACTCTTGGTCCCACATGTCGGTTTCATGAGATTGACATGGGATACCTGAAATGTGTAAGGTATATAAAATATATCCATGTAAATGTATATGTACCATATATGTGGGAAAATCTCATAGTACAAAAATGTTGTTTTGCCTTTTATACAAAGTAGAAATGGAAGAAAAATCGTGGCCCTCACATCACAGTCTGGTGAAGGAGAAACAAAAAAGAGAGGGAGATAATACGTTTCTTGAGCATTTTACTTTGAAACAATCCCTGGGCTGGGTGGCTCAAAGATGAACTCAATTGGCCCATTCCTCTGTAGCACCTAGCAGAGCAGAGGGTCCCTGGGAGAAGCACAAGGCAGTGTGCACCTGCCCAGGTCCTGTTCATTTTTGTTATGTGAAGTCTCTCTCAGGTTCCTCTTTCCACCTGGTCCTTTTACTCAACTTAGCTGGCTCGAACCACCTGTCTTGATCCTTATAGCTAATGTGCATGCACTGTCCATCCTGGTCCTTGTGAACTAGAACGACCAAGGCTGAGACTTTGGAGCAGAGCCAAACCTGGATGATGCCCCCTCCCCTAGTGGTTGAGTTACCATAGAAGGTGAGGGACTAGTAGCATGTAGAGCTGTGGCAGTGCCTTCAGTATGTAATATATATTTAGGCTTGGAATACAGGTTAGGGATGCTATATACTTAAAGTTGATTTGTCTGAATATATTGGATTAGCAAAATATTTTTCAAATATCATTTTTCAGGTATGGAGGGATGCTTTTTTTCTTAACAGTGCAGGGCAAAATCTTGAGCTTCTTCCCCTTGGGGCTTGAAGAACTACACAAAACATCAATGCACATTCTTCATGGAGCCTCCATTTCACTCACACGTTTGAAGAAATGAAATGTATTCTAAAATAGGGAAAGGTCATAAACAATATGCAGAATATTTATACACTCCTAAGACTTATGCATTCATTTGTTAAAACTTTATTGCAATAGGCAGAGCTCTGGTTATTGGAAGTAACTATTCCCCTACATTTATGGGTGTCTTCTAATGCTTAGAGAAAAACAAAAATGTGTGTACTTAACACGGGTATTTTATGGAATACCACTGGGGATTCTTTTGACTTTAGAAGCTGAGGAACTAAATCGTAGCTATTTTCACTCAGGCCAGAGGTTAGCAAACAGTACACTAAACAGTCAGATGCGAGATATTTTTACTGTAGGACAAGGGGCAAAGGCCGGCCTGTTCCACAGACTCGTGTATTATAGTGGGTGCTGCATATGTTCCACCTGGCTGCTAGAGACTGAGTGCGCAACAGGAGGAGGCTACAACTTACTAAAATCTGAATTAGCCTGTAGTAAATATTTTTAATTTCCCTGACATCAGCGTAAAAATGATCTGTTTGTCTGTGTATGCCTTTCAGTTGATTCAACAAAGTTTAAACATCCCGTGTCTCTATTTCTCTAACTAAGGGGATCTGAGGACAATTAATCTGACGAATGTTAGGCCTAAACTTCTGGTGCAATGGGCTTGGGTAGGATAGCACTGTCAGTAGCCAGGAGCTTCTGGTAGCCAAGGGTAAGCACCAGGCTGACGCGGAGTGGCTAGTACTGACAAGTGCACACCCTTCCACCTTACTTAGCTGGTGCTTGGATTCCTAACCTTCTGTGTTTAGACTCTTCTGGGAGAAGGATGTGAGACTGGGAGAATGTCAGTAAAGTCAAGCTTAAGATTATATACCAGGCTCACGTTCATCTTCCAGAGAGAAATGGCAGCAGGAATGAAAAAAATAGGCTAAGGACAGCCAGCTGGTAACAAGACTACTTTATTGATTTTTTTTTTTTTGTCTATGGCAATAAAATAACAGCAACATTCGAACACTCTTTTTTTAAGCCTCAGTTTTTAAAAGCATTCAATGAGATTGAGCCAAGTGGGTGGGATAAGGTTTTTAATAAGATGTCCCTGTTCTATAAATACCCCTCTTTTCCAATTGTCTGTTAAAATTGGAGAAGGCTGAGCGGTTGCGTGTGGTGTAGTGGCAGGGTCGGGGAGGAAATGGATGAAGAGGAAGGAGAGAGTGAACCTGTGAACTTTCTCTTGTGCTCACGGGCATCAAAGTGGCTCTAAACGGGCTGCCCGCTACCTTTGGCCACGTGCTCAGAACTAGGGACAGTGGGAGGCACTCTGGGATTTATCTCTTGTTCTAACCCTTGAATGACTTTGTCTAGAAGTTGAAAAATCCCGAATAGATTCTCCTCCTGTTCAGCAGAGCCTACTTACCGCCAGTGTTGGAAAAGCAGGACCCACTGTTTTTTCATCTTTCATATGTATTTCTTGATTTTTACTAATTGCTAGAGTTATCTTAATGGCTTTTTAAAAGTAGATTTTTAAAGCATATTTCTAGGTCTGTATTCTGGAAAATATATGCAGGTAGAATCCTGAAATCCATATTTATAATCTTCCTACGTCCCAGGGTTGAAGATGTTTGAACACTACATTGTGTGAAATACATAAGTTCCAAATGACCAAAATAGTTCAATAAAAGGGATTATAGAAACTCATATTGTTACTTAAATATTTTTATTTGAATATATAATAATTATATGCAAAATTGATATTTCAGTAGAAATTATTATAAAACACAAGCTGTAGCATTTATAAGTTTCAAAATCTCTTAGGAAACAAATGATAATAATAATAAAATTTCAGGGCTGAGTATATGTGAGGGGTATAGCCCTCACTGGACTCAAATCCTAGAACTAAATATAAAAGAAAGAATAAAGTAAAAATGAATAAACAAATATTTCCAGAGTATTTTTAATAAGCTAAAAATCCACTAATATTAGCAAAAATGTCATCTGAATATCTTATGTTGCTAAGTTTGCCAACTTCCTTCAGAATAATGCGTTTTTTTCTGAAGTGATTTTTACACTGATGAAGGATTTTTAAAAACCAGAATTTCCTATTAAATCACCTTCTCAAATAACGTAAATCTCAGAAAAAAAAAACAGTTCATTCCAATTTTAGGCATAGTATCTTGTTACATACAGTGCTTTGAGTTGTGTAGCAATAGTATGTAGTTTACAAATAAATCAAATTATTTTTAAGATACCTTGCATTATTGAGAATGTGGGATAATTTTGCCACAAAGTGATACTCTGACTCAATGAATACTAAGAAAAGTAATTTGTTTTCATTTTGAAACTTGATTGTCTGGGTTTTATTAGCCTAAATAAAAGTCCCCCATTGTTGTGGCCTTAGCTCTTCTAGTGATGAGAACTCTACAACTGTGAGCAGACAATGACCCCGATAAGTAAGCAGAGAGGAACCTCGGTACCTCACCTAGACTATGAAAAGATTCTCTTTTTCTTGTTTGTTCTTCTAATTCAGACTTAAGAATTATTTTTGAAGAAAGTAAACCTGTACCTAACAAAACAAAATTATTTATGTTTATGTCTTTTCATTTGCCAGAATTTCTGCATTAGTGTCCTGTACATATTTTACATATTCCTTTATATAAGAACTACATACAAGAAAAATAAGAATCTAAATACATGATAAAAAATTAAAGTATGAAACCATTAGTCATGTAATTTGGTGCAAAGCAAATATTTCAATGTTGCTATAAAAGTTAAAATACTGCTGTAAGAAAATGAAATACACAAATCAAATTTTCTGAATTACACGCAGCAATCCACCTACTAGGTACATCTGAGGACCTGAAATTGGTGTTGAAAACACATCTACATGCTCAGATTCACTGAAGTGTTATTCACAATAGCTAAGAAATGCAATCATCTTAGATTTCATTCAGAGATGAAAGGATTTCAGAAATAAACTGGGGTCTAAATACACAGTGTAATATTATACATCCTTTAAAAGAACAAAATTCTGTAACTCACAGACATGATGGGTAGAGATATAAGATATTATGCTAAATGATATAAGTTCGACTTGGATACACACTACATGATACCATTTATATTTAGAAGTTTGAATCATTTCCCAGTAACAGAGTGGAAGGTTCATTAGCAGAGGTCAGAGCAAGGGATGGGAAAATATATTGATTAAATGGTACAGAGTCTCACACAGTAGACAGAAGTTTTAGTGTCTATTGTACTGCATGATGATCGCTGGTATAAATAATGTACTGTGTATTTCACAATTGTTGTAAGTATGGGATTTTAATGTTTTCACTCCAAAAAAAAAATGATGTGTTGGTGAGGTGACAGATAGGTCAATTACCTCAATGGACTCTTTAACAAATCACATATAGATCAAAGCAAGTTGATCCGACAAATATATAGAATTAACGTTTGTCATTTTAATAAGAAATGGAACCAAAAAGATGTATTTCTTTAAACATTCCATATAAGTGTCTCATTTTCCTTGTGTAGTTGATGATTGTGGCGAGCAAGTAAGCCGTGGATTTACTGACAGTTGAGAATTGGAAGCTGTAGACAGAAGCAGGTAGAAAGGCTGCTTTGATCTCCAGAAATATATTAATTATTTGACACCTTTGTATTACAAAGTCCTTCTTTAGAAATGTAAATGAACCCGAGTTATTCTGACTTTGATGTGAATTGGTTTTACAGGATCTAGTAGTTCTAAATATCTGGCTGAGATTAGGACACTGTGGATCGAGTTTTGCCTCTCCTCCCAGACATGTTGAAAGTTTGAACCCCATATCCATGAAATTTGGAAATAGGGCTCTAGATATAATCCAGTTTCATTAAGTATGTTGATTAGCTTGATTGTGGTCATCATTTCACAGTATATATCAAAATATGATGCAAAACATTTTAAATATATATAGTTTTTATTCAACCAAACTATCTTAATGAAGCTGGGAGAAAATGTTAAGCTAACTCTGAATTGTGATGGGTTCTAAATTCAATAACTGATATTCTTATATGAACACAAAGATTTGGAGACAAAGAGGGATTGAGGGGTATCAAATCAATGCCAAAAATTAATGTAAATCAAGGATTGTTGGTAAGTTCCAGAAGCTCGAGAAGGCAAGAACTTTTTTCTTTTTCCTGGAACTTTCAAGGGGATCTCAGTCTATCAACACCTTTATCTTAGGCTGGTGGTTTCCAGAATTGTGAAATAATAATTTTATTTTAATTTACTCAGTTTGATGTAATTTATTAAAGCCGCTCTAAAAAATTAATGCATTCCTCATAGGTTGAATTTGCACTGGGGTGACAAGGATAGTTGGGGTAATAATGAGATGCTGTGCTGTTGAGTTCTCTAGAGAGATGAAAACTGGCAATGATGAAGAAAAGAAGTGGATGAAATATCCTGTATATTTGTATAAACCCTAAAGCATATATAGATAGAGATAGATTATAGTAGATTATAGAGTTTTAATTTTTCTTCACTGGAATGAAATCATCTTAAATAACACCATTGTCTGCTAATGTTTCTCCAACGTTCTGCCTTTCTTCTCTGTATTCAGTCAAGCGTACAGGTCATTCTGTGTTTACTGGCTCAGCGGATGTTACGGTGCTCAGCACAGGTAGCCAATATGTCTTCCTTACTGTCATTTTCAGAAACTTAAGGCTATAGGAGAGCAACAAGGAATCAAGTCCTCATTACCGGTCTCTGGGCCACTGTTTTCGTGTCTCCAGCCTTTTGCTTCAGCAGCTTGTTACGCATTCTAGTTTAGCTGGATGCATGAGAGAAACGTAAGCTTAAATTATTCTCTTTAGTGCACTGGGGAGATGTTTTTCTTTTCAATTTAGTGTACTTGGCGGAAACACGCAATTTTTTTTAATGGTAGTTTTTGTGGGTATCAAACCCAATCGTATCTATAGCTTAAGATGAATTGACCTGGATTTTAAATCTAATGCGTCATATGCAATTTTAATTCAGATTGTAAGCTTAAGACAGTATATACAGGGGCTGGAGACACGGGTTAGCAGTTAAAGCTCTTGCCTGACAAGTGCTGCCTCAAGTGCTAAGTACCTCACCACATAAACATGCTGTGGTGGCGCACACCTGTAAACCCACCACTTGGGAGGCTGAGGCAAAAGGATTGCCTTGAGTCCGAGGGCAGCCTGGACTCCATAGAGAGTTCAGGACCAGCCTGGGTTACAGAGCCAGACCTTGTCTCAAAAAAAGACATTATATACAACTTGTGTATGCTTGTAGGTTCAAGTCTGCATTAAAGATGATCACAGTGCACCAAAGTGCACCTTTGAAATGAACTCAAAGCCCATCAGCAGCATCTATAATACTTTTGGAAAGAAGCATCTGACCCCAAAAATGACAACAATGACAAGTCTTCACACTTCAATAAAATGGAAATTATGTGAGCATTAGAAAAGTATTTCAACAAGAAATAAAACATCACACGAGCTTATTTTGTTTCAAGAACGTTTATAACCTCATAATCACCATTTAAAAAATCTCCTCCAAAACTCCTCTATAGTGTTTGCCTCATTATTCTAGAGAATATAGTAATGGTATGTTATTCATTGAATATCTAGGCCTCATCAACACATTTTGTTTTCAAGAAATAAACAATTATACTAGTAGGAACATTGTTTCTTATTTCTATGTAAAAGAATTGAGAATCTTCTAGTGCATACAATTGGAATCAGAGATCAGAAAGTTTTCAATATTTTATGGAAACAACCATCAATCACCTCTTGAGATTTTACACCCATAGGGACAATTATATTTATACATGGTATCAAATGAACTGAAATAACTATTAGTCAAACATATTTTCATCTACAAACATGATCAGAGGCTAATACAATACTTGAGTTTCTGGTGTAATGGAACAGGGGGGCAGGAGAACGTGAAGACACTTTCTCAAGAAGAGAAGCTGTGATACCGTGTTCACACTTGTTGTCCTACATTTCCTTCCTAAAATTGTTCTGAAGATCTTTTAGTCCAACAAGACACACATCACACATCATAAATATGTGTGCATGAATAAAAAATTGATATTTACAAATTTTGAATTTGTTCATAATTAAGAAGACTAAGTTTAAGAATCTAAAGCAGTAATTGAATGATTATATTGAAAGAGTTGGTTATTTTTAAGAATTTACTTTTGGTCACAGTCATAAGCAATAATACTGAGAAGAAATTCAGTGCTACCATTTTTTTCTTGATTCTTTCATCCATACATTAATTCCTAACTCTAACTTGAAAAAAATCCTCTTTCCTTCAGTCCCAATTTGATTCCCATAACTCTCGCATCTTCACTTACCCTAGGCCACTGCAGTTCTTACAGGTTCTGTTTCCTCAGTGATAACTTTTTAATGCACAGATACTCAGAAATAGTTCAAGTCATTCTAAAGTTTGCTTTGTTTAGTAGTTTTTCATTGCCTGATATCAAAGCCATCTCACCTGAACTTAGAAAGCAAAGAAAGCTTAAAGTTTTAACCTTCATAAAATCTCTGAAACTATTATTAGTTTTTCTAGTTCAAACCAACAATGTCTTTGCAGACATTTTATAAGAAGTAGTAAGAAATGAGAAACATGTTCAACCAATCTCCTGTCTACTCATTCCTACTACAGATATTCCCCCTCATTTTTCTTGGTAATGTTATTTCTCATGTAAATAAAAGTGAATGAGCAAAAAGAAAGTATTTCCCCCCTTTGATATTGGATTACAAAAATATTGAATTGATTTTCACTCAATTTCAGCATTTTTCAAAATGAGCTAAGGAATCCAAAAATATTTATTGGAATTCCATTGTCCTTTCTGTTGTAGACTGGAGAAAAATCTCAAGGGCTAGCTGCGAGTTCAATTAATAAAGCTTGGTCATAACACACAAGGTCATCTTGTTCTCCTTCCATTGAGTTTTCATTTGGTAGCAGAAACTAATTACACAACCTGTGTGCAGGGACACCGAGTACTTATCGACGAGTCTCCCCTTAGAGAAATTTGGCTTTGGAAATCAATAGATGCGTTTCTGGCCACCAAAAGATCAACACAAGATATTTACCTTAAATGCTTCAAATTTTTAAGTACCAGGCAAGGAACCCAAAATTCCACTTAAACTTTAAATATCAGAGTACATGAATATTCAAGAACACTGAGCATTTTATCATTTTTATGTGATTTCTAAAACAAGCACTGAGTATTAGGTCTGTGAACAAAAGCTTTGGCAACTATTTTCTCTGAACATTGTTTACAGGATCCTTACCTGACAATTTTAAAACCAAAGACAAAGGTGCCATAGGTAGGAATAAAACATAACTAACCACAGCATATGCACCGTATTAGTTTCCAAAAGATAAAATTATCTTTCTATTACAAAACCAAGTCACATATTCCATATGTGTAGGAAGCTAAAATAGCGTTTTAAGTGAGACACATTGGATCTTCAATTCCTCCAAATTGTTATGAGTCATTTTTAGCGATGTATTTCTTAGAATAATTCCAGAGAACTATGCAGACTTCATACAGAACTCTACATTTTTAGAAAAAATAAGAGTTTCCTTCTCTTATTTACTCATCAATGTTCTAAATATCTATTGAATAACTATTGTGCACAGGGTTCTGATAATGCACAGATAAAAGAAGCACAGACTCATTTTCCAAGGACTTCACCGTGTGGAGAAAGACAGACGCAAATGGATGTCAGGGTAAACGGTGTTAAGATTTGCACAACACTTTGGGAGACCCAATGGAGACGTAGATAGATTGCATTTCAGGGAAAATGTCTTACAGGAGAGAGAATGCTTCATTCCTGCCACCTGGACTTCTAGGAGGCATTTGAATAATTCCTAGGACATCCTTTCAGATGATATGAATACATGTAGACAGGATCAATGGTTGATTTACTGGATATTTAGCTCCTGAACTTTTCACACTAGATATTATTAGATAATGGCTCACTGTCAAACTGCAGGTGGTTTCTATTTCTATCAATGAATCTTCATATTATTTAAAAATAAACTACTTGACGACATGCAAACATATTTCATAAATTTAGATATAACTTGAGCTTCCATTCGTATGTGGTTTACAAAGACAATGACAATGGGATCTAATGTAAAAATATAGAGTTATATTTAAAAGTCTACAGAAGAGGTACAGAAATGAAAGAATCCAGCTTAACAAGTCTTTCAGGTAAAAAAAAAATCTAGAGTTTTACCTGAATGAAATATTACCGTGGATCATGGGTGATAAAATTACCTAGAACATTAGTGGAACATTGAACTGTAAGAAAATGTGTATATCCTGGGGAGAGAGTATGTGGCTTGATTTTCTCCAACAAGAATAAATAATCAGACATTAGAGCTAAGTGATATGGAAATTATATGTTTTGAAAACTGTGCTTTATAGTGAACAGTTGAGGAAACAGGGGTCCTTAAAAAAATAAAACCCTGTGAGGGGCAGAAGGAAGTATCTCAAGTAGTTATTCATCCCCTCCATTTATCCAGGCTGCAAGTCTTATTGTTTAAGAATCAGTAAGCTGGACACAAACTAGGAATAAGAAATGAAGAGGAAAAAAAATAGTCTGCCCCTGAGGTCTTCTCATTTTAGTGCAGAATTTCTTTAAACTGAAATGTTACATGGATGACCTGTACTTCTCTAGAAATTGTATGCATAATTTTGTGCACACTTGACTTTTTATATGGAGGTGACTCTCTTAAAAATGGCGTTTTAAAATGTTTCCAGAAGCATTCGTTGAACTGAAGAGTCAAATATATTCATAGACAAATAATGATAATACAGGGGTGGTAATGCATTTTGTTGGATACAATGTTTGGAGGGACAAAATGACCTTATTTTATTTTATTATTTTACTTTTATTATCCCAGAAGTCATATGTACAGTTCTATTTAAAAAACAATCATTTTCTTGAGTCCCCTCATGGTGAAGGCACTATGTTTGCTAGTGAAAGGAGGAGAAGTGTTGCTCAATTTTCTGTATTGAATATCTTTCATTTAAAATTCCCTTGTGGGATAGAAAACTGAGATGTGATCTATATTAATGATTTTATATTTTATTGTGTTTGGCTTTGTAAAGTCCATTGAAAGTGAGGTTGCTTTTCATTTTTTTCTATATCACCAGTGTGGTATAATATGTTTTGGTTTATACATCTCCCTTCTATATCTTATTATTTTATTCACTCATACACTACTATCATTTTAAAAAAAATGTTTTTCATATACTGCTTTGCAGGTAAATATTTAAGAACTGGCTTTCTAGGGAAAGATCCTTTATTTTAGCTTTTTTTCTGATTTCCAATAGTCTCACTAAGGCCAATTAGAAGCTACTAGTAAACTCTGAAAAGCTAAGTTGGAAGAGAGGGAGATGTCAACTCTCCTGAACTGGGGATCTAGTTTCAGCGCACCATAGCTTCAGTGAGTCCATTGATGCCCTTGCCACGTGTCAGGAGTAGAACTGTCCCTTTACAAAACATGTCACCTTCTAGTGAGAAAGCAGAGTGCACATGTGATAATTATTATATTATCTTCTGCAAATTCCAAATTGGTTACAAATAGGTTCCTTAGAATCTGACCCAAGTCTTCTAAATCTGTCATTTCATCATGCATACCTTGGGCAAAATTCGTATGATCTAGGAGCATTATTTTTGTCTCTGAGACTTTCTTTCTTTATTTCTCAGGAGGAGGAGGTCATTTCTTCTTCACAGTTTTATTAAGAGCTTACAATGTGCCAGGAACTCTGGTAGTCATTGGAGTTCGGCAGTGAACAAATGATATAACATTTTTCTCCCCATTAACTTTATGTTCTAGAAGAGACAAATGGACAAGAGCAAATGCATAACAGCGATAGTGTGCCAGATTATCTTGATTGTTAGAGAGAAAAATAAATCACAGAAAGAAGGCTGTGCAGGAATGAGTAGTGATTTCATACAGCAGTCAAAGATTGCCTTGGGAAGATGAACTTGGAGAAGATTTGCAAAGTAGTAAGTGAAAGAGCCATGTGGATGCCTGAAAAGGAATACTCAAAACAGAGGGCACAGAGTCCCGGGACCCTGAGAGTACAGCATAAGTCACGTGTAGAGAACCTGAGCACAACCAATGACAGAAAAGTCAAAGAAGTGAATGTTACCCACTTGGGTACAGAGATGTAGGAGTGTGGGGGGTGGTTTCAAATGAGATGCATTCTAATTTTTTATTTTGTTTTGTTTTTTGAGACCAAGGTCTCATTATGCTGCCCGAACTGATGTCAAGCACCTGAGTTCAAGCTATTCATCCACTTCTGGCTCCTGAATTGTTAGGGCTATAGGGATGTACCGCCACTCCCTCCTAGAGTAGGCGAATTCTTACAAACCTTTGTAAGGCTGCCTTTTCACCAATGTGGTATAAAGTCATAGAAGCTTATGAGTACTGGAGAGATATAAAAAGACAATCAGATATATAGAAAGACAAATAAATATATGGTAGGTTGATTGGCACATAGATTGTACTTGGGATTCAGCTCAGTGAGTTTGTACTGAGCTATCCCTCTAAACCGCCACTTTTTTTTCTGGATTTTGAAACCTGGTCTTGACAGGTTGAGTATTTGGCCAGGAAGGGCCTCGGATTGTCATTCTCCTGCCTCTGCATCCTAGCTAGATTGCTGGGATTACAAGCCTGCACCACTGGCCCACCTTCCAATTTATACTTGAAAACGACTGCTTTGCTATGTCCTGGTGGTCCACAGGGAGCATTAAAGCTAACACAATAATTAAGGTGAAGGATGTCGGTGGCTTGTGACAAGGATTAGGGTGGTTGAGGTAAGAAATAGGAGAAGTCTAGACAACTTGACAGGAGAGGAGTTTACATCGGACACATGTTGATAACAGAGGAGGAGGAGTCGAGGATGCCTCCATTTATCTCTGCTTTAGCAAATTAGATGTGGTTATGCTTACTGAGTTTATTTGATGTAAAGGTGATATTAAAGATTTTTTTGTTTTATACATAATAATGTTATAACACTAGGTATCGAGCCTGAGGCTTCACACTGAGCTATATCTCTAGTCCACTTTTTTTTTTCTTTATTTTTGATTTTGAGACTGGGTCTTATTTAATCACTGAGTTACCCAAGCTGGGCTCAAACTTGCAAAACTGCTTCCTCCCAGAATGCTGGAATTACAGACCCGTGTTACTGACCCAGCTATGCACGTAATATATTTGAGGTGTACATTAGAGTTCCAAGCAGCGGCATGATATGGGTTGTTGGATTTATTGTTCAAAAATTTACTGCGGAAGTCCATGCCATTATGGTGTAGAAAATAAATCAACAAATACTTACAGTAGAAAGCACTATAGTTTACTATTTTACAGATAATAACTTGCTTCATACTCCAACAGTTCTGCTGAATAGTAATTAATGCAGCGATGGGTAGGTAGTGTTGGACCATTAGCCCAAGGTTACATCGCTAGTAAAGCAGTTGAGCCAGTATTTGAAACTGACAGCCTAGTTTAGCTACACTGTGAAACATTTGACGAAATTTGATGAGGCCGTCAATGGAATGAACGTAGAAGTTCACAGGACTGTCCATACTTAGACCTCCCTATGACTGAAAAAGTCAACAAAAAGGAATGTCCAAGGTCTTACCAAGAAAGATGTATAGCTTCTTGGAAGGCAAGTAAATAAAGTTGGGAATTTTAAAAAAGGGGTCGCTTCATCCAATTCTGCATATAACTCAAGTAGAACTAGGATTGAGGCTTTGTGTAGCAACTGATGGCATGGTTGGCAAGAATAATCATGTGAATGGGGCGGGGGCAAGCCTTACTGCAGTCTTAAGGAAGAGATTGACGAACATCTTCAGTAAAGACTGATTGTGGCAGCGTAGATTTCTCTTTAGAGAGTCTTGTAAGAGGGAGATCAGAGATATATGTACTAGGTGAAGGGACCCAAATAATAAAACGATCCTTGTGAGGATTAAAAGTGATCTGCGATGGGTTGAGACAGAACCATAGTAAGTGCACATTAAAGAAAAAAATGTCATTGATGTTGTTTTACTGCATTAGGACTCACTAGGGGTTATCTGTGCATATGTGCATGTAGTTGTTGTGTGTCCTTCTTCGTGTAGCTAGGTAACAGGGTAGTAAAAGGTGTCACAGGTGATATGACATTTTAACTAATGTATAAATAAGAATTCATTATATATTACAAAGGGGGGGGGGAGGACTCTGATAAAGAGGACAGCCGGAGCAGGGATCGTGTGAGAAAGGGAATGGTGGTGTTATCACAACTGTCTTCTTAAAACACAAGTCTGCATTAAAAGAAAAAGCAAGCAAAAATTGTGCAGGTCTACTTGGCTTCAGACAGTTTCACAGAATACGTGGTACTTAAAAAATTTTTTTTGAAGAAATGGCATTGAGGCAGTGCTTAGTTAAGCAATGAAAAATATGCCCTTTCACTAGACTCTCAGATCTGTGTGAATATATCAACAGCATTTCCAAAATTTATTTAACCTTGTACTCTTTCACCAAGCAGCACAACAATTAAGGAAAGAGTAGCTTAGATTAGACAGACATACTTTCCAGATGCTCTAGTTCCCCTCAAACTTGCAGTGCTAGAAAAAAGGGCTTGGAAATCACAGAGATGTGATGTTAATTTGGGCTTTGCCTTTGTCTCACCTTAGGGAAATGTCTTAGCTTCTCTGGCCCCTGATTCACTCATCTATAAACACTGGATAGTGATGTGTGCCTGCCTTTGAATGATGCCAGCAGTGTGTGTAAATTCCCTGGTTACATGCGTTTTCTCTGTATAAGCTAAAGTCACAGAAGCCCAAGTACAAAGGCTGCCCAAAAACTAGTGTTTGTTCAGTTAAAAAATTACAGTAACAACAAATTGCTCAAAATACTCCGTCTTCTTCAAAGATTTTAATCCATTGTTCTTGCCACTTGCCACAGCAGTTTGGGAAGTCCTTTTTCATGTCTTTAAAGATGTGATCAAAGATACATTAAAAGAGAGATGGATATAAAAGAAAATGGGCCACCTTTAGTCAATAAAGCTTAATGAAACCAACCAAACTCAAAAGACTCAGGAAGCACTGTCCCTCCTATGAAATTTATAAAAATAATTTCATAAAAAAGATCCCAATAAGAGAGAGAGAGGGAAAGGGGCAATGGACTGCAAGGAAAGGGAAGAAGCTTTGAGAGTAGAAGGGGAAGGCGTGTTGCTCAGGTAAGAGGGAGGAAAAAAAGTGGCTGAAAGTGGCGAGGATGATCCCTGTCACCCCAAGCCTTATTTTTCAACATTATTGATTCTGTAATTCACGCAACTTAAAACAAAAGCCATAAAATAAAATATCTACTCTTAAGAAAATAAACTACAATAATCGCACACAGGAAAAAATAAGGTGAACACTGCTGCAAAATGTCACCTAGGAGAAAAATTCATAAAGGTGTCACAGGGTCCTCATCCATGTGTGTCACTGGATTTGGTAGCATGAGGCTTTTGGCTCTTTTCCTGGTCAAAAAGGCTATGAAAAGTGAACATTTGAATTAATTTATGACTGGAAACAGCCCTAAAAATGCAACTAAAGACTGCTCACAAAACAGGACTCCCCAAACTGCTTCAGAACGGGGCAAGAAAAATCAGGTAAATGCGTTCCCAGAGAGGCGGAGTATTTTGAAGGGGACTCATGGCAGTGTATCGTTGACTGTAATACCTTTTAAAATCTAAATGCTCACCATATTTTGCATATTTTGCGACCGCATCTTGTAGTTACTATCTTCTGCCTTGAGTGATAGCTATGTGGAGAAGGCTTCCTGTTTGTGATTGGAAACTCTCTTAGAGCAGAGTTTAATTCATATTAATCGTGTGCTTTACAGCACATGGCCTAGTATCTTACGAATACAAGATGTTCATTAGGTAGTTGTTAAACTGAATGGTTGAAAGTTCTGGAAAGTGCTGCCATTTTGGTTTTATTCACTATGCATTATGCAGCGGCTAAAATATTAACTTTTAAAATTCACTTTTGTGGATGCTTATTCATGCAATACATTTGAAGCCATTTTTACTCTTTCCTTTTTTAAAGATTGCGTGTTCATAAATAATATAGCACGAAGAAAGACATATGTTAATCCTTGCCTCTTAAAAAATCTTTTCTGTTAAATATAATATTTCATAATGCCACCTAATTTATTAGCTCTTCTCTGCAATTTTTAACATACATTTACATGTATTATCAAAATTAGCATAGCCCCTTCTCTTGTCTTGGAAATAGTTCATTCAAGCCCTGGAGTTCTAGAAGATTCTATCAATCATAGCATTCATCTCCTTTCATTCTGCAAGAGGTGCCCCCACTATAATCGGAAAATCTCACGGGAAAGGTAAGTGAAGGTGTAGAATAATAAACACACAGGCAGACAAGATCATTTCAAAAGGATCATAACCTAAATATAAAACCCTATTAAAACAAACGACTTTGCCACAGCCTTCTGCAATTCAGTTGGTAAGGTTGTTTATTTATTTGTTGTTGCTGAGACAGAATAGCCAACACCCATAACTTAACGGAGGGAACATTTACTTTAGCTCATGGTGTCAGAGGGTGACAGTCTATCCTTAGGAGAGCAGCTGAGAAATGGTGGGATAAGCTAGAGCCAACTTGGAGACACAGCTCCTCCTCAGGCAAGGCGGAACAGAGCCAAGTCAGAAGGACAAAGAGCAAACCCAGCACACATCCCTCCAGGGCAAGCCCGAAGCATCAGCCCCTTTCAGGCAGGGCCCGCCTGCCAAGAGGACACAGTATCCAAAGGTACATGGGCTTCTGGGGGACACTCCAGATCCAAACCACAACATTCAATATTTATGTCTGAAACAGGATCTTGCTCCATAGTCAGATTGGTTCTGAACTTACTGTGTAGCCCAGGCTGGCCTCAAACTCACAGAAATTCTCCTGCTTGAGCCTTCTGAGATTCTGGGATTACAGGTATGTACTACTATGTCAACTTGGTAAGGATATTTAATATGTCAAGAACTGTGCCAGGTACGAGTCAAATAGATGTGGTTTGGCTTTTGCATTTACAAGGAGAGAGAAAAAGAGTAATCAGAGGTTAGATATTAATCATATAATTTACATGTAAATGAGAAATCACAACTGATAGCAATGCCCTAGAAAGAAGGAATAGTATGAAATGTAAAAAGCAAAATGGGATAATATCTCTTCTTCAGAATTTCATGTTTTTGAAATGATTTTCATGCTTCTGTTTCCTTAAAATTTAAATTTTAAAATCATAACCCCAAAAGTATTAATATTAGAAGGCGGAGACTTTAGAAATTGGTTGAGGTCTTCATGAATAGGACTGATGTCCTTTTAAAAGAGATCACAGAGAAGTAATTGACATTTTCCACACGTAAAGATATTGATAGGAGGTGCAGTCTGTGAGGAGAAGGTCTGCCAGCAGAAGGAAAATCATCTGGCACTTTGACCTTTGACACTCGAGCCTATAACCCTTAGGGTATTAATTTATATTGCTCACAAGCTACACAGATCTGATACAGATCTCAACCAACACATCAATTGAGTCCTTCCAATACCATTCCTCCCACCTGGGATATATTTGGGACTTCCTATCCTCTCTGCCTTATGTTTCTTTTGCTGTGCTAAATATCTTAAATACAGTCCTGTCAGATAGCCAAATGAGAAAGTGTTTACCACTTAACTATTCAATAGAGAGTATTCGCTGAACAAGACACTGAAAAAGATAACATTTTACTTATCACGCCCTGTATGTAAATTAATTAAAAAATAGGCACACCATAATACAGCATATTTTGCAAAGATACACAAAAAAAGAACTTTATCAAATGTTTATGGAGAGTCAATGATTATGGAGAATGCAAATAAGGGTCAGTAGCTGGAACTTTGCAGAAATTTGGAGGCCACAGTACTCTGTAGTGTGTGAGAAATGCAATTTTTAGCATCTGAGGTTTCAGAAGAGTTTCCATGGTTTCATGGTCAAAATCTTGTCAATTCAGTATACAATTATGACTTGCGTGGTTCTTAGCAAGTTAATTACCTAAGATCAATTTTTATGAGATATTTATTCAGATGTCTCTCCAATTTGATTATAGCATAGATCAATCAAAAATTGGTATATAATATAACAAACTTTGTATTTAAAAATTATACTTAATAGCATGTCAACTGGACTTGAGCTTTTATAAACTTAAGGGTAAACTTGGAAATACATAAAAACATGCACACATACATGCACACATACCTTAATGAACATAAATGGGGGGAAATTGAGTAGTAAAAATTTGGTGAAACTTGTGGGTTTAGTTCTTTGCACAAAAACTCTTCTTCTTAGTCAGAGAGAAAAATCTCTAACTTTAAAAACTGCATAACACTTATGAAATATGCCAGATGGTCTTTCCAGGAAATTCAGGATTTTTTTTCTCTTTTTCACAGAATTCTTTGGAAAATCAACCCAAAATTATTTCAGCTGTGAAAAGGAAATTGAAATATATGCTCTTCAATATAGTCTCAATTTTAGCATGATTAAAAACTTTCATCTCTTTTTTATATTTCAAAGTAGCTCAAGCATTTTTAAAGTACATAAAAACAGTTCTAGATTTATTGTGGCTTGAACTCACAAACTTAACTTCAATTAACAAGTACCTTCTGGACCATTATGTCTTATCTAGAGAGTGATCATAAAATAAAATTTTAGTTAAAAAAATCCTGTGTTAAATTACCAATGCTCTCACTTGTGCTATGCTTAGCTATGATACAAACCCTAGAACTGGTAACTGGAAAAATATATGCATGAAAGCTCAGAAACAATTAAGTAAGAAAAGCATATACCTCATAGGTTATGTAAAATATTTGAAAATTACAATGCTCAAAAAGGTTACATTTCTTTTCTTTATTCTTCTCTCTCTCTCTCTCTTCAGATCTGGCAGTCACCTCTGAGTGGTGAGTGGTGACTCAAGAGAGGCAAATTTAGCTCAGAGTAAAGAACTCTAAAGTAATGAAGACTATTTTTAAATGGATTGGAAGTTGGAGGAGATATTATTCTGCATTTTGCAGAAAGGGTTCTGGTGAAGTTCCATGTCCTTTCAACAAGAGCACAACAGAGGGTCCAGGACCCTGAGTGAAAAGCAGGACTAAGTGAGCTCCAATCAACAGGACTGTCCTGTGCTATGGTCAAAGACAACTTGTAAGTCAATGCACTCAAAGAATAGCATGGAAAAATAGTTTTCAGTTTCTCTTGTATTATGTGGTACTCAAAATATTCTTCTTTCATTTGCAAGTTCATGGTTTTAGTCTCTGCTGCTTAATTAACAGCCATAAAATCATTTAGTTTTGAAAAAGGCAGAGCCTTTTTTTCTGGATGTATGCATCCTCAAATAATAACATATGTGACCTCCCTACACACACACACACACACACACACACACACACACACACACACACACACACACGTATTTAGTGCCCAGCTGGTCTCAAACACTGATGAGATAGTGTTGATCAGAAAAGGCATTTCTACTTTTGTAGAGCCAAGTTCTAGTGACAGAAAATAGATAAGAAACGATAAGATGCAGAAAAATACTGTAATAGTGAAAAGAATGGACTATGAGGAGATAGAAACAGAAGCAAAGAAAACAGTTAAAGGCTACTAAAATATTTACAATCAAGAAAATATGGCAGAATTATCAGTTTTAACACTATAGCAGATTAAACAACCAGGCCAAAAAAAGACAATCTACAGATTCAATGAAACTACCATCAAACCTTTAATAATGTTCTTGACAATAAACATAAAACAAACAAAACCATAAGCTAGGCATGCCCCGCTAATCTCAATACTCGGAAGGCTGAGGCAGGAGGATTGCATTGAGTCCAAGGCCAGCCTGGGCTCCACAGTGAGTTCAGGAACAGCAGCCTGGGCTACAGAGTGAGTCTTTGTCAAAAAAACAAAACAAAACAAAACAAAACAAAACCCTAAAATTTACATAGGTTCACAAAAGGTCTAGAATAGTCAAAAAGATCCTGAGGATGCTGGAGGTATCACACTATCTGGTTTCAACGTATACTGCAAAGTCATAGTAACAAATACAGCTCACTAACTGAATAAAGACAAACCTCCATACCAATGGAATAGAAGGGAAGATAGAAAAACAACCCTAAGCAGCTATAGTCATAGGATTCTTTACAAAGATGCCAAAAAATACATTCAATATGAGATAAGGTCTTTAACAAGTTTTACTGGAAAAGTTGGACATTCATATTTAGAGGAGTGAAAGGAAATCCTTACATCTCATCCTGTACAACAGTCATTACTGGGACACAGTGCCTCAGTACAAAGCTTGGAACTTTGAAACTGCTGGAATAAAAAAGGCACATGTAAGGGGAAACTCTTCAAAATACATGTGTATGTAACAACTTCCTTAAAAAATTTTTCAAGAGCCTTGGGAAATACTAGCAAGAATGGATGAGTGAAATTGTATCAAACTAAAAGAAAAAGGTAGGGAAGGCTGGAACAAACTCTGCCAACTACCCTTCAGAGAAAGGATCAGTATCCTGAACGTATTAAGAACATCCCCCTCACAAAAATCCAACAAAACCTCCAGAGAATTTAATCAATAAATGGTCAAGTGAACAGAACAGGCACTTCTCAAAATGAGAAGCAAAAATGACAGTTAAGCATTTAAAAATATTCATCTTTTGTGGTCAGGGAAATGCATATCTAAATTATGCTGAGATTTAGTCTTGCTTCATTAATTTTGGCCATCACCAACAATACAGAAAGAATAATTATTGGGAAGATGTGGGCAAAATAAATGCTTATGCACTGTTGGTAAATATATAAATTAGTACAGTCACTACAGAAATCAATAGAGAGATTCCTCAAAAAATTTTAAAACAAAATATCATTTGATTGAGCCATTTCAGTTTTTGGTATATGACTGAAGAAATTAGAATCAGCACACTATGTAAATACCTGTATATTCACATTTATTGAGGCATACTGACTGTACCACAAATAGGTTGAGATAAGAGCCCACTGTCCACTAACTGACAAATGACTAAAGAATATATGAGACAG
The DNA here is from genome assembly GCA_004027205.1 of Ctenodactylus gundi. Lineage (NCBI taxonomy): Eukaryota > Metazoa > Chordata > Mammalia > Rodentia > Ctenodactylidae > Ctenodactylus > Ctenodactylus gundi. Next base: position 243,341 of record PVKB01002179.1, read on the forward strand.
AATGAAGTCTCCTTGAGCAACAAAGAAGGACAAAATTACATCATTTCATGGACAATGGATAAAAGTTGAAAATCGTTATGTTAACTGATATAAGTCCCAGATTCAGAAAGAAAAACAGCATGTACTCTCTCATATGTGGAACTAAGAAAAAAAGAAGAGAAAGACAACATGAATGCAGAAAGGAGACCATTAGGGAAGCGGAAGAGAACGCAAGGGAGGCGGGAACCAGGGTCAAGTAGAACAATGGGGCTTGTGACCAATGACAAGATGTTGTACTTAGGATTGGGTCAAAGAGGGAAAGAAAGGGATGGGAACGCTGACGCAGTAATACAGGCCCACAAAATTCTCAAGCTCAAGGCAATCATTGTATTTTGCGTGAAAAAAAGAGGAAAAAAGAATGTATGGTAGAGAGTGTAGATTAGGAAAATATCTACATAATCACCATAATAAGAAAATCGAGTACTGAACTTTTTGGCATTTGTAGCTTAGGAAGTTCAATAAAAGAAGTTTGTGTTGTCATAATTATAAGAAACTTGATCGCAACTACTATCATACGAAGTTAAAACCAAAAACACTGATTCATATCAACATAAGAAACAACAATATAAGAAAATTACATCAGAGCAATGTGTAGTATTGGGTCTTTTTTCCTTCCTTCCTTCCTTCCTTCCTTCCTTCCTTCCTTCCTTTCTTCTTTTCTTCTTCCTTTCTTTCCTGTGTTACTGAGAATTGAGTTGAGGGTCCTGACAAGGAGTTATATCCCCGACCCATTTTTATTTTTCAATTTGATAAAAAGTCTTCTTATGTGGCTGATTTGACCAGGCTGGGCTGGAACTTACAATCCTTCTGCTTCAGCCTCCAAAAATGTCAAATGTTGTATCTGTAAGGAATTAATCTAGGGGAAGGCAAGAGCTAAGTAGAAAACTGAAGTTTTATTTAGCAGAATTTTTACAGTTTTGAGCTGTGTAAGCAAATGATTTGATAAAAATTTTATGAATTTATAAAATAATGAAAAGAGACACCAGTAAACTCAATAATCAGGTTCCTTATTATTATGGTCTATTGGCTCACAAAACAAAAACAATATACTATGTGGAGCATGGTCAACAATATTTACCACTGAGTGCATCTTGTGATGGATTTTAAAATTAAACAACTGCTATTAGAAACACATCAAGAGGAAATAATGCCAGCTTAAAATGGTGTTAGAGTATACTATGCTAAATTTAAATTTAATTGTAAGTTAAGCCTTTGTATTTCTGCATATCAAGCAGTACAATACACTGGAAATCAATGAATTATTTATTTTGTGTCTATAAAGACAATAACAATATATATATATATATATATAAGTTGGTCCAAGAAATTATTTTCCCAAAATTAATGAGTGCTGCCAGCTATATCTCCATGCAATTAGACTCCAAATAATTTTCTTGGGGAGCTCAAGGCAAAATTTAGGTGAAAAATAAAGAAAGGATGCAGATATTGGTCTCCTCAGATGAACAAAGACTATAACTTCTATTCACAAAGTTAATACAAATTAATTTAGCAGCCCCTTAAAAGCCTTCAGGTAATTTTCACATTACTAGTAAGACTGTTTATCAAAGGAACCTCCTGTCCTTGGCAATTTATAAAGATGTCTTAATAATTTTTATGAGTTTTTTTATTTTTGGACACCATTTCCAAATAGTCTCATTTTCCTGAAATCTGAGCATCGATATTAATACACACACACACACACACACACACACACACACACACACACACACACACACACTCATGTTATTTGGTGTAAGAAAAAGAGAACATGCAAGCAAGCAAGCATTCGGTACATCGCATCTGTTCCTAATGAAAGAAGTGAAATTTTGAGCTGATTCTGAATTGCCGGAAAATTTTATCTGCCCAGAAACTGCTGGCCCTGAGTCACAGCTCACTTCAGACCACTTGGCCAGTCATTTCATTATTTATAGTAAATAATAGGTCCAGGACAGTGACAATGGCCTAGTTTGTAAGAGTCCTTTTCTGGTATGTTTAGACATAGAAAAACAAAGGCTTCTCTAACAACAAGCCATCTGGGCTACAAATATTTGTTAATACCTAACCGGAACACTTTTAGGAGGAGGAATGCAATGTTATTCTCTCACATGCTGTATGTAACATGCTGCAGGATGCTACAGGTCTCATTTGTTGACCATGATAGTAAGACTTGAGCTAACAAATCACTACACTAAATAAGGTTGGCAGTTTTAAGTTAAAACTGGGTATTAATTTCTATTAGATTCAGTTGCACATTATATTATAAGAACATCCTAATCTATACAATATCTGGCTCATTCATTTTCCTTTTAAAACACAATAGAATGAAAAGCTTACTCAAAGAAAATGAAAATTATACATGACTTGAGTTTTCATATATGCCAAATCTATTTCTGCTAGAAAGAAAACTAGTATAATTATTCGTCAGAAAGTAGAATCCATTTCTGCAGGACAGTATTTCTATCGTTTGTTTCAGATGCTAAGCATAAAAGGGTAAGAAGTTAAAATGCAGATTCCAGGCCTTTTAAATTGTTCTTTTTTTTTTTTTTTTCTTTTTCTTTTTTGGAATCAAACTTTTGTTGACAACTTCATTTTAAGCATTTCCAAGGAGACCAAGAAACCTTGGTTATTTCCCAATATTTAAAGGAAGTCCCTCAACACAACTTCTGTTTTCTTCCTGATTTAAATGATGCCTAAGTTTTTATTGTCATTCACAGAATTCCTTAACAATGGCAGTAAAATTACCTATTATAAAAACTAATTTATTCTTTATTGGCTACATTTTATACTATTCAGTTACTGGATCACAAAATCGAGGTTTTTGTGATAAATTATCCTTTGAAAAATATTGTTGATAGCCACATTGCTTTTTAAGTGACCTTGTTATGAAACTCAATGTTTAAAATAATAGATACTCTTTCTGGATATTTCTGAAGTAATTTCTATGAAGAAGAATGTAAGCCCAAGCATGGTCTTATTCCTTTGCCAAAAAAATTTGCTGATATGCCAGAAGGCTAATTTTAGATTCTTCTAAGATTCTCATAATTAAAAATCTGACTCTGAACTAAAGACTAATAAATGGGGCCTCTTTAGAAAATTCATGTTCACAACTCAATATCACACACATTATGCTAGTTACCTTTTTAGAAATAACTAAATTTTGAATGTTATATCTTATAACAAGTCACAAAAAGATGTCATCATATTTTATGTGTACAATTGGGTAAGTCTCTGTGTAGCTGCCTGGCAAGATGTATTCTGAGGGACAGACTGGTGCAGGACAAGTTTCATGTTGAACACATAACATTAAAACTATTCATCGAGATAACAGCACAGCAGGTATTAGAATGAAAGGAACTCTAACAAACACCTGGGCTAATAGTTTGCAATGTCTTCACTAGTAAGGTGTCTTTACAGTTTTAATTACAGATCTTAAATTTTGAAGGATTTTGAATTGGTAAATAAGCTAAAAAATTATATTTATTAATATATATATATATATATATATATATATATATATATAATTGCACACACATAATATAATATTTATGGAAATTCCTACATTCTACTAGGTCCAGATGGGAATAGTATGCAGCTTCTTTTACAAGAACCTCAAGGATCTGTCTTGCTTAATGACTGTTCACCTGTAGCTCTCTAGTTAGACTGAAATATTACTAAAATAGAGTCTCTGCTTCCACTTTGTGATGGCAACACCTTTATTTCCCTTCCAAATACGGCTTTATGAGTTGTGGATAATAACGATCTGCTTAGAATACTAGCAGGTCACCTATCATTTAGATTTACTCCTCCTACTCAGAGTGACCATAATCATCTCTTAGCCACAGCAATGAATGTTCTGCTAACACCAAAATACTTCAAGTATTTTCATTAGCATGCAGTGCAAAATGGTAATTTCAAATAACCATATCAGCTTCTACTAGATTAACCGGCTAACATCATGATTAGAAAGAGAAATTGGGCTCGAAGAATGGCACAGTTGTTAAAGTACTTTCCTTGAAAACACAGGGCCCTGAGTTTGATTCCCCAGCACTACATAAAGCCGGGTATATTGTTACATGCCTGTAATACCAGAACACAAGAGGCTGAGGCAGGAAGATTGCTGTGAGTCCAAGAACAGCCTGGGCTCCATAGTGAGTTCAGGACCAGCCTGGGCTTCAGAGAGAGAGACCCTGTCTCAAGCTAATAATAATAATAATAATAATAATAATAATAATAATAATAGATAATCTTTCATAAAGCCATATCAGGGATTAAATAGAATAATTCATAGCTAAATAGTAATAATAAATGAAATTCATTATTTTTGCTATAATTGTGCAGTAGCTATTATTAAAATAGTGGTGACTGAAGCAGAGAGATCAAAGATTCTTGGCTATAATTTAAAAATGAATGTCGTTCTTTATAGTTGAGGATTCTGAAGTCTTGAACAAGAGTGAGTCTTGCTTAAGTTTATTTCTGTAGTACGGCTTAAACTGACAGCTTCTAGGTGTTATGATTTGGAGCCTAAAGCTCTTTACTCACTTCATAAAAATGTTGATTAAATATCATCTTCTTTGCATTTTCGTGTGTGTGTGTGTGTGTGTGTGTGTGTGTGTGTGTGCATGTGTGTGTGTTACTGAGGCTCGCACCCAGCCTCCCAGATTGCTCTGATTACTGGCCTGCACCATCTAGCTTGGGTGAATGCCATCTTCTTAGTTTTTGATTTGTCATGAACACAATCACTGCTTACTTCCAAAACTATTTTCTCCATGATAATTTACTGAATGAAGAAAGAACCCAAAAAATGAATTATCATTTAGGCAATTATGGCATGCAATTCACTTTGAAAGAAAATTGAAGTTCAGCCTGGTGGTGCATATCTGTAATCCCTGAACTTTGGAAGGCTGAGACAGGAAAATCACTTTCACGTCCAGCCTAGGCAACTTAATGACACAGTGAAACCTTGCTAAAAACAAAACAAAACAAAACAAAACAAAAACACAAAAAACCCAATAAAATTTAAAATTTAAAAGGCAGGGACTGAGAATGTAACTCAAACTTTGAGTTCAATCCTCAACCTCCTTCCAAAAAAAAAAAAAAAAAAAACTTGTCTACAATTAGATTTTATTGAAGTATAGCTTTCCTCATTTTTTAATTAAAAACTCAAGACATAGAAATCTAAAGATGAGACTTCCTAACATCCCTTGATTGATCAAGTTGCCCAAGGATAAGCCGATAAAATAAAGGAAACAAGCTTTACGATCTCACAACAAAGTCTTTTTCTAACCACAATCATTTCTCCAAGCTAAAAGCATCAGAGGCATCTTTGAGTCATCCCATCCTTTAACATCCCTAAATAATTCACCCAGAACTGTCAGTCTGATGTCTCATAGAGGCGATTCCCCTTTCATCACCTCTGGTATACTTTGTTTTTTCAATCACTAGCTCTTACTTAATGGACATCAAAAACTTTCAAGCTCCATGATTTTTTTTTTTCTGTGATGCCTCTAATATGGTCAGCCATGATTTCATTATGCCTGTGTTTAAAATCTTCTTGTGACAATCTGTTCCTTATAGGATAACAATAAAGTTGCAAGACAACCATGAAAGATATTTCATAGTTTAAAGTTGCATTGTACTTTTGATATTTTCCACTTGTCTCTCTAACCTAAATTAAGAGTATCTTCCAGTCATAATATTTATTCTTACCAAAATGTGTGTATGTGTGTATGTTTACATATGCATGTATTTATATGTATGTGTGTTTCTGTATATATATATATATATATATATATATATATATATATATATATATGACATATATATATAACATTTTCATGGCCTAATGAGCATATTCACATGTCTCTCTCTCTCTCTCTCTCTCTCTCTCTCTCTCTCTCTTTTTCTCTTTATATCCATTAAGCTTGCGATTTCTCAAACCAAAAGGTCATGTCTTACTCATCCATACTCTTAACTTAAGAATGTAGAAATTCTTATATGTTGCATCTATTCAATAAGGGTTTGACTGAATACAAAACAATAAATAAATCAATGAAGAAGAGAATACAACTAAATTTTAAGGCCCGTGATATCTATTAGATGAGCTCAGCTACCCCCACAACTGAACTAGGGTGACTGTGGAAGATCAAGAAACTGGGCAAGATTGTGAAGTAGTTAAGAAAAAGAAAGAAAAGGAACACTCAGTGGCTTGAAGTATGTGAGAAGCAGATGAGGAAAAGTAGATGAAGACAATTTTGACAACGTCTTTTCTCCAAGTAATTTCAACTCAAGTAGTTTTGGAAACACACACACACGCACGCACACACACACACACACACACACACACACACACACACACACACACACACACCTTGTATTTGGATGAGTTATTCAAAGATTTTCACTTACTTTCTCAGTTTACTAATTACTGGGAAATTGAGAAAGCTGGGCTCAGTGTTCTCATAGTTCTAGGAAGTTAAATGGGTTCCAAATTCATTATCATGGTTGAAAAAATGGATACAAAGGTTAAATCAGTGAGAAAGACCTGGATTCAATTCAAATTACTACACACACACACACACACACACACACACACACACACACACACACACAAACACACACACACACACAAGTCCCTCTTCTTTAAAGTCAAGGTTTTATGACTAAGTAATCCAGCAATGACCCAAGTCATTTTATTATATAAACAGCTGACAGGTGCAATGACAGCATCAAAATCATAGCTTGGTAAGGATGATGCAAAAATACATACATATATATATATATATATATATATATATATATATATATATTAAGACTGGCTGCTTGATAAATGTATCCTTCTTTGCCTCAATGTTTACTTTTGATAAATGGCCAGACTTTGCAGTGACTTTGCCTTGCCATTTATCACATAGTCAGCAGCCATTATCTGTGACACCAATCTATCCCTTGCTGTTATCTTGCAGCTCATAATTGCTAAGTCTTCACACAGAGAATTTCCTATATAGCTTATAATTCATGACAAAAGGTCAAGCTTTGAAATGCAGCAGTTTTGTGCTTATGGCCATAACGAAAAAATTAAAAAAGACAGACCCTTCCTATTTTGTATATATAGACACACCTGTTAGGGCAGAGATGTTGTGGAAAGTACAGTTGCTTTGGAAGCACTAGGAAGCGTCCTAGAGCATACTTGAGAAGAAAAGCCTGCAGAACCAATTCCCCAAGCAGGCACACTGTGGGCATATGGTCCATCTTAAAACACTTGTACTGAACAGATAGAAAAAGAATTGTACTTCTTAGACCTGGAAAAGTCTTCTATGATTCAATTTGTTTTGTTTCACAAATGAGAAAATGAAGACCCAGATGATTTTTTTAAACTTATCCAAGTTTATTTAGAAAGAAAGAGAAGCCACATGACATCTGCAGTCCTTCCTGAAACACTAATGTATTTGCTAAAAATAAACTACTTGAGCCCATCCTCGAATCTGATGCAAGATTATGGAGTCTGCATTTTTACAGTCAAGGAGGTTTTGATGTAGCTGATCTAGAAACACATTTTGAGAAATCTTGTTCAACGTTCTAATTCTTCATGAATGCAAAATAATATTTTAATTGCTTTGGGCATGATACTAGAACAGTAGATGTCTCAATAGTAGGGTTTTAGATGACTTAATTCTAGAACACCTAGTGCAAAATGGAGCAAGGAAGACATGCCTGATGTGCGTTAGGTTGAAAGATAAAAAAGAATAATTCATTGAGTAGGGTGTTGGTCTCAAATAAGACAAGTGAGTATTAATTAAACTTGCTAAAGATCCAATCGTTTTTATGTATTAGAACTATTTTTACATGCAGCATACCATCTTTGGAAAGGAGATCTGTTTGTTTGCTGGGAGCCTCTATAAACACAGGCTTTGTGTCAACATCTCCCATAGGGAATGTGAGATGTTCCTTTTTCTAATGATGCCATCAGCTCACTCATTTCTTCATTACTGTTCTTACTGCACCCACACGCCAGTCACACCCTACTGGGTATTATCAGTGTGGTATGATTAGTCTTCCAAAACAAAATTCCCTCACACATGATTCAGCACTAAGCTTGCTGTGACCATCATGGTGCCCTCCTCAGCATGCAGGCTGTGTCTTGGTACTCAGTCATAGATGTCTTACTTCCATCGATTTGGTAGATTACCAAATAACCCATGGCAGGACGACAGACACACTGAGCTTGCTGGGCGTGGTGGTGCACAACTGTGAGTCTAGCATCCGGGAGGCTGAGGCAAGGGGCAGGAGGATTGAGAGATTGAGGCACAGTTTAAACAGTGAGACAAAACCTACCAACCAACAAGCCAACCAACCAACCGACCAACCAACCAACCAAACAAAACAAAAAGCAGCCAATGAGGCATAGGGTGGGTCTCTTGTCACAGATGGTATGACGAGCAACTTCTTTTATGGTTAAGTCTGAGTTACAAAAAATGAGGTAGATTCTACCCCAAAGAAAGTATTTCTGGACCCCTAACCTCAATTCTTTATAGTTCGGTACCAGTTGTGCCATTGTAAGTTGCAAATCCATCTGGATAGTGGTCAGCGTAATAATGCAATCAAAGATTTGTTGGTTTAAGAATTAGCACCATGCCAGGGGCTCATGATAAGGTTAAATAAGAAAAATAGCCGCTGATTTTTTTAGTTTAAATTTGTAGGTTATTGTCCTCCTGAGTCATTTATCAGCATGGTCAAGTAATCATTTTAATCTGCTGTTTTTGATATCTTTTTTTAGTATTGATTGAGGTGCTTTGGTGCTTGTGTCTGGGGAACACTGTGCACATGGCACAGAGCATCTGCAAGTTCCTTTAAAAATTTCTCACCCGAGGGTAAAAGTGATTGGTCCCCACGTCAGACACTCACAGTTCTGGTAACTCCACCTACCCCTGATCCTTTAATGCATTGTGGAAATTAGACTATCTCACACAACAGTGGAGCAGTTAGGATCTTAGGATGTTAGGAAGCCAGATTCAGTAACTCAGATGCTACAGATCCTAGGCTTATTTGACATAAACAAGGCTAAGGCACTCGAACCCTCTGCTGCAAAGAATTGTCTATACCTAAAATAAATAAGATCTGTTTCTTGCAGTATCACAACACCAAGAGGTGAATTTAATTTTTGATGCTCATTATCTTTTATAAATACACACTCCCATCCCCCTCCTTCAGGATTCCCACTTCTGTGTCCTCACACAGGTAGTGAGTAGCTTGGGAGTTAGCTACTCTAATACCGTTTTTCCCTAGCATAAAGTGAGATAATTTAACTGCAGTCACTTTGAACACTATCAAAACACCATTATAATCAAAACATAGTTCTAAGTGAATTATTAAGTTAATTCAACTACTACAGAGTTATTAGGACCAAGTGACTAAGACCAAGTTGACCTCAAAGTATGGATCAAGTAAGACTGAATAAGATAAGATCTGTGGCTCCTACAAAGGGGACAGTGCTTCTGTGCTCTGAAACTCGACATTGGCGTGGGTTCATTTTTTTCTCTTAGACTCCAATAAAGGATTGCTCTGAACACTGTCCACAGTAAAATAGGGAAGGCCAGGACCTTTGTGTGTTTGCTAGTAATTAATTATGATTATAAAAATCACCCGAGAGGAGAGAATCACTATATGAATAATATTAACAATGTAGAGTAGTAGAACACCATTAGAATGAAGAACAGGAATATGAAACTCAGACAGGCATGAGAGGAAGAGATCTCAGAAACATGGCAGAAACTAGCACAAAAAAATAAAGCCGAGAAAGTACAAGTACAAAAAAATTCATGAAACTTTGCATAATTTTAAAACACTAGGAGGCAGTTTGATGCTTTTTTTTGGCACAAAAAGGCTATGATGGAATAAAGGCATGATAAAGAAAGAAAGTGTTTATAAAAGTAAACCCTGGAGAAACTAGGTATGTTAAAAATATCTGAAGAATTATTGATCTCTGAAATAATATATGGTATTATTATTATTAGACTTTAAACACTATCAGAGGGAACAGAGCTAAAGAAGTATCTGGACAGCTTTGTAAAGTCATAGATGACAGGAGATGATAGGGGTGGGGCATAGGTCAGGTCAGTGGTTAGAACACTTATCTGGCAAGAACAAGGCTCTGGTTTCCATTTCACAGCACACGAGCTTGGGAAGGGTGGATGATGGCTCATACCCATTATACCAGCACTCAGCAGGCTGAGGCAGGAGGATTGCCATATATTTGAGATTAGCTTGGGATACATGGTTAGATCAGGACCAGCCTGGACTACAGAGTAAGAAGCTGTCTCAAAAACAAATGTTGGGGAGGGCTGGAGGAATGGCACAGTGGTGAAAGCTCTGGCCTAGCAAGCAAACAGTCCTGAATTTGATCCCCCAGCACCACATAAGCTGGCTAGGCATGGTAGTGCAGACCTGTAATTCCAGCACATGGAAGGCTGAGGCAGGAAGATTGCCATTGAGTCCATGGTCGGCTTGGTCTATATAGTGAGTTCAGGACCAGCTTGGGCTATAGAGTAAGACCCTGTCTCAAACAAACACACAAACATACAAACAAACAGAATAGTAGATGATGAATTCATTATTCAAAGGAGATGTGGTTGAGTCATAGAACATGCTTCAATTATACATTTTAAAATGATTAACAGTCATGTACTATAATACTTTTAAAAATGCGACATAAATTGAACTTATTTCTTCTTATTCCTATAACTTCATAATAAGATTCCTTATTATTTGTGAATTTAATTTTTGATGCTCATTAGATGTAAAATACATTTGAATACATAATCACAGGCCTAAGTATTTGCCTATTTATAAAATTTCTGTGAAGATAAAATAAAAAATGATAACATTTATTTCATTAAATTCTCTGCTTCAACATCATAAATGACTTTTTTATTAATTAAATTTTGTTGATCAATGTTAGGAATGCCCATATAGTAATGACTTTGTGTATGTTAAGTATATGCTCTGGCTTCCAAATAAACCATCTCGTAAATAAAATAATAAGAGTTTATTTAAATACTTGTAAAGATTTCTTAAATATATTAGTATGGTAATGATGTTACAAGCATTTACCAATTCAAAATGATCTCTGTGCACTTAATGGTTCTAAATGTTATATGTTGTATAATTAAATTTAAATGAGTATGTAAATGTAAATGCTATTACTAAACCATTCCTTGGAACATGAAATGAATTTAACAAGGTGATCAAATTCTGTGGAATGTTTAGGATTAAACAGTAATTGTATTAAAGGGTTTCTTCCTAGGGAAAGGAAAGTTAGTTTGCATTGTTCAATTTGACACTAAACAGAGGGCTTTAATTCAGATCAGAACCAGGGCTTCTGATTAGATAACTGAGTGAAAAAAAGATAAATTTTGTTAGACACTGCTTTCATAAAATGAGACCTATTGAATAAGTTGGGTTATTGTTTCAGGCAAATAATAGGCACATGTGTTTCTATGCATCACTTTTAGTATTAAAGTTAATTCAATGTACGATGAAAAAAATATGAGATTTTTAAAGGAGTTGTGAAATGCTCATCAGAATATTCACCTTAGTAAACTCACATAAATCATGCAGCCATCACTTGGGAAATTTTGGTGACTTCAGCTTATGAGTTGCTTCCAAAGGCAGGATGTGACTCACAGAAGTAAATCTTTTTCATTGCTCTATATTCAGACTCAAAAAACCTTTTTTTCCTCTATATTGTTGAACATACTGGGAATTCATTCCACAAACTACATTTAAAACAAGTACAAGGAATTCTTTCTTTTCTGAGCTGACATCAGTTAGATATAAGCCCGAGAGTGAAGAATTACATTCTGAGATGCACAGTACCTAGGAAATGAAAAAATTTTGAACCCTGACATTCTTTTATTGCTTTTTTTCCTGTTTTGTTTATTTTTATTTGAATATATGTCAACTACGGATTCAACAACACATGGGAAACGTATGGCCTTTTTTGGTCCCTTTCCCCTGCACCTTCCCTCACCCACTCTCCGTGACTCCTTCCTTCCCTCGCATCTATCAGCCCCTTTCCTATCTTCTCTCTCACATTAAGGTCTTTTATACATTTATTTATGTAAATTTCACGAAAGGGACACTAGTTGGTCCTTACTCTTGTGTCCGGTCTATTTCACGGAGCATTATTGACTCAAGGTGGCCCTATTTTCTTTCAAACACTTCACACTTGTCTTTCCTTATTGGTGCATCTATTCCATTGTACATAAATATCGCATCGAATATCCATTCTTCAGTTTGTGAGCCAGTAGGTTATTTTCAGGGTTTAGCTATTATGAATTTTTTGCTACTATAAACATGGGTATGCATGCGTATTAAGATATGCTGACTTTATTTCTTCTGGGGACATGCTTAATAGAGCTGTAGCTGGATCTGATGGGATTTCTATTCTTAGCTTTGTAAGGAATCTTCAGACTGCTTTCCATAATGGTTGAACCAGATGGCTTCCCCACCAACAGTGTATAAGTGTTCCTTTTTCTTCCACAGCCATGCCAACAATTTTTTTTTTTTTTGCATTCTTAACGTAAGCCTTTCTCACTAAGGTGAGATGAAATCTCAACGCTGTTTTCATTTGTATTTCTCTGATGGTCAGTTGGTCATTGACGTTGAACGTATTTTCTTGTGTTTGTAGGCCACGTGTACTTCCTTTTCTGAGAAGTTGCTTTTGATTTCAGCTGCTCATTTCCTACTTGGGTCATTTACTTCAGTTTATTTTAAAAACTTCTTTATATATTCTAGATATCAATCCTCTGTCTGAGGCATCAGTGGCAAGATTTTCTTTAATTCTGTGGGTTGTCTCTTCACTCTATAGACTGTTTTCTTTGCCGAGCAAAGGCTTTTAGTTTGATGTGGTCTCATTTGCACATTCCCTTCGTGCCATTATTACTTGTGCAGTTGATATCCTGTTCAGTAAACCCATTCCTTTTCCCATGTCTTCTAGGATTTTACCTGTTTTTGTCTTTCAGCAAGTTCAGTATCTCTATTCTGATATCCAGCTCTTTGATCCATTTTGATCTGATTTTCACCTGTTGTGACAGATATGGATCTAATTTCATTCTCCTATGTGTGGTATTCCAGTTTTCTCATTTGTTGAAGACACTGTCTTTTCTCCAGTGGATAGTTTTGGCCCCTTTGTAGAAAATAAGGTGCCTGGAGGTACTAGGGTTTGTTTCTGTATCCTCAATTTTGTTCCATCAGTCCTCCTGTCTGTTCTTGTGGTGATACCAGGTAGATTCAATCACTGTTGTTTTATATTACATTTTGAAGTCTGGAATTATGATTCCTCCAGTTTTTCCCTTGGTGCTTAGGATAGCTTTTAAAAATCTGGATCTTTTCTGTTCCATATAAACTTCAGTTTTTTTTTTTTTCTAGTTCTGTGGAGAATGCTGCTGGTATTTTGACTTGTATTGCTTTGAATCTGTATAGCAACTTTGGAAGTATGGCCATTGGATTCATTATTGGGGTATAAGATATGTAGGCATTGATTTTATAACTTGCTACTTCCTTGGATTTATTTATTGGTTCAAAGAATCTTCTGGTGAAATTTTTTGTCTTTAATGTAGAGTATCATGTTGTCTGCAAAAGGGACATCTCAACTTTTTTCCTTTCCAATTTATGTTTCTTTTATTTCGTTTTCTTACCTTATTGTTCTGGCCAAAATTTCAAGCCCTATGTTGAATTTCAAGTAGGAAGGACAGTGGATAATCTTGCCTGATTCCAGATTTTAGGGTAAATGCTTTCAATCTATGCCAATTTAGGATGATGCTGATGAAGGGGTTATTGTAGATAGCTTGGATCAGGTTTAGTAAGGTCCTTCAATTCCTATTTTCTTCAAAGTCATTATCATAAAAGGCTGACGAATTGTGTCAAATGCCTTTTCTGCATCTATTGAGATGACCATATGATTTTTATTTTCTGTTAATATGCTGTATTACATTTAATGATTTTTGTATTTGGAACCTTCCCACATCTCTGGGATGAAGCTCAGTCGGTCATGGTGTATAATCTTTATGATTGGCTGCACTCTGTTGGCAAGAACTTTGCTGATCATTTTACATCTACATTCATTAGGGTGATTGATGTGTAGTTTTCTTTTTCTGTTGGGTCTCTTCTGGTTTTGTTATGAAAATTATGCTGGCTTTGAGGGACGATTTTGGCGACTTTTCCTTTTGGAATTCTCGAAGAGTTTGATGATTATTGACATTAAATTTTCTCTGAAGTTCTGGTAGAATTCTTCTGCGAACTTGTCAGGTCCTGAGATTTTCTAGGCTAGAAGTATTTTCATTACATCCTCTATTTGCAGTTGGATGTTTATCTATTCAAACATTTCATTTCTTCTTCCTTCAATTTCAGAGAATGATAAGAATTTAGGAACTCACCCATTTTTGTAGGTTCTTAAATTTACTGGAGTATAAGTTTTAAAGCAACTTCTTATGATCCTTTAGACTTCAGTGTTTTTTGTTGTAAATTCATCTTTCCTTTTCTAATTGCATTAATGCAGGTTTTCTTTTTATTTCCGATTTTATCATTTCAAAGTATCAACTTTTTGTTTCATTGATTTTGTATTTTTTAAAATTTCAACTTCATTGATTTCTGGTCTGATCATTATGATTTCTTTCCTTCTGTTAGTAAAAGGGTTGATTTGTTCTTTTTTTTGTTTTCTACAGTCCTAAGTTGCAACATTAGGTCATTTATTTGTGTTTTCTCAGTTCTTTTTATGTGTGCAGTTATGGCTTTGAATTTCTCTTCTTTTTCCTCCATTTTTGATATGTAGATATATGGTACATAATGTTTACATTGAATTTAAGTATTTTGTGCACTCTTAACACTGCCTTCATTGTGTCCGAAAGGTTGTGCTATGATGTACTTCCGTTCTATTTTGTCTCAGGGCTTTCTGATTTCTTCTATGACTCAATGTTTGTTTAAGGGCGCTATTCAGTCTCCATTTGTTTGAATAATATCTTTTTTGTGCATTGTAGTTGATTTCTAATTTCATTTCACTGTGATCTGACAGAGTACATGGTATTATATAAAATTTTTTGCGTTTGGTTAGGTTAATTTTGTGAACTACAATATAGATCTATTTTGTAAAATGTTCCATGATGCACTGAGAAGAATATATTTTCTGTTGTTGTTGGCTTAAAAGTAGATGGCTGTCAGTTTTTTATCTTCCATGGTATTGTTCAGATCTGTTATGTTTCTGTTCATCCTTTTTTGTTTAGTTGACCCGTATTCCTGGGAGACAGTATAAAGTCCCCCACAATTTGTCTGTTTGTCAAAGTTCGGAAGTTTTGTTTTATACAGTTGAGTGCGCTATTGTTTGAGGCATAAATGTTTACTATTATTAGAGTCTGCCGTTGAATTTTTCCCTTTATGAGAATGAAGTGACCTTCTTCATCTCTTTGACTATATTCTTAACTTGCTCATTTTCATCCCCTTGTTGAATGAACCATGGAACTCCATCCTTTCACGTCTAGCATATGTTACTATTTGTGGTTAAGGTGGGTCTTTTGAGAGCAAGATATAGTTGCTTATGTTTTTAAATTCAATTAGCCAAGTTCTGACTGTTTATTAGTGAGTTTAAGTGATTGACATTAAGAGCTACAATTGATTTGTAAATATTGAGTCTTGCCATTTTCCTACCCTTAGAATGCCAATTTCTTTCCGTTTTCCTTAGATGTTCTCTTTTAAATATCAAACTGCCACTGATTTCTTTGCTGTTTCTCCTCTTATCTATATCGAGACCATTAACGATTATTTTGTAATGCTGTTTTAGTTGTTATAAGTTTCTTCAAGTTTTCTTTGCGATGGAAGGTATCTATTTCATTTTCCATTTTAAATGATACTTTTGCTGGAGAGAGAAGTTTTGGCTGACAATTATTTTCTTTTAGGGCTTTCAAGACTTTACTTCAGGTCTTCCAGCCTTCAGAGTCTGTGTTGCAAAGTCTGCCATTATTCTGATAGGTTTACCTTGATGTATAACTTGCTGTCTCTCTCTTACACCTTCTGGAATGTTCTATTTGCACTGGCTATCTGTAACTTTTATTATAATATGTCTTGTAGAGCTTCTGCTTTGATCATACCTAATTGGTATATGATATGCTTCTGTCACTTGTATGTCGGTTTCTTTTATTATATATGAGAAGTTTTCTTTTATAACTTCAAAGAATAAATTTCTTATTCCTTTAGTTTGAATTTTTATTTTTTCCTGTAATTCTGAGATTAAGCTGCACCGAGTCATTTAGAATCTGTTTGTGCCCATTTCTCTGTTGACGTAACATTATTTGAACATTGCTAAGAGCTTGGACCATGATTTCTACCCTTTCTTCTAGATCAGATCTTCTTTCCTCATTTTGGACATTCTAGTTCCAAATTTTCCATGAGGTTTTCTCCTGATACTCTTCCTTAATCTTTTCCTATTTTTTGAGTTCTTTAATAAATTTGCCATCCATTTCTTGCATTGACTTCTGTTGTTCTGATAGTTTCACATGTGTTTCTTCCTTAAGCTTTTTAGTTATATTTCTCAAACTCACTAAATACTTTCAGCACTTTGTTCTTTGAGTCTACCTCGTGTTCTTTCAGAAGATTGACTATTTTGATTTCAAAGTTATAAAGTTTGGTTCTTCCTCTAGTCCCAGTTGAGCTTCCCTTGGTGAACTAGGGCTTTCTGAGAGGTTCTGTAGCCATGTTTTCTCATTTTGCTGATATTTCTCTGGCTTGCTGGTGGTTGTTTGGATGATACCTGCATTCTGATTGGGAGACCCTAGTTCACATGGTCACTGGCTTGTTCTTTGGCTGTAAAAGATGGTCTCTGGGGCACTGGGAAACTCCCTGTTTGTGCCCTCTTTCTTTGCAGATTCAGACCTGGTATTAAAGTCCCCGGGCTGCCATCTCATCATCAGGCCCCACCTCTTGTTCCTATATTTACTCTGACATTCTTCTGATTTGCATAAGAGGCACCTGCTTTCCTCCCTAGTGCCCCAGGTCACAGCTGACTGCCTGCTTTCAAAGTTCCTATAAGTGGTCAGTGAGGAACGGAACTTGCTGCTCCAATGTCCTCTGGCCTGAATCAGTGCCCACTGGTGATAGTACATGGTGTGACAGGAGCTGCAGGGGCTCCTTTCTCTCCTCATCTGTGCTGGAGGGGGGGGGGTTCCTGCCTGGCCCCTCCTCTTTTGTTCTGTGGCAGGCCTATTGGTGCTATGGTGGCTTGCTCATCTTTGCAGCCCCCAGGCCTTCTAAACAGGTGGGCGTCTCACTTCTCTAACCTGCTCTGCCCTGGGACAGTGTCTGCCAGCTATCAGTTAAAGGAAAAGTGTGGCATTTTCATGCCACTGGCTGGTGTGGGTCCCAGCATCAAGGGTGCATTGCCCTGATATTTGGACTGCACGAGGTGATCATTCAAGTCTGTTGGGATGGATGATGACTGAGCTCACCGGGCTCCTGCTCAGATGCATGCTCTCACTAAGGTGTCCCTTTACTGCATGGCACCCTGACCATTGGTTTTACCCCTTACTCTTGGATTTTATTATCATTCTGGGATGTCCTGTTCTCTACTTATCTGCCTGATTGATCTCCTACTCCAATGCCATCCTGACACTACCCAGTGTTTCCAATTCAGAACAAAACCCTGAGACATTCATTCCTCCTTTCCCAACATTCCCTACTTGTGGATGGAGTCTGAAGTGGAGAGAACACAGTGACCTTCAGCACTTAAGAGCAAGAAGGTCCAGTGGCTGCTCTGCAGAGAAGGTGGAGCCACAGAACAAAGGGGTCAGAGGACAGAGGCTACCCAAGGTCAAAGGCCTTGAAGCTCCCAGTGAGCCTGCACTGGAGACTGATGTGCTGAGTCAACCTGAAGGCTCATTATTTTTTCTGGCTCAGGATTCTGTCAGGCTCTGGCATATCATTTCTTCTTCAGATACCCATCGCCGAGGTGGTTCTCATCTGATTGGCAGCATCTCCGTGGCAGCATCTCCGTGGTTCAGAGTGACACAGTGAAATCTCCGATCTGCTAAGTGAAGAGCACCCTAGCCTGTTGTAGGTGCAGGTACGGTGCAGGTACAGGGAGAGGGTACAGCATCACTCCATGGAGTCCCAAAAGGGGGTTACCCCAGATAAAGTTGAAAACCAAGCTGAAATAAAACTGGCATGGAGTAATAGCTGGAACATGTATGGAGGGCTTGCCTGTACCTGATCTCACGCACTAATTATATAATGTCTTGTATTCTGTTTGGCAGGAAGCATGTGCTGCTTTAGCATAACAAGCAGTGCTGAGGTTTCTCTGTTACGAATCTCAACTGCCTCTGTCTTCTACACACAGTTGTTTTAAACAACTATCAATAATTCTTATACCTTTTTCATTTAAAAATACCAAAAGTAGCAAAAGTACTCAAAACTAATATTCAATGTGCTAAAATCTGTTCCTATAATTTCCAGGCAAATGCAACACCATTGAAATTATTGTTAAATAATATAAAAGATTAATACATCATTAGCCACAATATGAGGGTGGGAGAAACTTTTCTGATTAAGTATAATTATTTTTATCATTTTTCTAATGGTGAAATTGAGTTTTCAAGTGCCCAAAATTTTAGTCAACAAGAGTCATCATATTGAATTATCATTGTCATAAACTAAGGAAAGCAAATCAGGAAGAAAATAAAAAGAGATAAAACTTAGCCAAGTTTTCAATTTGTCTTTGGCAAGAAAAACCACTGCTTATGCTTAACACATACTATCCAATGGTGATACTGGTCGGTCTCACGACATAAAACATTTATAAATTCATTACTTAGTACTTAAAACATCCATTCATGTTTTTTTTACACAGAGCTATTATGTGTTTAGCTTTTATTTATTTTAAAAAGTTCTATTGCAGTAGGTCTTCAAAGGAATTTCCAAGGTGTTCAATTACTTCTTTTAACTGTGGCTTTTTTCTTTTCTTTCTTTCTTTCTTTTTTTGTATTGTTGTGTTTTTTTTTTCTTTTTTCTTGTTTTGGAGAAGAGCCAGCTTCTCAGTTTTTGCCCTTTCCTTTTACTTCCTTCATCCTGTGGTTCCTGAGGTTATGAAAAGAGGTTTCTTTCACAGACTGCCTCAAGAGTGAGAGTTCCCTTCTAGCTCTAAAACAACAACAAGAAAAGGAACTGGCATCTTTTTAATGTGGTAGCTTTTGCTTAGTGAGGAATCAAGCCATGAACAATACATGCTGGTATAAAGGAAGCTATTCATAGAAGGCACTGCCTTCTGGGGAATGGAAAAGTTTTTACCTACTGACAGATGGGAGTAGCAAACAAAATGAGATTGCACCAAGCCTGTACTGCTTTACGTTTCCAGTTCTGACATAACATCAGTTACTGCTCCTCTCTTTCGACCCATTATAAAAATAACAAAGAGTGTTAAAGGATACTGAAAAGCAGCAAGCAGCTGGCAGAGGAGATCATGTGGCTGGCTTCCTTTTGAATGACTTTAATTTACAGATTGTAAAGTGTTTGAAGAACCTCAACAAATATTCCCATACAAGAATGTAGACTTGATGATAGAGCTCTACTAAGCGTTTGAGAGATAAAAAAAAATCTTGAGGAAACTCTTTAGTGCACATAAATAGCTTATATAAATATAAATAAATTTATAAAAATAGTTTAATGATTACTTCAGATTTTGGTGTTACGTTTCATCACTTAGGTATCAAAAGCTCGCGGACCTCTGAAAAGACTTTCATCTTGTTTATATCAAACATTCATACTTTTTTCCCCTACTCATTCTATTAAGACTATAATACTGTTAGTCTTTAGTGAAGGCCTATATGTCCAGCCGTCTGGCACGCAGATCACAAGTTCAAGTTCAGTCTGATCAACTTGGTATTCATCCAAAGCCAAAACTAAAAATGGGCTAAGGTTGTAGCTCCAGTGAAAAGGTTCTGGGATGGTGCCTCAGTACAACTGTATACATATGGAGTTGTTGGAGAAAAATTTCCCAAAATACTTTCCATTTCTCAGAAGATGGAGATATAACAGCCACTGATTGTGTTTAGATAAGACAGCATTTCAAATTCTTGATCCTATTCTTGTCCCTTTGGTGAAGGAGATGAGTCACGGTACCTTTGCTACCTTGTCTGCCCACCCCTCTCCCATTTCCCAGGTCACTCTTCTGGAGCTGGACACTGCACACCGGGTTTCACTGATGACTAGAGAGGGCCTGAGCTGAACAAACAAGAGGAGAACCAAAAAAAAAAAAAAAAGAAAATGAAGGAATGAATGAAAGAAAAGTGGTAGCGGGCCACTGAAGTGGGAATGTGGACAGGCAAAGAGCGTCTTGCAGAGGAAAGACAAAAACATTTATGATAAGACAGGACCTAACTCACTTTAAATGTGTTTTAATAAAAGCCAGCTTTTTTTTTCCCTCTGGAAAATGAAGCAATAAGTTGCTATCTTGGAAGTAGAGAGCAGTTTTCTATAGACAAGAAAATCTGCCAGTGTCTTAGTCATGGACTTCCAGCCTCTGGACCTGTGAGATATATTTCTGTACTTCATAAATTGCCCAGTCTTTGGTATTATGGCATCGCAAATGGACAAAGCCAAGTCCCCAGTTGTATTTCATTGCTTTACCCAGGACTGAGTATATGGAATAACCAGGAAAATGGGTAACCATGTGAAATGTTGCAAATGTTAGTTTGCTTCACCAGAGTAACAATTTTCTACACAGGTGTCTTATACCATCATGTTGTGCATACAATGTATTTTATATTTGTATAAATGTAAAATACAATTTATTTTTTTAAAAAGAAATGACAGTCTCTTTTCTAGAAGAGCATAAGCACAAATTTCTCAGACATATCTTAAACAGATCTTCAGTATGCAAAAGAATACCTTATTATTTTCTCTAAATGTGAAAAAAGAAGGCAACTTCAAGTCAGTTCTATTCTTTTGATACTACTATGTAAGATATGTTTTGAATATTTTGATACTAAGTTGACAATAATAGTACAAGTATAACTGTATTCGAAACTTTATGCTACTGAAAAATCTTTGCCAAATGTCTATAGTGTATATAATGAAAATAGGTCACACTACAAAGAAAATCTAAATAAGTTACAAAAACAGAAACTGCATAGGCCATATTTCTGATACAAGATATATTAAAATTAGATATAAATTTGATATCTTCTCATCAGAATAAAAGTAAAGGAAAACAAATTCCGAAGAGCTATTAGCTAAAAATGTAAATGATTATCCTTAGATTTCAGGTCAAAGAAAAAAATTTAAAACAACATAGCATATGAATATATAAATTAATAAACATAAATATACTGTTATCAGGACAGCGGGTTCTGAGGGCTGAGACAAAGCAGCTCCTCCCTTCCCTAGGTTTTTGAGTTCTTGATGAAAGATTTTAGCCAAGACACAGAATGGCTATATGGATATATGGACAGCATTTATTGTATAAGCGACTAAAGAGAGTCACATCTTCAGGAAAAATGGCCAGCTCCACAAAGTCATCTGCCTTAAGTTCAAATATGGATCTATTCTTATGTACACAAGAGTTAATTCTGGAGTTCAGAGAACCACAGTTATTACAATGCTTATCAACATTTTTACTTTGGAGCTACTTTGGATTCCAAAATGTCTTCCTGTCCTTTCCAGAAGCCTAATATTCCCTTAGGGCCCTTAGACATGTAAGAAACTTGGAAAAAAAAATTACAGAGATAAACTGTTCATCTGAATGAAGTCCAGCCCAGGATGGAATAGTTTTTAATGAACTTTTCTCTTCCTGGGTGTTGGGCCCTGTCTATGTTGTGTGCCTGTTCTGGAGACAGAGGCGATGTGCCTCTGAGGAGGGCAACCAGGGATGTGTACAGTGAGTCATTTCAAAATGTCATTATGCTCCTCCGAATCACCTTGAGTCTGTGGCCTGTCAAATGATTACAAACACATATCATTGTTCCTTTTTGTTTACACATGCTGTTTAGAACCTCTCTCTTGCTCCCTCAGGTTCACTGGTTTCTAACCACCTGCCTATTGTGCACAGTATATCGTTATGTAAGATCTGATTAAAGTTATCTTCAAAGGTGAATTCATAACATTTAACATGTTTGCTCCCAGGTGAGAATGAAAGTAAATTCTTGTGCTAAGCTGACAGCCCATTTATAGATCAACCACTAAACAAAAATAAATACAAGAGCAGACTTTAATCAAGTAGAAAATATAAAATAATATGTTCGATAATTACAGGAAGATGCATATTTTCTTGATGTAATAAGAAGAATTTAGAGAAGTCTTATAAATGTAAGAAAGAAATGTGAATTTAAATCAACATGAATGAAAAGGAAGATACTGTAATACTTACAGCATATACAATGTATTGGCACACTTATAAACACATTGTCTGTGTTGTCTCTGTTAACCTTAACTTGTGTCACAGGTGGAAGGCACTGCCTTGCTCTCTCTTTCAGACACACTACACACTAACACCACGAAATTAAGTAAATGCACAAGGTATCGAGGCAAAATGTGGGGCTCTGCTATGGGCGTGACCCCTCACACTTCCAGTTTTGGGCACAATAAGCCCATTCACCCTTCGGAAACTTGCGGTGCCGCATTTCCTTTATCGTACTGTGCTCTGCATCCTTTGTGGGAATTGTTTTTGTTTTTACTTAGAATGAAAATCCTGCAAAGACAGAAGGACTTGCCTGTTATCTTGTATTCTGAAAACCTAACAGATTGCTTCAATCATAACAATTCCTCAGAAACTGGAGTCTGAATATACGAGGGAATCAATGAATTCTGCAAACACATAGCTGGAAGCAGATACTAGACGACACAGTCTGTAAGATCTGAGACCCTACCTGTCTCCTTCATATGTGTTAGATTCTCAGCACTTAGCAGAGTACCTCACCCAGGGGAAGAGCTCAGTGGAAAAGAGTTGATTGGCTAAATGGATGACTCTACAAGCACAAAGCCCTACATTTGATTCTCTAGCACCGTATAAAGTCACGTGTGATAGTGCATGCCTGCTATTCCAGTACTTGGGAGACAGGAGGATTGCCATGAGTCCAAGACATAGTGAGTTCAGGACCAGCCTAGACTTACAGAGAGAGACCCTGTCTCAAAAACAAGATGACCCTGTCCATATTTCTTATCTAGTATGGATAAGCCCTCCGTCCCCAAAAGGGCTTAAGTCCTTTGGTCACTTGATAAAGTCAGTGATGAAATGGCAAATTTTTTCTTCTGTCTACTTCGTTCAGCAGTGTGACATCATAGTGCTTTACCTTTTGATGATCTTTGGCTTATGTAGAACCATTAAATACATCTAAAAGTCAGAAATAAACCTGATTTGTGTGTCATACTAATTTCATCTCACATCACGTTATGCTCACAAATAGTGCAGCTTCCCAATTTTCCCAGAATCATAAGTTAATTGTGGAAATAAATATAATGTGTAATTGTTGCTGCTGGGATATCTAATTAGATGCTGAAAACACAGAACATGTGCTGTTGTGGCTAGCACTACAATGATTATTTATTTAGATGTGTCTATTAATAAATTTATTTCAGTAAGAATGGTTCAGGATTCTCTCCTCCTATATTCATTAAAGAATGAAAGGAAGTTTGTTATCCATTTAGTGCAGTCGTAGATCTAATCGTGCTTCAGACTCAATGGTTTTAAGCTTCCTAAGCTGCAAAAGGAAGAAATGACCAAATGATAGGAAAATAAATGCATCAATTCAGTGCTTCTTTAACTTGTGAAATCTCAGAAATCTAGGACAATCCTGAAGATTAAATATAAAACAAATTTTATAGTGATGTAAACTAGTGAGTCATTTTGATTTTGAACCAATGTAAAAACCATTCTTCCACCTGGAGAAAGCCTTTCTAATTAATCTGACTTGGTACTTCGTTGCAGAAGAATTTTAAGATGTCCTCACTCTTGCGATGTGTTCAGTGATGGCTGGGCACTGGAGAAATGCTGGGCTGTGTGGTGACTTGATGAAGAGAAAACAACAGTATGGTGACCACACAGTATGACTTTCAACACTTTATTTTAAATTGTTGATTTTGTGAGATTTCACTTTGTTCCTTAATTTTTCTTCTCTATCCCTCTCTTCATACAACCTTTATGAAAATGAAAGTGATTCTTTCCCAATATTCCATGTAGTACCTTAAATGCTAAAAAGAAGCTACAAGTTATGTACCGCTCCACTACCCATAAATGAATTAAAAGCCTATGATATAATATTTGAAGTAAATTCCTCACTGCATATTAACATTTAAAAATCATCTTCACAATTAAAATGCAATTACGGGATGTTCCTTAGCTCAAGGCTATGCAAATGCAGTATATGAGCTATTTTTTTCTCATCTTCCATTCAGATGAGTTCAGAATCACAGAATAGGCACTTACATACTTTGATAGAAATCTGACATTAGCAAGATACTCAAATGTGTGATTTTATATTTTATTTTAAAAATCAGTTAGTGATAAGCTGAAGGGAAAAAAAGTCTTCGTGTTAAGAGAGCTTAAAAGCTGACAACAAAGAGATCAGCGGCTCGTGACAAAGTTAAGAAACCACAATCAGAATTTTGGGCTGTATTTCTAAATGAGAGAACTGATGGAAAAAGAACCCAGTGTCTGTTAAGAAAAGAACTGGTGAATATCTAGAATAATTGTTTTTGCTTCGGATTAGGTTTGGTTAAATAATAGGACATATTCGTGTGCATGTGACTTATGCAGTCACACAGGGCCCTCTCTCAGATGGTCACTGTATTTGGTCTGATGCTCTACACTTGCCTTCCTGAAACTCTGTCATCTTTAGGCTGTGTTTTGAAGTTCAGGGTGACAAGGGAGTATATACATGAGAATTGGACATACATGAAGGACACACGGTGACCATCTCTTACAGCCCTGTTGGGGCAATAGACTTGTGCCAGATTCATTTCTACTAAGAAGTCACCCGATCAGTTTCCTCATTTTTAAGATTAACATTAAGTCTGCCTTTATACTGATTATGAAGAGTATGTGACGTGTAGCATGTTTGTTCAGTGCCTGGTCCCTATTTACTGGTTAGGCCATGTTGTCTTTTTGTATCAATATATCAAGAATTCCACCATGGTCTTGTCGTAATCAAACTTTCTAGATCTCCCTTTCTGGAAAATGAAAATAACAGAGACCCTCAATTAATTCGTAAGCCAAAATGAACCAAGAGAGTGTAACAAAGAAAAAAAATGAAAATTTGTCTAACTGGGTTCCTCTGTACAGAACTTGAAAATGGGGATACCAATATAGAAATCTGATAGAGGTGCCACTTGTGTCAAAAGTAGACAAGAATTTAAATCATCTCTTCTTCCTCAGTCTTTCTCTGAGAATTTACCTTAACTGTTGATTCTGAAACAGCACACCCTCATAGGAGAAACAGAAGAAGGAGTTTTTTAGAAGGCCAGAACCAAAATGTAAGCCCATTATTAGAGAAAGGTTTATATTGTACATGCATATTTCATTACTATTTAATATGAATAATTAATTTCATTAGTAATATGTGTTTTGTGTATTGGTCACTGGCATCCCAGGAAACTGAATCTTACTTCTTTGTGTAATTCTTAAGAAAAGGCTCAAGAATAGCATCTTGGGTGTGGGAGAACCAAAGAGGACCACTGGGAAAGATCAGCCGTCATGAGGAATTATCGTTTGAGATTCTCTATGCTCTCGTCGACTTCTGGTTCTTTATGTTTCTGCTTGGACCAAAGTCTTTCCTCAAGGATACCCCTTCGTGCCTCATCAGTCATATATATATATATATACAGACATATATATACACACACACATATATATATATATATACATATACATGTATATGTATATATATATACATACATATATATAAAATTTTAGAATAAAGATCTTATAAATTTATTAATTTGTCTTTGAAGTACTTTTAAATGCATTTTATTTTTGACAACCATAAGAACTTAATTAGGCCAAGAGACTATCTTATGACCACTATTATAGAGATTTAAAAAATGATACAGTATGCTTTATTTGCTCAAAAGAGTTTAGTAAATTAATCCTTAACAATTACTTGTTCTAAAGAAAGTAATTTCATTAGTTATTCATCAAATATAATAACAAGAGCACTCTCAATGGGGCATTGTGAGACTTTGACGGGTTAATATACTTAAATTCATAGAGCAATGATAGAACTAAACCCAAAGGGCTAATTAAATCTAAACATAAAACAGTTGAAATTGGGGTTTCATTTTATACAGAATTTGATTCATTTTTAAAATACCTAATTCCCCAATCCACATGAAACTGAGAAGAAAAATAACCCATCGAATGCCTTGAACTGATTTATGACATGTGTGCCAAAGGGCACTGGTGTCAGCAATTTACTATGCCTAAAAAAGATGGATTGGTAGACGTTGGGATGAATGGGTAGGCTTTCAAGTACAATAGACCATATTACCAGTAGTATCTAGATATTGGGCGTATGTAGAATCCTTTCAAATTTTCTATGTGCTTTAAATTTTAATAATGTAATAAAATGGAAGTGTACTAATTTTAAAGAAATTATCTTATCTTGTTACTCATTGATATCTACTTCTCTTATTACAGAACAGAAAATATTGTATTCACAAACTCTATGAATGGTGGATGTGCTCTGTAGCAAAATAGTAGTACAATCAAAGTTGAATTAAATTTTTAAAAAATGCTGGCACCTATTTAGACAGGAAAACTGGGTTAGAGTAGAAAGTGATCAGTCAGGGGCACTTTTTCTGACACCTAACAGGGAATTCCCATCGTTACATTTAAGGGAAATATTGCTGTTGCCTGCCATCAAGGTCACAAATGAAGGTGCCATATGAGCCTGAGTGTTGCTTTGCCATACATCAGAACCCACGGCGGCCCTGGGGCCTGTCGGCACAAAGTGGTGTTCAGTTATGACCTACTTAATCAGGCCAAATCTCAGGTTGAACATCATTTGAAAAGAAACACTTTTGAGACAGGCCTGGTAGTACAGGTCTGTAATCCCAACACTCTAAGTCACTGAGGTAGAAAGATCACAAGGTTGATCCCAGGTGGGGCAACATAATGAGAATCTGCCTCAAAATTTAAAACATGGCCTGGAAATATAGTTCCGTGTGAGGGAACTGGGTTCAATTCTCAGTACCCCCAAAAAGAGAGAGGGAGAGAGAGAGAGGGGAGGGAGGGAGAGAGAGAGAGAGAGAGAGAGAGAGAGAGAGAGAGAGAGAGAGAAGCACTTTTGAAAAATCGCACAAGACCAATTTGAAGATAATGTTCAACAAAATAGAACAAGTTACAAAAAATTGAAAGATAACAGAAGTTGGCATTGGCTACATAATTAATCACAGCATACTACTCATGGTTGCTTATTTCTGGTGTTCAAAAATATATATGTAAGTATACATATAGTATTCACACTTATAAATATAATCAGATATATGTATATATTTATATAGCAGACACCTTCTGGCTCTCTGAAACCCTAAAATATTTTTATAAGATGGTACTATTTTGATAACTCCTACAATCTTAAATAACACAAAGATGACAGTAGTTTTTTTTTTTGCTTTGTCTTATTTTTACTTTTTAAAAACTATCCCCCTCTCCTGCTTGCGACTGCTCCATGCAAAATCACAGCCAATTTGAGAATAATGACAGTGCAGCCACCAGTAGAAACTATGACTTTAGTTTAGAAGTTAAAGGGCAATACTTCTGATATTTAAATAGTACAATTGAATAAAAATAAAAAGCAAGTCAATTAAGACAATACAGAACATTCTGAAAAAGGTTTCTAGATGTTTTAGTAATATGCCTTCTCTTGGATACCAGTTATCTTTATTATTTATCAGGTTATGAAAACAAAACTTAAAATTTGCCTTCTCTTTGCACAGACAGCCAAGAATATACCTATTTCAGGCAAAATAAATTGTTTTCAACATCTGAATATTTGTAACTCTTCTTTTTTTTCTGAACTACGTGGGTAATAATTGCCATTTTCTCAGTTCTGTGCGAGAAAGCATCTCAGAGAGATGCTTTTTTGTGGTAATATTTCTCCACAAAAACATTCAGCCAGGTTAACAAGAAGTGGAAACAGTGACTATAAACATGTGATTAAAATTTAAATGTCCTAAAGTGTTTCAAAATGATAGACAAGAGGATTTGGAAGATACAAATGGCCTTAGAAATACACTTTTATGAGCAAAGAAACTAATTGTCAAAGTTGAATGAGTCACCTCTCAAGCCTTCTCAGGGTTGGACAATTAATGGTAGAATTGATTGGTTTAGCCAATTTTTTTCCCGCTCCACCTACCATTACTGTTACTTTTTCTTTGTAGAAAAAGGACATTGCAAGAAAATCCATACAGAAAATCATTTACCTTAATACAGCTAGATGTCTGTTTACACTCAGGGAATAGTCAACACTCATTTAATTTGAGTTATTTACATGGATCTTACATGATTTCCATATAGATTACAACTCATACAGACATAAGCTAACAGCCAAAGGGGGAAGGATGTGGGTAACAGCATCCGTCACGTTCATTCTTGTCATGTGCAAACATGAACATAAGAAATTAGTCCATAAAGGTGGGTCAAGCTGGCACAAACCTTGTCCTCAAAAAGGCAACTGTCTACTAGATACAGACATAACAGTACACTTTATAAATAATGTTGTCAGGTCTGGGGTGCAATTGAGTGGTGAGAGCTCTTGCTTAGATGCACAAAGGCATTGACCTTGACCCATCCAGCAGTGCATAAAAGTTAGCCTGGTGAGGTGGTACAGCCTCCCAGCACCCAGTAAACTGAGGCAGGAGGTTTGCTATAAGACTGAGGTCAGCCCGGGCTATGTACTGAGTTCAGGACCAGCTGTGAGACTCTGCCTCAACATACAAACAAACAAATAAATAAATACATAAACTACAAAGTTATGTTTAATAAAATGGATTAGAAAAAGAAAATCCTGAAGAGAGGCATACTAGCAAAAGAAGAGCAGAAGAACTCTGAAACTGGGCAAAGGATTGTGGAGCTAAGAGGAGCAGGAGTCATAAACACTGTCAAGAAACAATGTGGTTCTAAATGTAAGAGCATCTGGGTCAATTCTTATTTATTCCCTGCCCATCTATTCCATCGATTATATAGTAATGTAAACAAAATTAAATTTAAGTGTGAAGAAGCTTCTAGGATACTGACCCTAATAAACTTAACGATCTCACCAGTATCTTAGTGAAAGTTATCACCGAATCCGTTTCAATGGATCTACCTGAATTCCCCCTTTGACATCCCATATACAAGATGCAACGCTACGATCTCCACAATAGGTTTGTTTTAAATGTAGACCCTGTTCCCTTTGCAGAGTTTCTCTTCATTTCTCTCACTAGGATGACTGTACACAGGATTATGTCCCCGACCCTCTATTTAGTTTCCCAGGATCCTCCAGAGAAGAAATTATCACCTACAAAGTGAAATTTGGTCCCATGAGCATGCCACTTCACGTGTGCTGTAGTCTGTTCCTTGTCTGTATCACATTACATCCTAGCACTTTCTTTCCTTCTCTACATCCAGCTTTATTCTCCAAGACTCTTCAGCACCTATAGCTTCTTGAACATGTCACAGTTTTGCACTCCTGAGTCTTTTCTCTTGCGTAACAGTATCTGAGAGTCAAAGCTGTCTGTCGACCACATGACTATAGTATTGTGCTGATGTGTTAATAAGATAATTTATTTTAGTCCTTCTTGGTATTTTCTAGTGTTCAAAACGTAAAGTATTTTGTTATCTCCAACTTTACAGTATCTGAGCTGATATGTGTTTCAATCTTCTAAATGGTTCTGAAATAGTTGGACCACTTAAGCAAGCCATGCCCTGGGACAGCAAGGACAAATCATCCATCGTTTTTGCACAGCAAAATAAACCAATACAGTACAAGTGAGATGTTAAAACTATTTTACTTAATTTTGTGGTTACATACTTAGTGTAAAAATCGGTACTTAGCATATAATAGGTTCCCCCAAAATAACCAGAAAGAAGAACAATGAAAGATTGAAAAAGAAGAGAAAAGAGATATAAAAATAGCTTGAATTACTCCAAGAAGTATAGGGTTCTCACATAGTTCTAATCTAAGAAACTCTACTATAAGCACCTTTTTTAAATGAAAAAAACACAACATTCAATAAAAATCTATTATCTGTTCCATTGGGTCTCTGCATATTTTTATCGTCACTCATGACAAGCTCAGGCTGGTGTGGATGACAAGGACAGAGTGTGGGTTAAAATAGCAACTCTGGCAGAAAACAGTTCTGCTGTGGGGGAGCAATAGGGAAATGAGGAATTTGTAGGTGATTTTGTGCCAGTCTTAGGAGGAAAATAGTGGGAAGTGATGAGGAGAGAGTTTGGCTACTTTTGATAAGACCTGACTAGGGCAGCCTCTGCGAGGAGGAGAGAATGCTTGAGCTGGGACTGAAATAAATGAAGAGCAATCTAGGCAGGAAAAGCTTCAAGAAATGGGAAGAACTAAACTGAAGGAGAGGGCATATAACATAGAGCTAGAACGAAGTGAAGGGCTCAGCAACGCTGGGACTTGTAGGCACATTTACAAACTGGTGGGCAGCTAATGGGAAACTGGGTGTCTGCCCGGACATGATTATATTGAAGGAGTGAGTAGCAGGTCATCCCCATAGACCTACTCTCAGCACGACTGAGTTCTTGCAAATCTCATGCCTGCAAGCCACACAACTGAGACTCATTAGCCTTCCATGTCTTGATTTCTATGCAGGACACATAGAGTTGAATGATCTCTGTTTAACTAAACAAA
Organism: Ctenodactylus gundi; assembly: GCA_004027205.1. NCBI lineage: Eukaryota > Metazoa > Chordata > Mammalia > Rodentia > Ctenodactylidae > Ctenodactylus > Ctenodactylus gundi. The sequence goes on from PVKB01002179.1 coordinate 274,258, forward strand.
AATTTTATGAGTGTCATGTATGTGCTTATTGCTGACCTTATTAACAGGATGCAAAGATGAAAGACATGATCTTTTGAACACCATCCACCATAACATAATTTCAGAATGATACATTAAGTACTCAGGCAACATTGAAAGGTTGAGGCTACTTTGGCTGAAAACTTGTAATACTTTAAGATCATAGTTCCGCCTTAAACTATGGCCAATATTTATGTGCATTTTCACTAGCATTATAAATCAACCACTATCCAACTCTCTACACCCATCCTTGTCGCAATTCTTCAAGATCCTGTGCTATGCCGGTATGTATTTACAATTAAGCACAAGTGACTAATAAAAAATGGTGTGTGCTTGTGGTGTGTGATTGGGTGTGTGTATATACATTTCTCTGATTAAAAGAGGATAAAATGTTTTTATTTTATTTTTTAACATTCAATGTTTTTTTTCACACTAGCTACCACCAATCAAGCATTTGTACAGCTTTCCCTAAGCAGATACTTTGAGAGATTAATTATCTTATTTTTTAAGGTGCTGGAGACTGAATCAGAATCTTAGGCATGTTATGAAGTGTTTTGTTTTTGAGCCATACTCCCAACCTTTGGCATCATCATCGTGTGTGTGTGTGTGTGTGTGTGTGTGTGTGTGTGTGTGTGTGTGTGTGCTTTAATAACGATCAAGCACAAGTCCTTCACAGTGAGCTAAATCCACAGCCCTGTTTTTGGCTTTGAGATAGGGTCTCACTAAGTTGCTAAGTTACCCAGGCTACTCTCAAATTTGTGATCCTCCTATCTCAGCTTCCCAGAGTGCTGGGATTACAGGCCTGAGCTATCTGACCCAAAAATCGTTTGTAAATTCTTTGTGTCTCTGCTCTTCCTTCCCACTCCCTCAACTTCTTCCCACCCAAGTTATAAAAGGTCATTGACACAGTTACGCCCTCTACAGTCTTAGCCAAATATTCTACAGCTTTTCTCTCAAGGACTTTTACTTTTTAATGACTCTGTTTATAGTGACTTGTTTACTTGTTCATTCATTGAACTACACAATTTCTCTTCTTCTAGTTTTGTAGACCATTGCTTCTCAAAGTGTAGTTTACAGAGAAGCAGTTCACATGGAAGTTAGTCGGAAATTCCATATCCCACCACAGACTAATTGAGTAAGTCTGCTTCTTAATAATATCTTCAGGTGGTTCAAATGGATGTTAAAGCTCAAACAGCATGACCTCAAGTATGGCAGAAGTGCATTTCATGTAAAAGTGTAACGGAGCAGGTAATGCTCATTGGACTAGATTAGAGGTACTACTGTCTTCTTTCTGAACTTTTCTTTTTTTTTAGCCTATTCAAAATACAGCAAAGGGGTATAAGGTGGGACTCAGATTTTATGGACAAAATGAATAGCTTTTGAGTGAAAGAACACTTAAGGTTCTAAAGAAATTCTTTTTGTTTGTGTGCTTTGTTCTTGTTTGCTTTGCGGTCCTGGAGATTGAAGGTTCACACTGAGCTACATCCTCAGTGTTTTTATTTTGATGCTAAATTGTCTAGACAGGATTTGTATTTGTAGCCCTCCCATCTGAGCTTCATGAAGTGCTGAATTACAAGCATGTGCCCCAACTCCTAGTTTAGGAATTAGCCTTCTCTCTTCCCTTCCTGTGTGTGTGTGTGTGTGTGTGTGTGTGTGTGTGTGTGTGTGGTGCAGGGGATCGATCCTAGTGCCTTCACATTGAGTTATATTTCCAGTCCAACTCTGATTTTTGATTGTGATCCTAGGCTGTGCTCAAATTTGCAGATTTCCATGTAGTCCTGATCTAAGAGGGACACTCTAGCATTCCATTCCATTGTTATATTTGATTTAATGATAATCAAATTAAATATGCCTGATATTGGGGAGAAGTTTTACTACTAATTGAGGTAAGATAGGTTAAAAATATAGGTAGAAAAAAGACAAAGAAAATTATAAACTTAAATTTGTGTTTTAAAAATGATTAAACTTCAGGACACAAACTCATTCAAGGCTATCCCTGGGTTTCTTTATGTGCCTTTTCTTGCAGGCCTATCACACTCCAAATTCCTTGAAGATACATGTATTGTATAAATTAATTTAGCTGACAGCAAAGGTCAAATATCTCACATTAAGCAGATTCAGAAAACTCAAAGAACGTTTTCAGGCAAAAACATCTTAGCTCAGGGCTAAAGGAAGAACATGGCGGTTAGCACCCTGCTGCACAATGCCTGCAATCTCAGCATCTCAGCACTAGGAAAGTGGAGGCAGGAGGATTGATGGGTATTCAAGGCCAGCCTGGGCTATACAGTGAGTTCAGGACCAGCTTGGACTACAGAGTGAGACTATCTCAGAAGAGAGAGAGAGAGAGAGAAAGAGAGAGAAAGAAAAAAGTCTTTGCTTGCAAACTTTAAAAATAAAAGAAAGGGTCCTACAGACTAAATGAAACAGTAGACTAGGCTCCATCATTCTTCTGTACGGTGGACCATCCTTTTATTTATAGAATCAGCCTTTGTCTTTTTACCCAGGGGGTGAGACCAGAACCAAAACTTAGTATAGATTCACAAATTTCACAAGTTTTCACCCCCCCAAAAAGACACAAACCTGTACAGCATTGGTTAGAGAGCATGCCTATTCCCATTTCAGGAGGGTCTACCATGTGTCTTTGAGTGCATATTTGTAAATGTTAGTTAACTAAAGCAAGACAATAATCTTATGCAACTCATGGATAAATCAAGTGTATCAGATTAGCATTGTTCCAGATTTTATTTAATTATTGTGGCAGGTTTTAGAAACATATTTGCTCTTCCTAATTTGTTAATCTTCTAGCATGGAAATCTGCTGAGAATCTTTCAAAAGGAAGGCAAAATATAGTTTTGAAAAGACATCTTGGAGATGCAAATGTGATGTTTTGAAAATATTAGCCTATCTATTACAAGGGAGAATCTTTGTTCTGCAATGTAAAAATTCTGGTTCATATATAAAGGAAATTTCAAAGCATAAGTATTCATTTATAGATGTTAATATTGAACTTATTTATATCTGTCTAAAATTAAGATAACTTTAAATTTCTTCTGAGTGAATGCCACACTTATCTACAAAACTGTGAGCTTCTATATTTTCAGAACAACTTCTTGAAATGGAAAAAAAAAATAAATGCATTAGAATCCTGGGAAATGTAAAGATTAAGGAATAAGAGGAAACCAAATAAGACAAAATAGCCTATAAAGTTATAAGGGAAAAGGAGGTACAGTAATGAACAGTCTATGAACTTTTATGTATAAATGCCATGACATTTACCCATCCAAGAAAAATAGAAACAGAATACATATTTTAAGTGCTCTGTTACATTTTGTCGTACCAACAAGAGTAACCCAATCATGTCCCATTAAACAGTAAAAAATCTCTTTCTCTTCCTATCCACTCTTCTCTCCCTGCTTTTTCTCTCTCCATCCCTCCCCCTTCTTATAGGTACTGTAGTGTATTATGGTATCCCTGAAATTGTTTAATTTATTAGCCAAGATGGCTGCATCAATATCTTTTCTATAAATATTTCTTAGCTTTAGTAACTCTATGACCTCATGTGAATAAATTGGGTCGATAGTATTCACCCCTCTCAGATTTGAGATTTTAGAAAAGTGTACCTCATTTGTCTATATTCTCTCAATTAAATCTGCTTATCTCTTGTAATCCAAGCCACTGGTACCATCAAGCCACCAACTCATTTATTTCACACTGTGATTTGTGATCCATAAGTATTTTCTCCAAAACAGATTCTCTTAGTTACTTTTTTTCTTGCTGTGACTCAATGCCTATTATACACAGATCCAGGAAGGAAACGTTTATTTTAGCTCACAGTTTCAGAAGGTCACAGCCCATCAATGGGTGGCTAGCATGAGTGGAAGCACATGGCAGAGGCAGAGGTGGAGGCAGCTCCTCATGGCATTGAAAACAGCAAGCTGAGTCAAGTCCCAGAAGGAAGAAAGTAGTGTATGTCCTTCTAGGTTCTGTTACAGTGATCTTTCCTCTCTGGATCAAGCCTCAGTATTTTATACCTTCCAGGTTTAAGCCCCCACCACACACCCATAATCCACTCCTCCAGACCAGGCCCCTATCTCCTGACCTCAAGTGGCTCCATAGATAACCCATAGCATTCAAAGGCATGAGGCGTTTAGGGGACATTCCAGATCTCAACCACAATACAGATCTTTTTCCAAGTTTAAAATTGAAAAACCAAGACAAATCATGGCTAATTTTTCTTCCTTCTTTTCCACTTCAGAGCTTTCTATCAAAAAAGTATTATTATAGGCTTAATACAAAGGCAAGGTCAGGGAGTAATAGCTTAGAGTATAAGGATACGGGGTGGTCATTTAGTCATCTACTAAACTCCCCACACCAGTAACACACGCCTACTGAAGATTCATTCTGTTCAGCTGTCTCTCAAATTGATTCATGCCAGATGGTTCACTTGTTAATCTAGATAATTTATTTTACACTGAAATGTTTACATACTTCGATTAATAGATGTTTATTGAATAAAGAAAATAATTCAAGAAAATAATGTATAAATATGTACTGTCCCTTACATAAATTATAGTTTCCAGCCCAGTTAGGTATTGATTTATTATTTCTTTTTCTGCTATTTTGTTCTTCAGGCTTGATTTCATATGGAATATCATTTCCCGGGTAAAGCAGGAACTAAATGGGCAATAAATTTTACAGTGTATTACCATCATGTCACATGTAATTATCTTTTAAAAATAGTTATAATGTTGATGGACTCCTCTACTAGTTACAGTGAGGAGGTCACACTACCCTCCCCAAAGATTCTCTCTGCTCTGGTGCATGCTTGTGGTTCATTGTTGAGGCTGATAGCCCAGAGGAAGAGGCAAAAACACAGGAACAATTCACAAGGACTGATAACTAAGGTGGAAATTAGAAGAAGTTAACAGGAAAGTACTCCAGGCTAAAATCACAGTACTCTGCTTATCCTGCTTGGTGGAGGTCCAGCTTTTCTTTCTTTCTTCTATGGTTTCCCTTCCTAAACTGAAAATCTTTATGATTGTATTTCTTTGCAAATTTAAGAGTTGCTTTTTCTTAATTTAGAATATTTTAAAAGTCAGGTATGTGTATCGAAATGTGTATCTGGATTGGTGTATATATTTACAGGTATATGTATTAATGTTTAATTATATATATTTGCACATTTAAACATGAGTGTACTTGTAGGTGGTCTTATTTACCTGGAAGTGTGTATTTCTATATCCATGAGCATGGGTATTTTTATTTTGAATTTATGTTTGTCTATTTACATTTAATTATTGATGTTTACTCAGAAAAACTAAGTTAATAAAGTAATAGCTTGCTTAATTGTTTTTATCTTACATGTTGAATCCAAAAAACAAAAAGAGATGATTGACAAGAAAAGAGAAAGAAATCTAGTAACAAAAAGGAAGGAGGTCAGGGCGATGCATGAGGATGGCGGAAGTAATACAGCAAGGGTTAATGATGATGGTAGGCTACATGTATGTGTGAATATGCTCATGTGGAACCTCACTAGGATATGCACTAATAAAAATATAAGATGGTAAAAACCAAACAAAACAAAAATGTGGTATGGTAAGTGCTATTTGTCAACTTAGTCTATGTTAAACCTTCTTTTTGCTCAAGAAGAATAATACTAGAATGGAGGAAAAAACCTTGTAAAATTTTTAGAGATCTGGGTAACTTCCAGGGTATTAAGTGAATCATGACTTGTGTGGTTTCCGTTCTCTGTGTTGCAGTTGAATAAGGAGCTATTTTCTTTTTTATTCCATTTTAGTAGAATCTCTGTCTCACTAGTCATAAAAAAGCTCCTATTCAATGGAAGTTCACTGTTCTGCTGCTTTAATTAGTGATCCAAAAGTTGTTAGCAAGTCCGAGACAACAGGTCACGGAAGTTATAAGTATTAAATTTACTTCTCATTCGCTAGAATGCAACATAATGTATTTAAAATCTTGGAACAAAGCTTAGCAGAAGCTATGAAACTAGTGACAACATACGAATTTTCAATATTTGTCTTACTTTTTTACTAGCACAGTGGTTTGCTTTTCAACTTCTTTTTTTTTTCTGTGTAAGGTGTAATTAATTATACAAAAGTTCAGCTCCCATTGTAGGGAGCTGAAAACCACATGCAATTGTTCTTAATAGGTTGGATTCTTTCCCTGGCTGGAAGCATAGAAATTTCTTCCTGGGAATCAAAAAATTGTCATGCCGAGTTGCACAGGATGCAAATCTGGCCTGAAGTTTTTCTACAATTGCTCTAATAATATGTACTCTTCATCTACTCTTCGGGTTACCATTAGGAATAAAAGCATATTATCTCAGTAGGATGTTATTATCTCTCTGGTTACCCAACCTGCCTACAGACAAGACCTGACTTAAATCGAGTCCCTGAAATATTGTGAAGCCACGTGAGCACAAAGATTATAATAAAATGACCTCCAGTCATCATAACCTAGTTAACAACAGGCAGGTATAAATGTATAAAGCTTGGGTCAGGTGTTACGGACTGCTTTCGAGTTTACAAAATCACATGAAGCTTCTGAGGCTGGGAACGCAGTGCAACGGGTAAAGCATTTGATCCCCCAGGACCATATAAAACAGGCATGGTGGTGCCCAATTGTAATTTCAGTACTTTTTCTCCATTCTGCACCTAATTACTCAAGAAAACATATTTTTTTAACCTGCTTCCATGATTTCTTATAAAAAAAATTAGTAGAGTCCCATATAAAGTCAATGGTGACAGCATCCAAATTCCCCTTGTGTCAAAGATTCTTTGTTAGCTCTATTCCATTCCACACCTTTAGACATGTGTTAAAATTTGCAATCTCCTTTTAAATAACTTAAATAATAGCTGTTCTTATTGTCATACAGATGTATGATGGTCAGGTCTTTGTCATTTTGCCATGTATGACACTAACTCCCTGATCCATTTTTCTATGTGACTTACATATTCCTGCAGTTTAGGACATTTGTAAACCCTATGAAATCATCTTTCCAATGGATTCAAGGTTATGATTTTGTTGTTCATCTGATTTTTTGCACGATTAGTGTGAGATTTATATGTATTTCCAACTTTGTTCAACCTAGGTAAAAGAGAACTTCCTTTTAGTTCATTAGCTTTAATGATTATGGAAAAAATAATACCACAATGACCTAATAATAACACTCAAAACTTCTTTTCCAAGTGTCTATTTAACATTGTCATAGAAAATATGATCCCAATTATATTTGCAGTCCTCATTATTAGCTACTTCCTGCCTTACTACAGAACAATTCCAAAAGACCAAATTTTGTCAGTGGCCTAAGTGTTGTTAATTATCTAAATGGAAATGTATCTAATTATAACTTGCTAATTATCAAATAAAATAGGATCACTTCATTTATTAAAACTCGATTGATTATATTTTTAATTTATTAAGCTAGAGAAAGCACTGAATTTATTGAGCAAATTTGGTAATCCTACATTGTTTTAAGGATGTCTATATGTTATCTAATTGTACATTTACAATAATCAAGTTTTTATATAACAGGAATATCAATCTTATAGATACTAAGAAATTTGACTTTGATGTTTCCACTAGTAAAAATTTATGTGAGAATTTGAATTCACTTGTATTGTACTTGATTACATACACCAGTGTTTCCATGGAGTTTTGCCATAACAAAGTTTTATTTTTTTCATTCCATAACATACTACTTTGCCTCCTTTTTTCCTTACAGTGTTTTTATATCTTATTATCCAATATCTTTATCTTTACTTCTGTTCATGTAAGAATGCCACTGTTATCCTCCACAAAAACATAGTCATTTCCCAATCTTCCATGTTTCTCCTATCTTTATTCTATCTTAATCACTCTAACATTTTTAGTTTCCTAATAATTCATGGATTTATTGTGTTTGTGTCTGTGTGTGTATGTGTTTCATCAATATTAACGTTTCTATTTGTTAATGTTGCTACTAATAAGACATAGCAATGGAAGGTCAAAAGAGTTACCAAAACCTAGTAAGAAAACAGTTTAAATTTGTTTATTTGATAAAATCCAATAATTTAGGATTATCTTTCCAAAACTTTTCAGTTTTTAAAATAAAAACCCAAGAAGTTATAATTTTTGAATTTCTAAAGCTGTCAGTTTCCTGGAACAAAATCTTGAAAACATCATCTTGGAAATGAAGACAGGAGCAGCCAGTTGTCTGACAGGTCAAGTTTGCTGCACAGGAGAAAAGCGGGAGGCTCGGAGACAGAGCTTCTTGTTATGATTTATTTTGTTTGCATTTTGTGTATGGGCAAACAGTAAGAGTCAGGGGAAATTGGAAAGCTGGAACAAAAAGAAAGGACAGAAATGCTCCAGACCTCAAGGCTGACAGCACTGGTGACAGCAATAATCTAGCCAAGATGGTGTCAGAAACTATAGAGGCTGGTATTAGCAGCATACATGTGAACTATAAGAGAAAAAATATTATAACAACGGCAGAAAAAGATAGAAAGTCTATGCATCAAGGCACAGGTGATAAAGAAACAAATTTATGTTGCATTTCTCTCTTTGACAGAGGGAAATAAGTCAGAAGTTTTGCAACATCCAACTTAAGTTTATAATGCAAATCATTCCTCAGTAATATGAAATACTGATTTCTAACCTTTTGATGACCAAAGTCTTTTACTTAATCTTGTGACTCTCTTCTCAATTTACAAATGTATATAAGCATAAGCATCTCAACCACTTGGGGGAGAATACCACGATTTGGATATCTAAGTGACAATGACAATAATCAATTGTTATTAAGAACTCCAAGATACTATTCTAACAGTTAAAAATTGTTTATTCAGCTATTCATGATGAGACCTAATTTTATCCTAGCTAAATATTCTGAAAATGCTTTTATTTCATTATTCCTTATGAGACATTATTTTCTGAAACAAGTGAAAGTGCCAGGCCTGGTTGGGCCGGCTTCGAATTCCAACATTCAGGAGGCTGGGACCAAAAAATAAATAAATAAATAAATAAATAAATAAATAAATAAATAAATAAAAAATAAATTCAAGCTCCAGACCAACCAGGAAACTTAGTAACTTAGTAAGACCCTGATTCACATAACTAGTAAAAAGAATCAAAAGGTGCTAGGAGTGTAGCAAGGATGTTCATTCCTCGGTAATGAAAAGAAAAAAAAAAGTGCAAGTGAGGTCAAGGTCAATGAGCACTGTTACCTGGGGCTCATTCTTCAGGGTGTTAGTGAATCACCATGCCTGAGCGGAAGTGCGATGTTCCGAGAGCAGGAAGATGAATCAGTGACCAGAACAATGTGAGACGAGGTCACAGTGTAGTAGAGATAAACCTGTACATCCTACGGATATCGATACAAAACGTTGATCACAGAAGATGATAGCTACGCTCAATCTTGGAAGGACAATCTGAAGTAGACCAAATCAAAATAATGTCGAGCTTTTTTTCCTTCATTATTTGGAAAACTTTAGGCACACTTCCAACTGTGAACTATTGAAAAAACATTAAGAACATGGAACATGGGGAGTGTGGGTGTGTCTTAATTCTTACAATCCCCTATAATTACACAAAATATACACTTCTTGCGTGGATTAGGATTAAATTTTTACTTACTAGCATAGAGATTTCAGTGACATAATCCACAGCGTCGTAACCCAAATATTTAGGAAGAACCAATTAAGAATCTAAAAATACGCTCAAAACACAGAATGTTCGCTCTACCAGTTTTTTTTTTTTTTTTAAATTCCATCTTGGAGAGAAATTCATCAATCTTAGGCATCTTATCTTAAAAGCATTCCATCATTAGGAATTGGCAAGAATGAACGTAGGGCATACCACAACAAAGAAGCCCCCTAAAACAAGCACTTACTGAAATATTTTCTCACCGGTGGGAGATAATGTCCCTTGAGTCTCTCATATTTCTGTACAATTTATGAAAGGATCATTGGATGATTTTAACAGCTGTTTCAAGAGTAAATAGCCTTAAAGGACAAAAAAATAGCATTTCCCTGTGAAACAAAGGTAGGCATGCTTAGATTTGCCTGTCTTAGGTGAGGATACCTTTCTCCCACAGCATAGGCTTCTCCCGGTCTGCATTGTATGGCCTGGTGGAAACTGGGGCTCAGGGAGGCAGTACAGAAACGCTAATAACACTTGCAAGTGCTATGTCTGTGAATAATAAATTGCCCTTCTTCTCTGATACATGAGTCTGAAGTCTTCGTCTATCATCCATAAAACCATGGCAGGCACTTGTACCAAGTGACAAGCATGGGACTCTCTCAGAAATTTCAGATGCTTTAATAATGCTGGGGAGGACAATGTAATGCTGACAAACATACTTTGTCTCTAGAAGAGAAAAAAAATTGAGGAACTAGTAAAAGGTGTTAGCCAATTATAGAGTCAACTGGGCAAAAACTCAGTTTTACAGTTTTTACCTGTTAATGATAAGGAATTACAAAGGTTATTTCAGACTAATAGGCAGAAACAGGTAAAAGACAGATGCCAGAATGCAAGAATAATTAACAACCAATCTGGAAGACAGTCTTAGATCTGCAGTACTGTAACAACTGGAGCTAAATTTATGCTGAGTATGCAGAAGGTTTCTCCTCCTTGCAGACAATGGAGAGACACATAGACAGACAATGTAAAAGAAGAACTAACTCCATAACTAGTTATCACCTTACTGGTTTTTGCAGAAAAAGAGAAGCAGAAGACAATATTATCTGTCAAGAAAGAATGACAAGTAATGAGTTGTGCCAATGACTGAAATTCTCTGCCTACCTTAAATACGTTGAGAAGTGACAATAAGATTTCTTATGTTTTTTTAATTAATTGATTGACTGATTAAATTTACAGTGGGTCTTCACTATTCTAGAGAAACTTTAATGCTTTTGAGGGCATTTTCTGGAAAGAGAACAGGTCCTGTGAGAAATCATGAAAGTTGCATTGGCAAGCATTTGGGCTTTTATTGCTCTGAATGGAGTTTAGAATTTTGATGAAGTTAACCTCCCAGAAAATGAGAGATTGAAGAAAACTAGATAACTTCTTGAAGTCACCAGCAGTGCATTGAAAAACTTCCATATCCCTGATGATAAAACGGGTTAGAACTTAAAATATAAAACAATAGAAAAAACTCAACCAAGTCCATGTAGTTTCCTTGAAGAAACTCCCCACTGTGTGAACCAAGATTGCATAAGCCAGAGGAATAAATCTCACACATTAGTGAAAACAGAGACTATCATTTTTTAATTCAAAAGTATTTCCAAGGACAAAATAGTGTTATATATGAGTTTTGTTCCCAACATGTAATACTGAGTACAACTAAAATATTTCAAGCTAAATTGGTTGCCATATCCCTTGAAACTAAAAGTACATATGAAAGCTATATCAGTCACTGCTCACTAATTCTTCTCTGCTCTTTCACTGTGCCCTCACCTGATTTAAACAACTTATTCTTATGCATCGTGGGTATCAAACACAAACACTTATATCCAAGATTGTTGAGAGATTTCATGAACATGAGGGAGGTAAACATTCAGAATCTGTAAGATACAAAGTCACCTTTTTACCTGTGTACTACTGTTGTTACCTACAACTACCTGGTAGGAATCATCATGTTGTAGGCTTACCCTTTGTTATCCACTAAGTTTCTGAGTGGATTATTGCAATTTGGAAAGGCCACATGTAAAGAAGCACTAATACAACACACAGATCACTTTCCAGATTTTTCTCTCATTCCCTTCCCTAGTTGTCCAGCAGTTCAAAATGTCAGAAGAAATAAAAAAAAGAATATCATAGGCTTGATTACAGACTTGTAGGGAGTTTGGGTAGTAAGAAATAACATGTGTCAGTACAGCAACCCTAGATGGAAGTGAAAGGCAAATGAGAATTATAAGCTCAGAACAGATTATAGCCAACTGAATCCAGCTGTTGGCCACACAATTCCAGATGTTCATGTAACTGAATCCATTGAACAGATTAAACTCATGGAATGCTGTCTTAAACATGTCAGTGCTTGTTTTCTATAGTTCTTCTCTGCCCTCTACTACACAAACCATTAATTTACACAGAGCAGTTCAGTTGTCTCAGTTGAGATCAGTGCAGCCAAGGGACATAGCCACTTTCAAACTTTTGTGTCCTGACTCACCTAGTGTCAGTATTTTCCCTGGAGCCATCAAATGACATCACTTCACCTAACTCATCTAATTCTTTGAAGCAAAGACATTCATAGACTTATAAAGAAAGAAAGAATTTATAAAACAGTAAACAACTTGGGAATTTTGTACATTTTCCTATTCACGTAAAAATTGGATACCTTTATTTTCTTGGTAAACCAACACTGAAAATAAAGGAAGCAGATAGTCCACATGTTTAAGATATGCTTTTTCTCTAACATTGTTCAGGTCCCATCAGAAGCTGTTTTAGGTAATTTTAATTTTTAATGAGTATGAAAATAAGAGCTCACATTCTACATTCAATGACAAACGCAACTTATTAAAAGTGGCTTTGTACTTCTGTGCACTTCATGAGTACGTAAGTTAACACAGCAACTCTGGATTGTCTACTATTCGTAGCATTCAATTAATGCTCTTTATCAGATAAGTAAAATATTTTTTATTTACCTTTGTAAATTTAAACCTATTTTCTTAAGTAGTTTGTAAACTTTTAACCACTGGAGGCATTGTACATATGTGGTTATAGTCTACCACCCTTCCATTTCTGTATACTTCCCTGCGAATGCTCCTTTAATATTTTGGGTTTTTTAAAAGACAAACTTGATATTTTGAACATTCATAGAAAGTTATATAATTGGTTTAACTTCCTTTGAAAAATTACCTTATGACCAATTGGGTTCATAAGTATGGGATTTTATATATACATATATATATATATATATATATATATATATATATATATATATATATATATATATATACAGTCAGAAACCTACTATACTATAGTAGGTTCCTGAGTAGTCAGAGCAATCTTTGTTGAAGATAGAATTGATACATGAAGCAGCACATATACTTTTTAAAGAAGATGGGTTATTTTAGTGTCAGGCTTTAGTCATAGCATATCTGTATGCATTTTATACAAGAAACATTTGCCTAAGTTGAGGTCCTATTCGATTTTCTGAGTTTGGTCAGCAGCTGTCCTAAATTAAGGACATTTGGCTGTCATCACTCCATCCCATTGGGTGTCTGTCACTCTGGTTAAACTATAAGCTACTTGAGGTCAGAGCCTATATAATATTCATTGGCATGCCTGTAGTCATCACTCTGGTTCTGGCTGTGTAGGAAGACCTCAATAAATAAGGGCTGACTGCACTCCAAAGAAATCAGGTCATGAAAGTCTTAGAGATGTAGTTCTCCTTTCAGAGAAATCTGCATTTTAATGGGTTGAAAGAAGGCCAGTTCCTTCTACAAGGGTAACTAAGAGAAGGTTTTTGCCTCATTTTGTGAGCCAACCTCTACCTCCAAGCAGTTTAAACTCACATATTCCCTCAACTTTCATCAACCCAGTCACACTTGGATGATGCAGTGTTTGTCCAGATAATGCGACTGTATTGTCAAAATATAGTGCCACATTATTCTTTCAGGATGACACTGATAAGACACCATCACCAAGAATACATAGAAAAGTTAATATTTTTAGCCAGTGATGATAAAAATTTCTCATGATTTAGTCGTACACTGTCATTGATCCTTCTGGCCAGAGAAGACAAAGCCCAAAGTGCAAGGAGTTTCAACTGTGAACTTGAAACTTTATGCAACACATCTTCCCTGACTACCTGAGCTACCGAGAACCCTTGGAGACAAAACCAAAAACCAACCAACCAACCAAAACATGGATGCACAAACTTGACCTGTAGTAGCATAAAAATTAAGTGGAGAAAAGAAACTCTAAGTTCATTTCTACAGTTTGTTTATAGAAGCCAACATCCACTTAGGAACATTTTTCAATCAACTATTCGTAAAACTTAAGCTGGAAGTGTCCATAAAATACCATTACTGTGAAAAAATATATTTAAGTAAATACAAGTAAAGGATTCATAATGAAAATTATAATGACAAGTTACTTTAGGTAGACCAGCATACCTTTGAAAACGTTTTCACATTTTAACCTTAAGAAGAAACAGTATTTACCTCTAATTATGGCATTCTAAGACTAGATGTTCAGAGGTTCCCTAAAAAAGCACAGAATTTATTCGTTTTGTCTTATTTTTAATACTAAAACTGACTTAACTTGCTGCTTTCCTAATCTAAAATGGGGAGAGGTGTGAGGATGGGGTCTGTTATATATAAAAATTGGCACATGGAGTCAGAGACGTGGATTCTAAAGCTCTGTTTCTCTTACCAACTTAAGAATGCTAGGCAAGTTACTAGGGGAAAAAAATGCGCATTATATTGCCTAGTATCTAAATTCTATACTTCCTTTATGAAAAATGCCAGGTGTTCTATTTGTAGGTAAATAAAATATATTTCATGGGCTATAGTCTTTTTCTTATTCCTTTTTCTTGCTCTTTCTCTCTCTCTCCCTCAGTCTCTTTCTCTTTATTCTACACCTAAGCAAAATTGTTTCATCTAGAACATTCAATCAAATGCAACTTGTTGATGTTATAATTTACATTATATCATCTTCACGATTTAACCCTTTTCTTTACCAAGACATTTAACTATTTAACTTAGACTTGTACTCCAGGTGGCATATAATTACAAACATTTTAAGACATATTTTAATGGTACCCAAAGACACAGCATTCTAACCTCCGTATACCTGTCTCCTCATGTGCTATAAGTACCTACTTTGCATAGCCTTATGAATTAGTGACAAGGACATTAAATCGAGGAAGACCTTAAGTTCTGTCTTACCAAGATTTCTTAACAGTAATTCTTCCGATAATTTACGGCAGATTCATAGATAATTCTGTGACTATTTAACATCATGACACTAATTAGGATTATGTTAAAACATACTGCCCTGAACTGATCATTAATACAATTAGGCACAATAATAGATTTGTCAGAATTACTCCTTGCTTTTCTTTCTGTTCAATTGGGATGTATTTTTAAATAGACTTATCATGGTTGGACATACCATACATACCAATAAGTATACTTCTATTATTTAGAGAAAAACTTCAGCAATCTTATGATTCAGGTCTTAGGTTACTATTCCAATGAAATGGCTGTATATGAGCATTTGCAGGAATTACGAGTCTAAATATGTTGTATAAATCTTCTGCATTAAACAGTAATCAATGACAATTTCCAAATTTAGAAAACTAACAATACAATCATTGTCCTGTGCACCTCCTAACTTTTGATGCAGCCACCCTTATTTCCTTGACCCTCCCACCCTGCCACTGCATTTTACCTCTGTTCATACAAGCAAACAAACAAAATACACAAAGCCTCAGGTATAGTTTGAGAATACAACAAAATCAAATGAAAATTCCTGACATTGGAGAAGGTGAGACTATTAAGGTAGCCTGCAATAATCATATTGCTTAGATAGTGGCTCAAGTTTCCTTGTTATTCTTGTACTCTTGCAGAGACTTGCTCTCTTAAGGAAAGAAAGTATACATGTTTCTTCCACAACTGCAGGAACAATGACAATTGAATTCCTATCCCCCCCCCCCCGAAATTACATTATAATGACATCTAAAAATTTACCTTCACACACTGTTGACTAAATGGGTGTATCTTTTGAAGCTTCTTACATTCGTTTTTGAATGGTCTTGTTTTCTTGGAGTGTATACCTTAACGCCAAGAATTCAATGGAGGAAATAGTCATGCTGAAGTTAACACATTTTCATAACCTCTTTTTAAAAAACAAGAGTGTGTGAAGGGGCTAGCTTTGTTTGCATTATTTAAGTACATATAGAATCCGATATGCAAATCACCCGTTCCCTCATCCCCATTGGTCACATCTATACACTCAACGCAACTGCCTCTTTTCTCTCCAACCGGCTACAAATACTACAGCGGTAAACACGGGTTCAGAAGAAAAGGCTCTAGAAGAAAACTTCTACAGAAATAGTGCGCACGGCTGCACAAGTCCAGAAGCATTCGGACTGTGCCAGAGCTACATTTTCTAATTCTTCTGCATCTCCCTCTTAGTAGCTAAACCTGAAGAAAAATAAGGGCTCTGGCTTATTGTATTTTCAAAGATTTTAGAGAGTAAATTGAGTGCCACCCACTTCTTCAAGGAAAAGCTTCTTATCCTCAAGAGTTGCTGAGTTTTTGCTAGTATTGTTGATCAAGGAGATTCAGCACCCGGTCAGGTGCCCATTTCCAGCCTGATCGGGTCCAGGTAAAATAGGGGCGTTCCCTGCACTCAGCTAAATGTCGGAAATTAGAAGGAATCTCAGCAGGGTGAGTGGTTGTGCGCTTTCATATAACAGTAACAAAAAGTTTAGTCCCAAAAGATGGGTTGCGTTTGTCTACCTTTTCCTATGCCTGACCGTTCCCAAAAGTGCCCAGGTGCTGGGGAACCCACTAACTGCATAAAGCCAAGATCACCGCGGGTAGGTGTCAATTTCCGGAGGTGACAGTCGCCAGAGCTCGAGAGAGGCAGCCTCCAGTCAAGGGAGAGAATGAGGTCAGAATTCACTGGGAGCCCTCGGAGGGCTAGTCACCCGAAGGCATCCTGCGGGAGAGTGGGCTCAGAGCCGGCTTGGGCACCCGAGGGAAGGTGGGTCTGGACGGGCTTGGGGAGAAGGCTTTGTCAGCGCCAGAAGGGGCGAGGGGTCGCACGTGGGGGCGTCTGTGCGCTGGGAGAGAGAGAGAGAGAGAGAGAGAGAGAGAGAGAGAGAGAGAGGAGAGAGAGAGAGACACGGAACGGGGGAGACAGAGGACAGTGAGAGTAAAGACGACCCTGTTCGGCGGGACACGAGGGTCGGGACCACCCCGCCGCTCTCAGCCCGCGAGCTGCGCGGTAGGACCAGAGGGAGAACGCTGAGCAGCGGCGCCTGGAAGGAAGAGGGCTCAGATTGCCGGCAGGTGGAGTTGGAACCAAACGTCCCCTGGAGGGCCACGGGGCAGCACCCTCCCGTGACCCGCTGCCAGGAGGCTGAGGCATCACCCCGGGGAGTCCGGGTGCCCTCTCCAATCCCGGGTGTCTTCCCCGGCACCCCAGGCTCCCCGGCCACTCACCGCTCCAGCCGGGGAAGCGCCCTCCGGGGCGCGCGCGGCGGGCAGGGCCGGGCGGCGGCGCGGTCCTAGGAGCGGGGCAGGAGTCGGGGGACACCGGGGCAGCGACGGTGGCGGCCGGGCGCGGGGAGAGCGGAGGATGCGGAGCTGCGGCGCCGCGCGCGCTCTCTGCCCATCGCCGTCCCCGCCGGAGCGGCCACTGCTGCCGCCGCGGGGGAGGGGAGCGGGCACGCGGTCGGGAGGGAGGGAGGGAGGAAGGGAGGCGGAGAGAGGGAGCGGGGGGTGCGGGGAGACGAGCGCCCGGAGAGGGAGGGGGAGGAGGGCGGCGCGGACGAGCCCAGCGAGCTCCCCCCGGAGGGGCCCGGAGCGGAGGCGCCAGGTCTCTCCCCGCCCCCTGCTCCCCCCGCGTCCCCCTTCGCGCCCTTTCCTTGGGTTCTTCCTCCCGGGGCTCTGGCTGGCGGTGGCCCGGGATCGGCCGCCGAGGCGGCTTCAGCGCGCCGGGCTGAGCTCTGGAAGCCACCGACCCCTCTCCCCGCCACCGGCCTGTGGCACCTGTGCACGCACACCGCCGCCCGCACCGCGGCAGCGGCTTCCAGACGGAGATCGGCAGGCCGTCATCCTCCCCGTGTCCCCTTTCTGGTCAGATCGGGATCATGCATGTGCATCCGTGACATCTGTGTCGCTCCCCGGTAGCCGTTTGTTTCCCTGAGCGCGCTTTGGCACCGGTGCTCGGTCCAGAAGGCGCCCGCCAGCAGGGAGCTCAACGCAGGCCACCTTCGCCTGCCCCTAGGAGCCGCTCCTGGGATGGGGTGGCAGCGAGCGGCTCTAGCTAGAACCTACCGACGTGGCGAGAGGTGGAGGGGATCTTTGCACCCTATTTATCACCTTGGACCACGGTCGGTCTCTAATTCGGATGGTTGTGAGTTTGAGGGATAGAGCCAGAGTCCACCACTGTGGTTCTCCTTTTCCCGTGATTACCCAACATTCAAAAGCTGGGAGTGAGGAAGGCACGAATTAGCACACTGAATCCAAATATTTTTCAATCTCCACATCGCAACCCTGTTTCACCGCTCCCAACCTTGTCCCACGTTTTCCTAGGGCGGGCTGTGTTTTCTTACTGGGGATTTCTGTTTGCTCTGTTGCATTGTAAAGCCAGCCTGTGCGTCCACACACTACAGAGATCCTGAGGCAAATGGATAACTCTATTGACTGCTCTGTACACAAGCAAGACCCCGAGAATGAATTCACGCATTTAGTAAATATAAAAAACAACGGGGCATTCATTAGTTTCCATGGACCATGATGTTGTTTCATAATCTTCATGTGGTGGAGTTGGGTGGGAGCAAGTGATTCTGTGGGTGCAAGAAAAGACTGGGTAAAGAAGTCTGATAAAAGTCTCTGCCACTATCACATGAACTGGTCAGTTTGCTCCTGTTGGTGCGTTAGAGGGAAAGAGATTCTGACTTTGGTGGATTTCTTTGTGTGTTTTTGCTTTATGAAAAGCAATCTTTCATTTACTGAAGACTTAGTTTTATAATAATCTTAAGGATCTTAGTCTCTAGAGGAAAAAAAAATAGACATTTCATTTTACATAAGTGTGTCTTATATAACAAGTGTACTCACGTTAAAATAAGTGCACTCTCCATTGTTAATGCAGGGTTGAAAAAGCATTATTGATGTGAGAAGCCATGCCTAAATGTTAATGAAAACCCTCTATATTTTTGCAGGAGGCAGGAAATAATAGTTAAATGTTACTCACAAAGTATTATTTGATGGTTTGAGTATTCATAACTTTCTAGCATCCTGTCGGTTAAGAATATTTGCTAGTGAAAGTATTTGGTGAGAGCAATTCCTCGTCATAGGAATAATAGACATTAAACTCTTCTAATACATTCCAGCTTTAACAGGCATATGCTAATGTCTCACAGTGTCCAGAGATGCATCATGCAAATTTACCAAATGCTTTTCTTTCAAAGACCATAGAACTAAAAGGACTGGCCAAGAACTATAGTTCCCTCAGAAGCTTCAAGTTCTTTTTACAGCCTAGGAGTAGACTTTACAAATGCCTCCTAAGCAGGGACTCATTAAATATCACCTTTAATTAGGGTATATCCTTCTCTCTTTCTTAGTGAAGTACTGAGACTTTGATGTTCTCCTCACATATTTGTTTGTGCAATTTTCCTAGCAGCACCCGTAAAGGCTTAACTTTTGGTTGTGAAATGGCTTGGCAAAAGAGTCAAAAGGAAACACTGGAACCCTTAGAGAACTGCAAAGCACTCTTGAAAGTTCTCACAGCAGCCTGTCTCTCCACTATTTGGGCCATCCAAGGCAGGGCAGGATAGGAAGAGATGAAATCACATTCCAATTTTTCTGTTGGAGGACTTGGGTTCCAATGTAGATTTTCAGAGTAAATGAGAATTTTCTGTCATCTCTAATACAGGATTTGCCCCCTTTTATCCTTTATCCTTCTACTATTTTTAGTTAGCTTAAAACTGTATCCTATCTCACATAAAAGTCCTAAATCAAATTAATGAAATAAAAGTCTTAGTTACAACACCAATACTTTCAATTTACTTAGCTGAAAATAAATTCTTACTCTGAAATGCCCCAAATTAGAAATATTCAAAAATCTTATTTGTGAATAAATGCTGCACATGTGCCTTGTAGTAACTGGTGAAAAAAGCATCAATCATATGCATATTGAACACATATTTAATAGGTTGTCTTTGATAAGGCACCATGCTATTTCCCGTCACCATCACAATTAAGAACACTGTAGGGGCTGGGAGTACAGACTAGTGATAGCATACTTGCATCCCACATACAAGGACCTTCATTCAATCCCCTTCACCACCAAAGGAAAAAAAAAAACCAGGCCACATAAAACACTGTTAACCATGCCCTCGTGGAGCTTTATAGCCCGATGATGCTATAAAAACACTTTATCACTGAAAAAACATTATGGTGTTAATGATTAACTTCAAGATTGAAAACAATATTCTTGAGTATGGAAGAATGAACTTGTAATTTCAGCTCTCTAGGAGGCTGAGGCAGAAGGACCAAAAGACTCAGTGCAGCATGGACAATTTTCCAAACTATGTCTAAAATAATAATAATAATAATAATAATAATAATAATAATAATATTTAAAAGGTTAGAGATATGCCTTAGTGTGAAGGCTCTGAGTTTGACCTCAAGGAAAACAGAAGAAAACAACAGCAGAAACAAAACCTAGCTAACAAAAAATATCAAAGAAGCAATACTTAATAATTATAAGCATACAAAAATGTAAAGAGAGACAGATTGGAAGGTTTTCCAGTAGCCAGTTCTTGTAGGGATTTTTGAAGCTAAACAGAGAAAGAAAGGTTAGTAGAGAAGGTCAAATTTGTTGCAACATAAGAAAAAATGAATATTTTTCTGTGCCATTGAAAATTTTCACAAGCCTTAACTTGTAAAAAGGAGCTTCTGCTTTCGTTTGTGGTGAGACATAGTCAATAATTCATGTCTTTTAAGTTGTAGAGGCTTCTGTAAATAATCGCTGTACCAATGTTGTATGTGAGGTTAGCATCGCTGAATATGGTGACTAAATCTGGCCTGAAGATAATGGCAAATAGTAGAAATTGTTATCTTACGTAATATACTAAAGCAAATGAAGGGGCAAAGAGACCCTACAATTTCTAATTGCAGGACTTTCAAGGGATAGGCTTGGAAATCTGTAGTTTCTAAAATGTGTACCAGATGCCAAGCTTGCTGCCAGCACACCTCCATCTCAGAAGAAAGGACAAGGATCAGAGAGGGCCAATGACATCTACTCTTAGAGTGCACCAATAACAACGAACTTCTGAGAGGTGAGAGAGTTTTACTTGGAGGTGCACAGTTTCTTCTCTTTTATTACAATAGTGTTTTAAGAGCAGCAAAAGGATGAGGAAAGAAAACAAAGATGGCAAACATAGGACTCAGATGAGGCTAATCCCACAAAGCCTAAGAAAACCCTGATTCCTGGCAGCGAATTACTCATCTTCACTCATAACACCTGTAATTCTTTGCAGCAATTGGTAATTGGGAGCCGGGGTGAGTAGGACTGATGACAAAGACCCACTAGGAAGTATTTTGTGGGAAATGATGGAGGGCCACAGGATAATTAGGCAGAGGAGTGCTATTTACACAAAGTACCTCCTGTAACACCATCAAAGGTAGGACTTCTTATAATCCCACAAGGTATTTTTTCCTCCCCTTTTGTCAGGGGCCCAGATGAGGACATTAATTCAGTTAATATTGAATAATTGGAAAAAGAAGAATTGGCACAATATCAGTGAAAGAATAATAGAAGACTTCCAGAGAAGCACCAAAGAGAGCCATTGTAGAAAGGGAAAACAAACTAAAAACAAAATAGAGTGACAGAAGAGAATAGAAAGATGAATTGTGTAGAGAAGAAATGGAAAAGGTGGAAGTAAGGAGGTAAGAAGAGGGGAGGGCAGTAAACCTGGTGAAGACCGATGTGTATATGCATGGATTCCCCAAGTTAAATGAAATTATTACATATCACAAACACATGCTGGTGGAATAGATTTAGACAAAATATAAACAAAAGTGATATGCCTAAACAAAATGTGCATGAGAATAGCAAAGGAGGATGGAGTCAAAAGATATTGATAATCCGAGCACTGAGGAATCAAGGAAAATGATTTAAAGCAACAAATATATAATTTAATACCTAAAATCAAAGGTAAACTCTAGCCAAGATGATATTGAATAGGATAACATTAAGTGGAACCAAGAGTGGTAGGTGTACACTTCCATTCCAGCACTTGAGAGGCTGAGACAGGAAGATTGCATGGACTTTGATCCCAGCTTGGACTACATAGTGAGTTTAGACCTCACCTGTACTACAGTGAGACCCTGTCTCAAAATGTGTGTGTGTTATAACATTACACACACATACACATACGCACACACACACATACGTGTGTGTGTGTGTGTGTGTGTGTGTGTGTGCATTAAATGGGGCAGAGAGGAACAGGAAACATTAATTTTATCTCTTAATGACCTGATACAGTCTATCAAAATAGTCTATAAAAAAGTTAACTTGCAAAGGAATAATTGAACAAGAACAAAATAAAAATCTCTATAAATATTTAATGTATTTACTTAGAGAACAATAATTACAGAAAATCAACCACAAAGATTGTCTTAATCACTTTCCTTTCTCTGGGACAGAATGTGCAAAGTTTACAACTTAATGGAGAAAAGTTTATTCTAGCTCACAGTTAGGATGTCTATACATGGTCGTCATGCAATTCCAGAGGGTCTGGCTCACACAATATTGATTAGGAAGGAAGCAGAGAGAGCATGACGGAGGTAGAGACAAGGATTTGTCCTTCCAGTCCACAGCCCAGTGACCCGCCCCTTCCAAACAGGGCTCACCCCTCGACAGCCCCCATGAAACCATCAATGGACCAATTCCTTGGAGAGTATCGTGGCCCTCACAGACCATTCACCCTCACGATATGTGAGACCTTTTCAAGACGGTTCAGATTAAACCATAACAGAGAGGGAATTTTACAAAATAATAAGACATGGGAACATACCATGAAACAAGGTGGGAGAACTAACGTCAGCATCTCTAAATTAGTAAATTCTAAATGAATTCATCTCATTTTCCATGGAAAAAATAAAGCTTTTATAATCAGGTTACAAGACCAGATGGAGTTCTAAGCTTTATATCTACAAAGAGAAAACTCAGAAAGTTAAAAATTTAAAACAGTGGGCAAACATACACCAAACATGTAAGAACAAAAAGTAAGCAGAAATTGCATTCATCATCAGACACAAGTTTGTGTAAAGACAAAACCGGTTGAAAGGGGAAAAAATATACATTTTATGATGATAAAAAGATAAAAATAATATTTGGGATAATAAATTGCAAATCTTATGTATTTGACAGGGTAACACTAACATTCCTGATGCAGAAATTATAAATATTCATGAAAATATAAGAAAGCGTTTTATTAGAAGTTTCAATACCTTTCATTTGTTAATGTTTAAATTAACAGAAAATAAGTGAAAACACTGAAGATTAACCATGCAGAGTTTCAGACAACTTCATTTAACAATGCAAAATTGTAGTTCACTATTAATAAATAAACCCGTGCAGCACATTATCTAACCAAATATTTTGATCTTATCTAGAATGTAAAGATATGTTTACATGTGTATAAATCTGTCTACGTCCTTCATCACTTCATTTGCAATAAGGATAAAAAATATATCAGTACCCACCTTTTGGAAATTTTCTACAATGTTTAAAACACATATTACGGACCGAATTTCAACAATAATGCCTTGCACAGAAAAGGAGTTTTCTAAACGTTATTAGCTGTGTTTATCAACATTCAGAAGATATTAAAAAATGGCTGTGCTTGTGAGAGTAAAATAAATCTTGCTTTCATTTTCCTGAATAATGAGCTCCTTGTGTTGGCTTATTAATATCGTGTTCTCATCTTTTGTCCCTTCTTCTTGGGATTTTTATTATTGTTTTCTGTGGTCCTTTGTTCATTTTTGCAGTGTGATTAATACCCTGATAAGAATTAAAATCGATTTCCAAACTCAGAGTATTCTTAAGATTCACTGTTCATTTACAAATAAATTCGAATGACCATAGTAATATATAAATGCATTCTTTCCTCTTGGAATATAGATTTTATTTTTTGCAGCCATTTTAGGTTTGCAATAAAATTCAGCAGAAGATAGGACTCCATCCCAGCCCCAACTGGAACAACTTTCTTCACCCAGCATCAGCATTCCTTGCCACAGTGGCAACATTGGATAACATTGTCAAACATACAGTGACACCCTATTACCCACCATGCTCAATTTACATTGGGCTAACTACAAAAGTACAAATTCATGTTCCCACAACTGTGGGATCTTGTAGAATAGATTCACATTTCTAAGCTTCTTCCACATTTCATTTATTTATCTTTCTCCTCGACACCTCAAACACTGGTACCTCCAGTATTTTTACTGGTCACATAGCTTTGCCTTTTTTCAAATTTCTATGGATTTGGGACCATTCAGTATGTAGCCTTTTCATACTAGCTTCTTTCAGGAAATCATACACATTTATTTTTGACCAGGTGCTTTCATGTTCTCTCTCTCTCTCTCTTACACACATACACACACACACACACACGCACACACGCACACACATGCACACACTTTTAAAAATGTTTTTAATTGTTCAGGACTGAATATGATTTTCACTCATAACTGGTTAATTATTTATTCACCTTTTGAAAGGCATTATGGATGTTTCCAAGTTTTGGAAATTTTGAATCAAGCTGCCATAAACATCTGTTGCAGTTTGTCAGCATGGGTACAAGTTTTTAACTCTTTTGAATAAATTCCAAATAGTGTGATTGCTGAATCATATGTTTAGTTTTATAAGAAACAGCCAAACTGTCTTTCACAGTGGCACCACTGTCTCACAATCTCCCCAACAGTGAACAGTGAATCAGAGCTTCTGTTGTTCCCTGTGTGTGCCAACAGTTACTCTTGTCATTGCTTTGGATTTTGGTCATTTTAATGATTGGCTTCCAGCGCCTCCCTCATGTTTAATCTGCAGTTCCTACGGCCACATGATGTTTAACATCTTTTCATACACTTATAGGCTATCTGTATATCTTCTTAGTTAAGGTGACTGTAGGGTTTTGGTCAATGTTTTCACGAAATTGTTCAATTTCTTGGTGTTGAATGTTAAGCGTTCTTTGCATATTTGAAATAACATCCTGTAGTGGATACGTGTTTTCCAAACATTTTCTATCGATTGGACCACATAATTCTCTCACCATTGCCTTTTATAGAGCAGAAGGTTTAAATTTTCATGAGGTCTACTTTATCAACTATTTCTCTTGAATTATTGTATTACAATAAACGAGGTCATCTAGATTTTCTCCTACGCTATCTAAACTAGATCTTTTACAGTTTCCCAGGTTACATGTGGGTCTATGTCTATTTGAATGTGCAGTTCTAGCACAATTTATTGAAAAGACAATCTTTATTCCATTTTATTGATTTTGGCTCTTTGTTAAAGATTAATTGACTATGTTTAAGTGGAACTATTTCTGGAATCGCCATTATGTTGCCTTAATCTACTTTCTTGTTCTCTTCCAATACCTCACCATCTTGATTATTGTAGCTATTTGCCAACTCTTAGAGTTGAGTAGTGTTAATCTTCCAATTTTGTTTTTTTTTCAATGTTGTGTTGGGTATTCTGAGACTCTTTCCTCTCCGTGTAATTGTTTTTGTTTTTTTTCTTTTTCTTTTTCAGTGCTAGGAATGAATCCCAAACCTTGTGCATGTTCAACAAGCACTGTAACACTGAGCTTCATTCATTCCCAGCTCCACGTAAACTTTATAACAATTTTCTGAGTATACTTCTTGAGATTTGAGTAGGATTTCATTGACTATATAAATTGAGTTGTATAGATCTAATGTCTTGACAGTATTAAATCTTATTACAGTCTCTTTAACATGACAGCACTCCTTGCTTAGCCTTTGGTAAGACTTTTTATGTCCTCATATTTTAGGTCATCAGATAAAAATTCTTGATGCTTGTATTTCATATATATGACATAAAACCATACATATTTTAATAAATAATAAAATAATATAACATAATTTTATAATATTTTGACCCAAATAGGTAGAATATGCAAAGGACTCAAAAAATTAACTCCCTCAAAATAAACAGTCCAATTAAACAAGGGGAAAGTGAACTGAATAGACAGTTCTCCAAAGAAGTACAGACAGCCAATATCTGCACATAAAAATATTCATTATCTTCAGCCATTATGGAAACAAAAATGAAAACAAAAACAAGCCCGAGGTTCCATTTCACTCCAGTCAGAATGGCTGTCATCAAGAACACACACGTACACACACACACACACACACACACACACACAGCAACAATTGCTGGTGAGAATGTGAGGAAAAAGGAATCTTCGTGCATTGCTAGTGGGGATGTAAACGAGCACATTTAAGATTTCTCAGAAAACTAACAGTGGAAATTTCATTTGACCCATCTATACAATCATTGGGTATATTCCCAGAAAAGTTCAAATCAAACTATAGAGATACATAAATACCTGTGTTCACAATCACTGTAACTAAGTTCTGGAAACAGTGTAGATACCCATCAACAGATGAATAAATAAAGAAAATGTATTCTGTATACACAACAGAATTTTGTTCATCCATAGAAGAATAAGATTATGTCATTGACAGAAAAATGAATGGATCTTATAACCTTAATGTAAGTGAAATATTGCATACTTTTTGTATGAAAAATCCACTAAGGAATAAAATAAAGGAAATATGGTAGGAGAGAGGGAAGCAGATTATTGAAGATGGAAAGATGTATCAAGGGAAGGAGGGAGGGCAGAAAGGGGAGAGGATTTGGAAATGATCAAGATATATATGCACTCGTTCCCTAAAGTGAAAAAGGATGTGCAAATCATACATTACAAACACATCCCAATTTAAAAAATAAAATGTTATAGAGATATAAATTTAATTTCTTCTGTCAACGTGTAACCTTTTGTCACATTTTATTTATCCATCGTATTTTAATATACATTTAGACTTTATAACACTACTAAAACTAATTAAATAAGACATTCTTCTCATTGGTTTCTTATGCACATCAACTCTAAATCTTGTGGAATATATTCTGACACATAGAATCGTTGAAATTTATTTTACTCCTTAAACAAGTCAAATTGCTCCCCAAATGATGTGCTGATTTTTTACTACATCATGTTATGGACTTCATTATTTCGCTACACTCGATGCAACTGTGTTTAGCTCCTACAGCGATTAAACACATGTTTATCCAATGTTTGCTTTTTTGTGAATTCCTAATTAATATCTGTAGCCTAATTTTCTTTAATGTTAAAAAACCTTCAAGTACCTATAAACTAATCTTTTGTAAATTTCAAAGTTCTTTTTTGAGTTTATTATTCAAATTTTTATTTTGATTCATTTGCTGCTTGCTCTGTTAAACAGATCTTCAGCTCTTGTCTTAGTCCTATTTATTGGTGGGATGGAAGACTCAGCATCCACAACTTTAAGGAAGTGAAGATTTATTTTAGCTTACGCTTTCAGAAAGTCTCACAGTGACCATTCATGGGTGGCCAACAGTGGTGGAAGCACATGGTGCAGACAGAAATCCACGAGGAAGGGCAGAGCTAAACCTTTCAAGTCCTGTCCCAGTGGCCCACCCCTTGTGGGTCAATGCCCGGTGTTCCACCCCTTCCACCAGGCCTCACCTCTTAACAGCTCATGCTTCATTAGGCGTCCCACTACAGCTACATACACGAAGTTTTTGGGGTCACTCCAGATCCAAGCCATAACAGCTCTTTAAGAAGAGACTATCAGGTTTTTGCACTGATAGTTACTGACGTTGGTGAAATTTCTTCCTTCAAAATTTTTAGTGCTTTTTTTAAATTTAATTTTTAAATGTTTTTATTCTATGAGTTGTTCAAGAATTTTTAGTGAAGATCTTATAGATATTCTTTTTATTTCTTGTTCTATTATATTTAATTCATCTTTTCTTTTCTTTTCAAATTGGTTTGTTATTTTTTCATATGTCTTTGTAAAAGTGAGCTTCTATTTTGTTTATATGGTATACAGAAAGGTTGTAATCTTTCATACCCACAAGGAAATGTTCAAATGATTTCTTCTTAATGGATTATAAAAACTTATTTAACATTGAGTAGTCTTTCTTATCTTTGCAAGTGAAAAATACTTAATCTGTGAAGAACCAAATTTCAATATATGCAAATTTTCTGTTCTGTACTGCCTAATCTGATTCATATTTATTAAAATCATATTGCTTCATTTATTTCCAACTTAATAGATTTAAACTCAAATTCTTTGATTTATTCAGACTTTCTTGAATATTCTTGGACTCTTTCTATTTCATAGATTATCATTAATATTCTAAAAATTAATTTTCTTAAAATATTCCTGTTATGAGGCAGGAGGGCTAGCACAGTGGTGAGAGCACTTATCTATAGTAAGCCCAAGTCCCTGGGTTTGATTCCCCAGCATTGCATAAACTGGGTATAATGGTACACTATAATCCCAGAACTCAGGAAGCTGAGGCAAGAGGAATGTCATGGGTTTGAAGTCAGCTTGGACTGCATAGTGAATTCAGCACCAGACTGAAATACAGAGTGAGATTCTGTCTCAAACACACACACACACACACACACATACACACACACAATATTCATGTTATGATTGTACTAAACATATGGGTTATTGAGGGGAAAATTTGCATATTCTTAATGCTAACTTTTCTGGTGTGTGAAACATTTATTTTAAAAATGTATATGCTTCCAATATATTAATATACGTTACTTCCTTCACTTACAACATGCACATTGTTGAATGATTGGTAGTTTTATATTTCAGAAAATGAAAGTGATAATCTGTATTGATTAACTAAGAAGTAACTGCTTAGATACAGCATAACCATTTCTCTTTACACACAATAATTTTTCTCAGAACTCTGATATTATTATTTATCAGTAGTTTATAATCTGATTTTCATAAATTCTTTCAAGGGCTTCACATTGTCTAAATTAATGTCTGTCTCTCATTTCTAATCTTACAACTTTAATAAGCCTGTTTCCTCTATTTTACTGATTTGGCTATGTCTTTTAATTAAGTCTCATATAGCAATAATTATTTGCATACTAGCTTTATTATTCATGGGAATGGGGTTATTTCCAGTGTCTCATTTTGTTAGATAATTGCACTAGAAATCATCCAGACATCTCTAATTAAGGTAAGCGACCTTCCTTCTATGTTTGGAGTTTTTATGATAAATACGTGTTACATTTGCCAACAACCACATACAATTTTGAAATTTTATGATTTTATCTTTAATTGCTAGTATATGTTAAGCTATATTTCCGGGATAAAATCTACTTTGTCATCATTGTTTAAATAATAAACGCTGAATGTAATTTGCTGTTGTTTCATGTACTATATGCTTATACATTTTAACAGTGATATTTGATATAATTTCATTGTTGAGCTACCTTTATTTTTCGGTTGAATTTTACTATTCTGAGAATCATTTTATCAGCTTTTTATATTTTATGTAAGCTGTAAGAAATTAAAGTATGAAATAAATATGGTGTTCCAAATTTTCTGACAAAATTATGCTTGTATTTTGTCAGATTTCCTTTTTTAAATTTCAAAGCTAATGGTAGAGGTAAACACATACATATGTATATTTAGGGATAAGAAATTTTCCTCATGGGCTTTCTATATGTCTACCTTTAACCTACTGTTTCCAATATTGTAACTAACCTCATTTTTATAACTTTTTGGCTTCTAAATTTAATGAATCAAAACATTTCAGATTTTTTGGAGTGTTTGCTTCCTGTGTAGTTTACAAATGACATATTTCATGAAAGTTATTTTTGGCCAATGAGTTTAAATCACTTCTCACAAAGTCTTTGCTTTTGGACCATCATTTTTTTATTAGCATTATTTTCTGTGCATTTCCTCCTATTGTTCTCTGTTGAATTATTTGAATTTAATCCCCTTATTGACAAATCTACTTTTCTTGTAATTGTTCTCAAGTGCTGGCTATGGATAATTTAGATTATCATCATTATATAGAAGTAAAAATTAGTCATTGTAGGAGCCTTCCTCTGAAAAAGACAAGAACATAATCACCCTCTTTCATGTCTCCTATCACGTTTTCTTCATTGTTAGGCTACTATGTTTCCATCCACGATGCTATGGATTGGAATTGAACTCAAGGTCTTTACTAAGTATACTTAATCATTACTTTCATATTACAGTCAATTTTGTTTCTTTCTTCAATATTTCTCTATCACATTCTTGATTTCAAGAATATTGTAAAAGAAACCTGTGGGTACTTCAAGAGTTGTGTAAATATTAAGTGAAATGAGTTCTCTACTTTGCAAGGGTCTCTATTTCATTTTTGCCCTGAAATTACAAAGAAATATGTCAGTGAAACTTGTAATTCTAGGTCCACTTCTTCATCTCCCTAGAACGTGAAGAGTATTGACTCACTGACTTCCTACCTCCAGCGTAGCTGGACTCTCTTCATTTGATCTCTGAGCCTCACATGCAGCTTCTTTTCTTTCACAGTTTAAGTTTTAGAAATTTATTTCTATTTTTTTTCCTCAGAAGTGTAGCTTTAATATTTAAATTGTTTGGCTTTTGTTAGACTCTCCCATCTAAAACTAAGTGATTCCTGGGCCTAGGAAAATACGAATGATAATTTTTAAAACACTTTCCCCGGTTGAGGGGAACTCAGATATAAGATTTAAGACAGGCTGGAGGTATAGCTCAGTGGTTAATGCACTTGTCTAGCAAGCACAAGGCCCTGGGTTTGATTCTCTAGCACCGCCTAAGCTCAGCAAAGTTGCACATGCTTGCAATCTCAGCACTCATGAGGCTGAAGCAGAAGATTTCCAGGAACTCAAGGCTATCCTGAGTTACATTGTGATTTCAGAATCAATCTGTATTATAGAGCAAAACCTTGTCTCAAAAAGATTAAAGTAGTATAACCTGTTGTGCAATTTTTGCATGCCTGTGTGTGTGGGTCCTGTTCAGTAATTGACCCGTAAATCCTTTGACTGTGGCCTTCAGAATTTACGCATGTTGATATTTGAAGATATTCTTTTGCATATGTAAAGTAATATTTTTGCTATTCTAGCTTTCCAGAATTGCTTTACACCAACATCAGGACTGGTGCTGTGAAGCCGACCGTGATAGCACATACCTGTAATTTCCAGTACTCTGGGAGACTGAGTCAGGCAGGATCACCAGCTCAAGCCCAGCCTGGTAACTTAGTAAGACCTTGTCTCAAAAAAGGGAGGTTATGAATGTAGCTCAGTATGAGTACCCTGGTTTTAATCCACAGTACCACAACCATTAAATTAAAAAAAAAGAGGCACCACTTGTTTTATTATTGGACTCCTGGGATTCAGTTGCAAGAGCTGGTTGCTTAGTAAAATATTCCTATATGACCAGGTCCTATAAAATCCTGAGTCCCTGAAGGTGTGACATGTTTTCTTGAATAGAAATATTTCACACAGTTACCCATAAGTTGCTTCTAGAAACACATCCTGTGCCCAAACGTGAAAGGATTCAAAAAAGATTTAGTAGATTGCACCTGATGCCTCTCGATTCCGCCTGATGCATGTTTTTCTCATGCCTGCTACTCTATAACCTTTTGCTGCAATAAACAGTGCCTATGAGTCTAAGGTATTTGAAATGTTTCAAACCAAATCCACCTGCTACCGAGATCTTCTAAAGCAGCACTGCTGAGATATTTGCACTTTGCTTCTATTTCTTTTCATTTTTTCAATCTTAATTTATCTTTTCTTTAAATCTTTGCCATCATTTGAAAACCTTTCTTCAGTTTCTTATTTTTAAAAATGTTGCCCACCCATAATGCCATGGCCTTCCATTTATTCTATTATTGAAGGCTTTCTGCTTATTTCAATATTTATATATTTTGTTTTGATCTTAGCTTGTTTTTTCCAAAAATCCTAATTGTCTTGAAAAATGTTTTTATTATTTTGTAGATATGGTTGCATGCTTTATATAGACACTATATAGGATTGTTTAAGGGTTTTTTCTTATCACATTATCTTCCTTACAAAATAAATTCTTCTTCCGTTAAGAATAGTTTTTCTTTCTTGTTATATTCTGTTATATTTGTGCCATAATTCTCTGCTGGAAAGTAATTACACATGTTGACTTATTTATCTATGCACGTTTTAAAACAATTTGTTCAAGGGAGAAGTGAGGACTTCGTGGTCTTGTAATCTCTTACTGCTTAGTGTGGCACAGTCTCTCTCAATTTTGTTGAAGAAAATGAGGACTGAGTAGGGGACCGAATTTATCTTTGCAGCCCTAGGTTGGTGTGTCTTCAGCCAGCTATGCCGTGTGTCAGCAACGTGTCACCAGCACAATGAAGGATTTTTTCCCCTGGCTTATTTTGTCTGCATTTTTCTTGGTCTGCATTTCCCATTTGTGTAGATGTTATTTATGCCGTTTGGTTTGCATTATGATGTACAGAACTATGTAATAGTTATTTGTCTGTGGTTATATAGATCCTACTAGAGCTCATTCTTCAAGACTATCCTCAAAATGTTTTGCCCAGTCTTTTCTTTTGTGTTGCATTGTGGGCTCAGGCCCTTGGGATGCTGAATAGTTACTACGTTATTTTCAATAAATAACCTACAGAGAGAATCCTTCTTGCTGACTGAAAACTTGCACTGGCTGAGGCCAAATAAAGAAAAGCCCTGTTATCAGAGTTTTCGAAGTAGCCACCAGACAGGTCAAATTATAAAAATTGTCTGGGCATGGGGTTTTTGTAGAACTTACACCTGATAAATCTTCTCTAGCTGTTGCTAACATAGTGTTTTTCACAGTTGGCATGGTTACTAGTTGCTGGCTCCAAGGCCATTGCAAAGCTGGAGAGCATCAGAAGAGCCTGTAATAAAAATACTAAAAACCCTGTTTTCAAACTATGATTCAAGCATCTCTGTTTTCTTGAGTGAATGCTTCTCAAAATGCTCATGTTTTGGAGTTATATAAAGTTGTAGAAGATTTATTTCTTAGAGTTCTTGACTATTCTTTCATTTCTTACTCAAAGAAGATGTTTAAGATTCTCACTCTTCTCCACTGCAAATTTGCTTTCCACATCCCACAACAAAGTCTTCGCTTAAATTATGAATCAGATGGACACAACTGAGGCCAAAAGTACACAAATAAGTTGAATCTTGGAAAGATATCTGGAGTTACCTTGTGAAAATGTCTAATTAATACCATCAGTTGCAGCCAATCTATTAGAAATAGCTTGAAAAATTAATTGATGCCCAATACATTGTGAATTTCTTTTTTTATTCTGCCTCGGATCAATATATTTATGTTGCAAAACCATGTTTGGTTGGAAAAACCAAATTTTGAATCAGAAAATAATTTCCAAAGTCTTAAAATATTTCAGCTTTCAAGAATATTTATGCCTATTTAGCTATCAGTAGCAACACTATATTATATTATACTATATTATATTAGTCTGGGATCTACAAAGTGCGTGTGTGTGTGTGTGTGTGTGTGTGTGTGTGTGTGTGTGTGTGTGTACTTATGCTCTGTAGCCAAAATATACACTGTATCCTTAAGCTAAATGTGTGTATATACTTATATGGAAAATGTTTAAAGTAAATGTATATGTGACACTAGAAGACATTGTCTCTCATCTCTATCAGCACATTTCCCCTTGCATCAAACACATTTATCTCACCATGCTTGCCACTTTCTGAAGCAGTTCTAGAAGTCCTTTTTGTGAGCGTGTGCAGTCAGGCCTGGCTCAATATCTTGAAGTGATTCAAAACGTTTACCTTTCATGGCCATTTTGGCTTTGGGAAAGAGCCAGAAGTTGTACAGTGCCAGATCTGACGGAGGAGGGCACAACATCATGTTTTTATGAGCCTGCCTTTCCATTGGATGGTTCTTGGCATTAGCATCCACCATAATTTTTGTTAAAAGATACTCACCAAAGTGGATTTTCTGAACGTCTTTACAGAGAGGAAGAATGATGAGACAAGAGTGTTTGAAGTGAGAGAATTTTGAGGGAGAATAATGGTAATGTACGTTTTACTGTAACAATGCTTTTTAGAACATTCACTTTGTATTTTAACCATACATCCCATACAACTTAGGACAAAATTTTTACTTTGGCTAACAGATTCAGAGGTCTCAATCCATGGTTGGCTGGTCTCACTGCTGTGGGCCTGAGATGAAGCAACAACATCATGGAACCAGGATGTAATTAAGCAAAACTGCTCACCTCAGAGAATCCTGAAAGCAAAGAGAGGGAAGGACCAGAGACGAGGCAGCTTGGGACCCATATACAGCACCAAAGGTTTTGCCTCACGATTCCTCACAGACCTATTCTGAAGTGCACTTTACTGATTTTCTGGCTATCTTTCAAGCTTTTATATTACTAAGATGGATCTCTTCCCTCAGTTTTCTGGCTAACACATCAGTCATCTATAGATGTACTCAAAATAATAACTTACTGATCTACTGTGCACTTTTTTAAATAAGTTAACTACACATTATGAATTCACCTTACGTAAACCTGACAACAAGACATAACTCCTTAAATCATACTTAGTGTCAGAAGGCAATAGACAAATTTATAATTAGTTTAATATGATACAACTATTTTGCATACAAAAAGAAAGCCACTCATTTCTTCCCAAGAATAGAAAGCCAAGAGTAACCTTTGGGGAAATTCTTACTCTTCTGGCATTCCATTGCTTATATATTATAACATAGATTTAACAATTCAGTATCAATATTATGTCAATCAAAGTTATGTTACAAAGAAAGGAAGTAAAGAATATCTGCTTAATATATATGTAAGCATGATGATAATAAAAAAATAGCCATGGCAATTTCAATTCTCATTTCTGTGACTGTTCCTATGGTCATGGGCGATACCTATAATGATACTCTCCTAACCAGTCTGTGTTCTTTTGGCCTTCAGCGAGCACCTCAGTAGGAATTTGCTCTGTACCTGGAAGAATGACTCATTTCTTTATTTATGAAGGTTCTTGGCCATTTATCATCCTGCCTCAATTGAGTCGTGATTTCACACTTAATAATAGGTCACAGTAATACTATGATACACCCTAAGAGATTTTCTGTACTTCCAACATATTCTTCCTTAACTCCACGATAAAGTTCTAGCTCAATTTCCCCTTGGTAATCTGCATCAGTCACCCCCCACTAACACTACAAGTCTTTTCAGTCTATTGAGTCAGAGGCATGAGGACCCCGCAAGGACCAGGGGCAAGTCTCAGCTTCTAGTTCAATGAAATCATTGTTGTGTCTCCTGAAGAAGCCTTTCCTCTTCTGAAACTAATACTTCTTGGCTAGCTGCTCATAAAATCCCTAGAAGGAAAGCAAAAAGTTGCTAGTGGACAGTAGGATTAACAGTGAGTGCTACCATTCCCATTTCTGCCCCTTACTTCCTGGAGTATACGTGAGTCCTGGCTGTGGGAGAGCAATACCATCCACTGGACTCTGACTCAGAGCATACGCAGGCTTTGGAGAATCTTGCACCATGTCTGAAAACTATTATCACCTAGCTGGCATGTAACTGCACCTTCAAAACCCCAATCCATGATCCTATCAATCCAGCTGCTTCTGCATGGTGAGAGTCTCAGATACTTAGTTGTTGCTGGGACAAAGTGCCTGACATCCACAATTTAATGAAGGAAAGATCAATTTTAGCTTGCGGCTTCAGACGGTCTCATATAGTCCGTGCAGAGGCATTTGACTCCCAGAAGTACACGGGATTGCCTGGAGAGCTGTTTAAGGCACCGAAGACAGAAACCAAGTACAGCAGGTGAGTGAAGTGAAGAACAGTCTCAAAACTTAGGCCAAGGCCAGAACTTTCCTGGAAGATGCTGTAACAATATTTCTTCTTCCTTTATTTACTTAGTACTAGCTACCAGTTAAGGTGCTCCCAGCCAGAATGCCCCTTCCTTACTACCTGGACCACAAGTCAATAACACACACTTGAAAGCTCTGCTCTGGGCACCCCCCAACATCAATAAATTGACACATCCCTCCAGGTGAAGCCCCAAGCATATACAACTTCTGGCCAGGCCCCACCTCCTAGCAGTACATAGATCTACAGTTATCCCACTACAGCCAAATACATGAGGCCTTTGCGGGATGCTCCAGATCCAAATCATAGCAGTGGGGAACAGAGTAAGACCAATAAATTTCATAAGCATAATCCCACTGCCACATTTCTTTAATCATGAATTGCATTGCTTGACCAGCAGCAATGTGGGATACCACGATGGTGGTTGAAGCATTCTGTGAGTCCATGAATGATAGTTTGGATAGAAGCTTTAGGTGTAAGGAAGGCAAATTCATACCTAAAACAAGTGTTTATTTCCTTAAAGGCAAAGTGCTGCCCTTTCCATGATGGGAGTGTTTCATATAATTAACTTGCTACCAGATAGCATGGTATTCACTCTGAGGAAGAGTGCCATATTGGTGACATGGTTTTGGCTTCTGCTCTTGGAAAGAGGCACAGTGCAGAATGGGTCTATTTTAATGTTGAAGGCAACACATACTTCACATATCTCCCTTCTATGTAGCCATGACCGCCTTGGTGAGTGGAACTGTATGTTGCTGAATCCATGTGTAACCTTCATTCCTGCCACGAGAACCACTTCATTCAATCAAAAACTCCTTGGTCAACACCAAGGGTGGCTATGGAGAAGTTTTTTCTGTTTTTTCTTTGTTTTCCCCACAGAAATGGTTGATAAGGTCTATTCAAATATTCCAACCAAAAATATCTTTGTCAAAAATTTCCCAGTCATGTTTGTCTCCTAAATCCCTGACCATCCTGACAGACTATTGGCTACAGTTCATGAATCAATATGTACAGTTGCATACTTATCTGCTTTTGTTTTCTAAGCAAAATGTCAGACAATGCACACTCTCTAAATTTTTGTCCGTGGTGAATGTTTGCCTTTCTCGCTGTTCTCCAGTGATGTCCTATAAGGGGGTTGAGGTGCTGAAACTGTCCAATTTCATGCAGTGCTTGAACAATGTACAGAACCACTTCGAGGTCCTGTCCCAGTGAGCTGCCCCTTCTGAGTTTATCCTGTGTTCTTTCTTTTCCAGGATTAAGTCCCTAGTCCACCAGACACCTGTAATCTATAATCTACCACATGCCTGATTTCGCCCAAACACTTATAATATACCACATACCCATAACCCATCCCTCCCGACCTGGTCCCCATCTCCAAACGGCATATGATTCTACAGATAAATCATAACATCTAAATACAGGAAGCTTTTAGGGGACATTCCAGATTCAAACCACAATATCACCCATGTGAGGAAATTGTTTCTTCCAAAATTTAAATAGACTTACTAGATGTCTGCCTCTTTCTTGATTGTAGGAAGTTCCAGGAAAACAGTTTATTTTACACCTTAAAAGAAACATCTCTGCATATTTACACTAGGCTTTTTCAAATTTCGTTGAAGTAGAAGACCATGAATTTCACGTGGATTTGTTTCGCAGACTCTAATTTACAAATACATTATCAAAAAATGCAGAATAGTTTCTACCTCTTACTTGGTGGTCCAATTAGCCTAATGTCATTGATGTGATGTTCCAATATGACATTTTGTAGAAGAGAAAGACAATCAAGCTCTCTAGAAGCTAAGTTGTGACAGGGGGATAGAAAGCTGATATACCCCTCAGGTAATACAGTAGAGCTACATGCTGACCTTTTCAGCCGAGAGCAAATTGTTTCTGGTAGGCCTTGTGGATAGGCATGGCCAAACAGCTTTGGCCAAGTCAATAGCTGCATATCAAGCACTGGAAGATACACTAATCTGCTCAAGCAAGGAAACCACATCTGGTGCTCTAGCTGCAATTGGAGTCAACACTTGTTTTAGCGAACAACAATCCATTATTCTCCAAGATCCATCTATATTTTGCATAAATAGCAG